>JAJJWX010001267.1:0-33473 GCA_023529315.1 Papaver bracteatum
TTTAATTGACTCAATTGCATTGTAAATGGTAATTCAGGATGATACGTTTTTCCGTGTTATCATCCTTTAATAAGCTTAAGCATACCGATGGGGAAATATGCAATCTCCTATATTTAGCTACTTTCTCCTTTTCTTGAGGAATCACCTTGCGCCCATTGCATGTCCTTCAAGATGCTCCGGACGATGGTGGTTGTGATTACCTACCACCTTATCCATCGATAGAACCCATCCTTTCCTTAGTTTTGAGTAACTAAAAACTAGCTTGAACGGACATTTTATTTTCTTTGAGCACACTCGTGTTCTTCCTCGTCGTCTTTCCTTCATACACATACCCCTTCCTCTTGTGGCTAGCATCCTGGATCTCCACTTCTCTCGCAAACCATTTCAAAACGAGTTTTGCTTTCTTTTCCATTCAAAACTAATACGCACATGGCTCTCTTGGCATGCTCTCTAGCCCAATTCTTCGCATCAATAGGTTGATCAAATACCAAATCATTGGCATAGTGATGGGATGTATCTTGTACATACAAGATACCAATTGGATAAGGTTGATCATCCATTGGTATATCTTGGCATTCAATCTACAAGAAATGGAACAACATCAATTGCAATCACAACCGGGTTCTAAGTTATTAATTTAAGCGCGAAACCGAACTACCAATTCTTGAACAAACCAAAAGGCCATATAACCTAACATATAAAGTATATGTAGTTCGTCTACAATATATTTTACATAGGTCACCGAATACAACAACGGAACTATTCATTTTTTTGGGATTCTTAAGTTAGTTAGGTATGCTCTTGGGATCAAGTGTGGAAATAACCGAACCCGCATAACTCTAGTGTACTCTTATATTTTGTATGGGTTGGTGAGATAGTGGCTATACGAGAAGTGTGCGAACAAACCCAACTTTGCATGCTAAGTTTAATTAGTTTTACGTAAAGTTAGGTTGGTTAATAGTTGAAAAGCAACCGAACTTTGTACATTAAGTTAAATCATAAATTTACGTTAAGTTAGGTTAGTGTATATTGGTTGAAACAACCGAACATTACACCGGAATTCTTCAAACTTCCATCAATGCATAGTTCGGTTATCTGCGTGTTTTGTCTAATGTAATCAATCGCATATCCATATGAGTTCGGTTAGATGTTCTTCACCTTTCGTGAATCCAAACTACTTAAAAAATGTACATTTGTTTTGAAAATTTGGAGCAATTAGACCAACATTAGCTAAGTTTGGAGCATACCTGGATACCCAAATGATCTTCCTCAGGTTGTGGTTGATAAAATCCATCATTTTCATATTGAGATTGAGTTTGTGGAAGAATACATTCACCATATAAGAAATTACTCATATCAGGATCATTGTGAAGATTAAGAAATACTCTAGGAGTTAATGGAGATGAAGAATCAGATGAGCTTTCATCACAAGAATTCCCAAACATAGTGAATGTGAAATAATGTTTTTTTTCCATGGTTTTCTCCTTCTTCTTCTCTAACTTTATCCTCTAAAAAATTCAATTTCATTTTTAATAACTCATGTTTTAATCTAATCTCACTAATCAGTTTTTTCTTAATCATTTTAATAATGATTTCACTAATCAAAACCAAAAAGATAATTAAAATGGTATTTTAGGTAATATAGAAAGTATTAAATTAGGCACCCCCTACCCCAAATAACATCAATTGGCCCAAAAAAAGAAGGGTACACAAAATAACGTTCTTTCAATATGTCTGGTCCCCATCGCCTTGCCCAAGCCCGTATTTCCTATCTGGTACCCAACAACAGTTAACCTACCCACCCCACCAAACAAAACCTGGGTTTATCATTTTCCCCTAAAATCCCTTGCTCTCCTCCTCGGGCAATGGCTCTGCAACTAAGATCATCAAAATCTCGAATCATCCATCAAAACCCTAAATCAATCATCAAATTCTTCTCTTCCACTACCGATTCATTACCAGATACCACTACTTCCGATGAAGAAACCACAGATTCATCACCATTACCTTCAATTTTCAAAGGCATCAAGGAGTCCAACCGCACACCCTTAAAACTCCCCCCACCAAAACCCCCTTCACCCTCGTCATTCCTCGATAATAATCCCAAGGAATTCCAAGAAAAAGTAGTAAAATTCTTCGGAGATAATCGGAGATTTAATCTTGATGATTCGCGTACAGTTTCTCGGCAGCCTCCTCGTGATTATTACCCGAAACTTTCAGTTCAGGAGGTCGAAGAGAGTGATAGGAATGAAATTAGTACTAGTTTAGGTCAAAATAAGAATCGATTTAGGGGTAATTATAATAATAACAATTGGTTGAGTAGAATTGAGAGTGATGGTGATCCATTTGAATCACTTGGTGAGGTTGTGAAGGTGAAGAAGCCTGATGATGAAGATGATGATAAAAATGAGATTAGTAGCAGTTTAAGTAAGCTTCATACACTTAAAGACAATGTGCATTATTATTGTACATTGAAGAAGAATCGATTTAGGAGGGATGGTAATAATAATAGTTGGTCAAGTAGAGTTGAGAGTGGTCCTGATCCTTTTAAATCACTTGGCGAGAAGGTTGTGAAGGTGAAGGGTGATGATGATGGGGATGCAGTGATTAATCAGTCGAGGGAAAATGAAGGAGGAGGGTCATTGGAAGAATGGTTAATGAGGGGTGCTGATGTTAGGAGAAAGGGAATGGAGGTTGAAGCGGCGGAAACGAAGGATAAATCAGACGAACAGTGTAAGTTTCTGTCTCTCTATATTTTTTTTTTTTGTAATTGCTTAGGATATATTGTGAATTGATTTGGGGTTCTCACATTGGGTTGTCAAATTTGATAGGTTTGATTCTCTTAGAGCATTCAGGATTTTGTTGTTCTCACAATTGAGCATTCAGGATTATTTCGAACAGTTTAGGCCTTTAGGTGCAAGTAGTGGGGCTGCTATATCTAGCATGTAACTTTGATAGGGAGCCTGTGTTTGTCAGAGGACAAACCCTTCGCTGTGAATGCAATTATCTGGTGGTTTTAGGATGTGGGATCCAAATGCCACAGCATAATGCGTGTAGCTCGCATGAAATTGGTGTAGTGTTTATCTTTTTTGGAATTGAAGTGGTGTAGGTTGCGGATGGATAGTAACAAGCAGCACAGAATTTCGAAACATGTGTTGTTTGAACCATAGATGGTAATGGAGGTTTGACACCCCTGGCATTTAGGTGGTTGCTAATTTAAGCAGGGTATTTGGTTGAATTTCAAACCCTGTGAGTTAATATTGTTTTGTCAATTAATATTGTTTCTGCACAATGAAGCCAGTTGACAAATAGAGCAGGACATGCTAGATGGATTCAACGTAGACAATAGTATGCTTGCTGATTTTACTGTTCGAAGGAACACATTATTGAATTGATTATGTTACGTCTTTGTAGGCTTACAGTTGAAAATAATGACTGATATAAATTTGTATTTCTCGTTTCTCATATTGTTAACATTTGACTGTTAAGAGATGACATTCATGTTATCCTTTCGCTGGCAATGTGATTGTTTTTTTGGTTTTCAATATAGTGTTGTTTTCTAGGTGGTTGCCTCATTTAAGCAGGTTATTGGGTTGGATTTCAAACCCTATGAGCTGACATTGTTCTGTGATTCTGTCAATTAATATTGTCTATGCACAAGGAAGCCAATTGACAAATAGTGCAGAACATGCTAGATGATTTTTGCTGATTTTACTATTAGAAGGGGCGTATTATCTAATTGGTTGTGTTATGCCATTGTAGGGTTACAGTTGAAACTAATTACTGGGAAAAATTTGGATTTCTCGTTTGTCATATTGTTTAGCACTTTAGGACCTTTAGGTGTAAGTAGTGGGGCGGCTATATCTAGCAAAATTGTGCATGTATGCTAAGTAGAAGTAACCTTGATAGGTAGCTCGCATTTGTCTGATGATGAACCGGTTGTGGGGAATGCCATGATCTGGTGGTTTTTTGGGTGTGGATCCAAATGTCACAGCATAATGCGTGTAGCTCACATGAAATTGATGTAGTGTCTACCGTTTTTGAAATTGAAGTGGTGTATGTTGTGGATGGATAAGAATCTGCACTGAATTACTGAAATCTATGTTGTTTGAACCATAGATGGTAAAGGAGGTTTCAAACCCAACTTGCATTTAGATAGTTGCCTAATTCAAGCAGGGTATTGGGTTGGATTTCAAACCCTGTGAGCTGACATGGTTTTATCAATTAATATTGTTTCTTCCTAATGATGCCAATTGACAAATAGAGCAGAACATGATACATGGGTTCAACGAGATAATAGGATGTTGGCTGATTTTAAGCAGGGTATTGAATTGGATTTCAAACCCTGTAAGCTGTCATTTTCTTGTCAAGTAATATTGTTTTTGCACGATGAAGCCAAGCTAGAAATAGAGCAGAACATGCTAGATTTGTTCAACTTAGATAATAGTGTGTTTGCTGATTTTACTATCCGAAGGAACACATTATTGAATAGATTGTGTTATGTCTTTGTAGGGTTACAGTTGAAACTAATGACTAATTAAAATTTGTATTTCTCGTTTGTCATATTGTTAACAACTGACTGTTAAGAGATGAAATTCATGTTATTGTTTTGCTGGCTATGTAACATTGTTTTTGGTTTCCAATATAGTGTTGTTTTCTAGGTGCTTGCCTAATTTAAGCAGCGTATTGGGTTGGATTTCAAACCCTGTGAGCTAACATTGTTCTGTGATTCTGTCGATTAATATTGTCTATGCACAAGGAAGCCAATCGACAAATAGTGCAGAACCTGCTTGATGGGTTCAATATTCATTATAGGATGTTTGCTGATATTACTATGAGAAGGAACGTATTATCTAATTGATTGTGTTATGCCATTGTAGGGTTACAGTTGAAACTAATGACAGGAAACAATTTGTATTTCTCATTTGTCATATTGTTAACAAATGACTGTTGATAGATGAAATTCATGTTACCTTTCGGTGCCAATATGATACTGTTTTATGGTTTTCAATTATTTATGCATGTTTGCTCATTTGTGTATTTCAACAGCTTTAAACACCGCGACTGAGTCCAGCTCAAAAGTTCATAATGAGGGGAAAGGCAAAGTTGTTAGATGGACCACGGCCACAGATAATATTCTTCTTGACACCTTGGTTGATCAAGCTTCAGAGGGTAAGAAGCATGCAGATGCATGGGAGGATAATGTGTGGAAGGTAGTAACAGATGCAATATCTCAAAAGACCCATAAAGTATTTTCAAGAAAGCAAATAGATTGTAGACTCGGTGTTATGAGAATTGAGTATCGGAGATTTCTTGAGTTAAAAGAAAAGAGTAATTTTCGATGGTGTCCGATCAAACAAAATGTCGTGGCATCTGATGAACAGTGGAATGAATTTCTTGCAGTAAATGTAAGTAATCCCCTTTTTAAGGATTTTTGTTGTTTACTAATTAATTTGATTGAAACTGAAATTTTATATCCTGATATTCTTAGCATTTGTGCCGTGTATGGTTTTCTTATGTAGTGTGTTGTCCATGGATTATCATCTGGTATAACCCTAGTTATCTGATTGTTAGGTTTCCACTTCAACCTTAATGTAACCTTCTTTGAAAGGGTAGCCAATTTTTTTATTGCCTCAAAGCTTTTGAAGACCAAACTTGAGAGCTGAGTCTTTTAGAAGGCTCAATGTTTGGATTTGTTTAAAGGGAATTCAAAATGTTACTTACATAATGTTAAGTTATATTTTATTCACTTTGGTGCGTGGCTCTAGAGATTAGGGAAACTACTGAAAGTATGTGAGATAATGAACAAATTTGTACATTTGCAGAAATCCACTTTTTAGATGAACCTGCCTTCTGAGGTTCACATTTTTTGTTAGTGCAACTGGTAGTCTTAAGTGTTGCTGAACCTATTATCGGTTCGTATCATTTCTGTATCACTAATTCACTATATATCTTTGCTTCAAGTCTTTGATACTTGTTATCCATATGAACTGAAAGCCTTGTTGGCCTGATCATTTGAAGATCATCTGACCATAAGTCTGATCAGCTCACACATTTTGCTAGTTTTTTATGCTTTATGTACACAAATATATGCACACTTTTCTGTTCGTATTCCTTGAAACAGACAAATGTTCTTTTTATTTCAGGTAGCAAACAAAAAGTACAAGAGTTTGCGCGATAGAGGGCCGAAGTGGGATTTTGTGAAGTTAAGTATAATCTTTGGTGATCATCATGCTATAAGAGGTTCAACTGAAGGTGGATCTGATTGCCTGAAACCCAAAGAGATTAATGAAGTTGGTGATTCACATAGAAATGATTACTCTGACAAAGACGAAAATGAAGGTATTTCAGATGAAAATAAGGTATGCCAGAGAATGACGAAAGATATTATGATTCAGGAAATGACAAACTTGCGAAGTCTGTGGGCCCTTTATCAATCGGACTGCAACTCCATGAAGAACTTACGAAAATGGATGGTTTTAGCACTGATTACCTCGACTGCGCCTTTGAGTTACTTATGAGAGATAGAATAGGTACTGAAATCTTTTTGATTAGAGATGCTGCATATAGGAAAAAGATGTTGGAGAACTTGAGGGAAAAGATAGGAGACATCTGATGTATTTGATTTTACTGTCTTAGAACTGACTTAGGAATTTTTTGCCAATTACCAGAATAACAAGCAGCTGTGAGATTTTGTTTTGCATATTTCAGAGCTCACAAAGCATGAGGGTAAAGTTTGTGTATATAAATGATAAACCTCTGCAGCTGCAATATTTCTTGCATGCTTAACAGGACAGTGTTCTATGTAAGTTCTATTTGCTTACACTGACTTCAGTAAATTTTCTCAGGTGCGTTTCTGTTAACATGGCTCCGGTAAAAATTTCAAATTCAGCCGTCGATAGATACTCCTGTCAGAATTACGGTCAGTGATAAAATACGCTGAATCAAATAGTCAAAACAAATCGACGATCACCATTAAACCCTAAATTGAACGGTTTTGATTTCTAATCCAGCCTTATAAAAAGAATAGTTGTCCTCAACTTCTTCACCCCATCTTTGTAGTGAGTCCAAGCCCTGCCCCAAAAATCAGATCTCTCTCCCTCTCGTGTTTTTCCTCTCAAAGATCCATGGAAATAAAAACATCATGACAATCAACAGCAATGACTTTCCACACAATGATTTCTCCTCTCCAAAAGCATTGATTTTCTCCATCCATGTTTCGGCCATTGATTTAGAGTCTTCTCTATATTGCCAGCAGTTCTGTAATCAAATCGGCTGTTCCTCTTAGTTTTCCGGTTTTGTTCCGTGTACTTCGTCAACAACTGTGTATATGTAGTTTTTCCGGTTTTTAATGAAGTGAGGAGAGTTTGGTTTTCCGATTATTGGCTAGTATTTATTAAAGATCCTTCCAGTTTGTACTTGAAAATCAAGTTTGTATGTGAAAAGCGCAGGTTAATGAATAATAATCATAATTTTAGACTAATTTAATTTGTTATTTGCATCTATGGCTTGTAATTTTATTCTGGTCTCTGAGAAATTTCAGTGTAATATATGGATTCAGTGCTTCACTCTATGAAGTCCATTAAGCTTCTTCATTTATCAATTAACTGGTAATTATTTATTTAAGAAATGCAAAATCTGGGGTCAAAATCGAATCCATTTAGTTACAATTTCGCAAACAGCATTATGATGCCTCATACAGTAAGCCATGCGATGCGTCTGTCTATGTCAGAACGCAAATATACTGGTCGAAGGATATACAGAACGCAAATACATCTATGCGTATGAAAATAGAGCGCAAATACAGATTTGTAGGACTACATGGATTTTGGACGGAGTTTTTCTCGGATTACATTCCAACAGCATGAAACCGACTCTTAACCGCTTGTACATCCACAATAACCTCATTCATGCAGCATCTATCTGAAGGCAACTCTGAAGAACATTTGACTCCAATCTGAATTATGGAAGCAAAGATTTGCCTCATTGCGTCTCTATCTATGTTTCTTCTTTCGTTCCTCGAAATATTGTAGTTGGCAATTTCAGCATCATTATGATCTTCTCTTAATTCCAACAACAAACGTGAATCGATAACCTCTTCAATACGCTCTGGAAACTCATGCATCTTAGTGAAGTCATGAATGTTCAGACCATCCTTAAACATGTCATCAGTTGGCCTCTTTCCTGTAAACATCTCCAGCAAAAGGATCCCGTAGCTATACACATCACCATGTGTCGACACTTCGCAACCCATCCCATATTCTGCACAGACCAAAACAAAGATTAGGCCTCCACAACAAAATGCAGTTGATTCTAATTAAACTACCATGTGTATAACAATTGCAAATAAATATAAATTCTTACCAGGAGAAACATAACCGATGGAGCCTTTTATTGCAATTGAGCTTGCGTCTTGTTCATTCAGGCGTCTGGAATTACTTGGGGGAATAGAAAGGAATTTAGCCAAGCCAAAATCACCCACATGAGCAGTATAATCATCATCAAGAAGGACATTACTCGGCTTCACATCACAATGCACAATTGGTGATTCAGAATCATGGTGAAGATAATTTAATGCAGAAGCAATATCGAATGCAATGCTCAATCTTCTTTCTAGGTCTAAATTTTTTACATGTAGCTGATCATCATCACTTGTGTCAACTTCAACCGGATGCAACCAACTTTCTAGACTCCCATTAACCATGAAGTCAAAAACTAGAGCTTTGAAAGGGTTACCCTGAAAATCAGTACTCGAACAACAAGTTACAATCTTGAGTAAATTTCTATGCCTAACTTTTCCGAGGGTATCACATTCAGCCAAGAAACTCTTGGTTGCACCTCTTTGTTGAAGGTGTAGAACCTTCACTGCAACAGGTTTTGATTCATCATTTCCAAGAATTCCCTTGTACACAGAACCAAAACTTCCCACACCAAGCAAGTTGGTAGAATCATTAAACCCATTGGTGGCTTCAAGAAGCTCACTGTAAGAAACTCCCATGTAATGATTGCCTATGTCTAAAGTTGTCGAAGGCGCTTTTGTTTCTGAATTCCTTCTCCAATACATATAAAGTGAAAACACAACCAAAGTTACAAGTAAAACTGCGACAACTATGCTGATGGTTATTACTTTGGCAGGCTTTGATATCCGCTGTTTCCACACCATATTTGGATTTATTGGGACAGAGCAATTTGGCAGCTTCAAGTCAGGTTCTCCACCACAAAGCTTAGTATTCCCTTCAAATAAAAATTCACTTCTGTTCTTAAAAACTCCATTTTTAGGCACCACTCCCTCTAGATTGTTGTATGATATATCGAACATACTGAGCGCAATATTTTCAAACCCATTTGGTATTGTGCCGGACAGGTTATTGTAAGAAAGACTTAATTGAACAAGACCTCTTAAGAAAGTAAAAGACGGAGGAATGTTTCCTTGAAAGAAGTTACCATCTAATCTAAGTACTGTTAAGCTTAAGCACTCACCTATGGTACTTGGGATTTCACCAGATAATTTGTTATTGGACAAGGAAATTTCCCCAATATTTTTCAAGTTACCAACTTCCACTGGAAGTACACCGGTAAATGAGTTATTAGCTAAGTTGAGAATTCTTGATAAAGAAGGAAGATCGAAAATCCGTTTGGGTATCCTACCACTTAGTCTATTGCCCGATAAGTCCAAAACTTGCAAGGCTTTGCAGTCTCCAAGATTTGATGGAATTAAACCTGTTAACTTATTGTGATATGAAATAAGGTGCAACAATTGTGTTAAGTTTCCGAAAGAGGCCGGAAGTGAGCCGGAAAACTTGTTCTCTTGCAAATATAATAATCCCAAATTTTGAAGGTGCCCAATACCAGGAGGAATACCTCCTATGAATTGGTTTGAACTCAAAGTGAGTGACGTCAAACCTAAAATATTCTGAATTCCTGCAGGAATACTTCCATGTATCTGATTATCTCCAAAATTTAGTGTGTCAAGTTTTGTTGTGAGATTGGCTATAGAACTAGGTAACTCTCCACCAAAACTATTCTCGTTAAGATTTATCCACCTCAAATTTCTACAGTGGACTAGAGAATTAAGGAAATCTAGATCATTAGCTTGTCCATTACCAAGTTTATTGGATCTTAAATGTAATACTTCAAGACTTTTTAAGTTACTGAGGTTATAAGGTACTGAACCAACTAAACTGTTGTGGCCTAATTGTATAATCTTAAGCCTAGACGAATTGGAAAGTGAACTTGGTACGGTTCCAGTGAAATTGTTAATTGCAACCGAAAAATACCAGAGATTAGGAAGTGTGAAGCCAATATCAAAAGGAATATTCCCATGGAGATGATTATCCAGCAATGAAAAGATTTCAAGTAACGAAATATTATAGAGTGAAGAAGGGACAATACCTGATAACCTATTCACCTCTAGAACTAGATGTGTCAATTTTGTTAGTTGGCTTAGAGTGTTTGGGATTCTTCCCTCCAAATGGTTCTTACGAAGATCAAGATGAGTAAGAGATGATGAAAGGTTAACTAATGAGGGTGGAATTTCTCCTGATAGATTATTTTCCCCAAGCCTCAGTACTTTGAGATTGGATAAGTAGCCTAATTCTTTTGGAATGATTCCCAGAAAATTGTTACCAGAAATATTAAGGTGTATGAGATTGGAGCAATGAGAAATATTATGCGGAATTTCTCCTTCCATGGAATTATTTGAAAGATTCAAACGTGTTAACCGAGAGAGACGACCGATTTGCTGTGGGATTTCACCGTGTAAACTGTTGTTGAAGAGGTTGAGAGTCTTAAGAAAGCTAAGGTTTCCAATGTGGGAAGATATGGAACCTACCAATCTCTGTGATCGAAGATCAATCGAGGTGACTCTACTACGATGACGAAGACTGCATGTAACACCTGTCCACTCGCAAAAATGGAGAGAATTATTCCTGTCGTTCCAGGAACTCAATATTCCGAGTGGATCTTCAGTAATTTTTTTTTGACTGAAATGGCAAAGTATATTGAAAAGAGAAACAGTCACGAACTGTGACTAGAATCTGGAATTACATGGAAGTATCAAAAATAGCTTCCCAATTACACAAAACAGTACAAAGCGGAATATTAGCGAAAATATCGGTGTTACGAGTCCACTTGTGTAACACCGCCTTAACATCCGTAATCACTTGTTTTACATCTCTCTTAAAGTTGTTGTGTAACCTGTTGTTTCTTTCCATCCACACACACCACCAAATTGCAAATGGAATATAACCCCAAATACGTTTAACTCTATTATTACTTTTCTTAAAACTCCATTCCCACAAAATTCGCTTGATATCACCACCCACAACCCACGAAATGCCAAAACTTTGAGTAAAAGTATGACCAAATCTCGAGGTTATTTTGCAATGAATGAACAAATGAGTGTTAGATTCTGTGTGTTGTTCACATAATAAACAGTCGGCATTTTGGACCATACCTGCACTGGATAAATAATCCAACGTTGGTGCGCCATTATAACACAGAGTCCAAACCAGAAAACTAACCTTTAACGGAATCTTAGAGTTCCACAGTTGTTTGTCTGGAAACGAAAGGAAGCCATCAGTTTCCAGCGCTGAATAAGCATTAGCTACTGAGAAGTCTTTTCCATAACCATAGCTCCAAATTCTTCCATCTGATCCTAAATTCTCCCCTCGCAAATTAGAGTTAAGTTCGCCGATAACTCGCAAAGCAAACGAATCACTTCTTAACCTCGTTTTCATTTAAAGCTCTAGCCAAATTTAAATTCCAAGCTCCTTCATCAGTCACCATCTCTTTCATCATTGCATTCTTATTTCTAGAAAGCTTGAATAATGTAGGAAAGGAAATTTTTAAAGCAATTTCTCCTACCCAAATGTCGTTCCAAAAGTAAATGCCATTGCCATCACGAAGAACAAATTTTGTTCCGGATTCCACAAAACTTCTAACTTTCAGAATACCAGCCCACAGACTATAGCACACAGCCCTGTTAGAAATATTAGGGAACAAGGCTTCCGTAACACCTCCGAATTTTTGGTTTATGATCTTTCTCCATAACGCTTGTTTCTCCGAACCGTATCTCCAAATCCACTTTGCATGAAGAGCCCTGTTAAAAAGCTTAAGTTTTCTGATCCCAACTCCTCCCCTACCTTTTGGTAAGTTTGCCTTCGACCAAGCAACCCAGCTTTTTTTCTTCACCGTAGCACTCGAACCCCACAGAAAATTTCGCATAATTTTTTCCATTTCGTTTGCCACACTCACCGGCATTTGGAAAAGAGATAGATAGTACACCGGAAGACTTGCCAACACACATTGGATCATAATCAGACGCTGCCCTTTCGATAGATAAGATCTTTTCCATCCCGCCAACTTTTGCTGAAAATTTTGAATAATCTTCTGCCAAACAGCTTTGCATTTAGACTTACTACCAAGTGGAATGCCTAAGTAATTTAGTGGTAACTGGGAATGCTCACATCCAAACAACTCAGCACATATTTCACCATTATGCATTTGACCAATACCAACAATCGAACTCTTTCTAAAGTTAACTCTTAAACCCGAAATTGCTTCAAAAGCTAATAAGATACTCTTTAAGTACTGAATTTGTGTTTCATTATCATCCAGAAAAACTATTAAATCATCTGCAAAATGTAACTGAGTAATGACAGTACCTTGAGGCGCTACCTTGAAGCCAGAAATAAGGTTTTGAGCAGCTGCCGATTTGAACATCAGCGCAAGAACCTCAGCAACTAGAATGAAGAGAAATGGCGATAACGGGTCACCTTGCCTGATCCCCTTCTCACTTCTAAAAAGCTCAGTCGCTTCTCCTTTGATAAGAACAGCAAACCTCGGTGTAGAAATACACCATTTGATCCAGCTTCTCCACTTGTAACCAAAACCAAATCTCGCCAGAGTATTATCCACAGAACCCCAATTAACGTTGTCAAAGGCCTTTTCAAAATCAACTTTGCAGATAATGCCCGTGAGTTGTTGTCTTAATCTTGAGTCTATAAGTTCCGAGGCAATCAAGATGCCATCATGAATCTGTCTACCCTGCACAAAAGCTCCCTGAAACTCTGAAATTATAGACGGCATAACAATCTTCATCCTTTCTGCCAACAGCTTTGAGATAATTTTATAAACACTACTAATCAGACTTATAGGTCTAAAATTAGTTAGAGAAACTGCACCACTACACTTCGGAATCAAAGTGATATTTGTACAATTAATCCTCCAATTCAAAGCACTAGTTTCCTCAAATTCTCTCACCACTAACATCAGATCATCTTTGATTACTTCCCAAGCATGTTTATAAAACTCCAAGGTGAATCCATCTGGACCTGGACTTTTGTTCACCCCAAAATTGTTCACCACATTCTTAACCTCCTCGACTGAAAAAGGTTTTTCTAGGTTGATACTCTCCATAACAGAGATAGCAGGCATTTCCAATTGGTTAAAATCTGGTCTAGACTTATGTTTCTCAGAAAACAGGGTAGCATAGAATTTTCTTGTCTCCACAGCAATTTTCCTTTTGTCATAACACAAATCACCCTCAAACCTCAAGCAATTTATACTATTAATCTTATATTTAAAAGAAGCAATTTGATGCAGGTACCTAGAATTCCTTTCACCATCTTTAATCCATCTATCTTTGGCTCTTTGAGCGATTTTCCTAGCCATATTTAAAGAGATTGAAGCATGGTTCAGTTTAGCCTGCTCCCTAGCCACTAAATCCTCATCCGAAAGAACATTTATTTCTTCCAGGTTATCCAACACATCTATAGTAAGTTCTAAGTTTTCTAATTGAGACTGCATGTTGCCAAACGTATTTCTCTGCCAATTCTTAATTAGCGGTTTCAGGGCTTGTAACTTCTTAGCAAATCTGTAACTAGGGGAGCCAATGAAAGAAAAATCATCCCACCAATTCTTAAGGTTGGTCAAAAAATCTGGATGAGACAAAATGAAGTTCTCAAACCTGAAAGGAGACTTTAACTTATCGCCCGAGTCGCAGTTGAGCATGATAGGTGCATGATCAGAGATTGGTCTCTTTAGCCTCTGTTGCATAGGCGCCGGACAGTGAGCTAAAAAATCACCAGTGAGAAGAAATCTGTCCAATCTTAACAAGAGAGGAGGCTGTTGCGAATTAGTCCAGGTAAATCTTCCCCCTACCATTGGTAAGTCTACAAGAGAAAATCTGTTAACAAAAGCTTTAAAAGACTTACTGTTAGCCATTCTACCACCAGGCACATTTCTGTCTTCTAAACTGAGAGTAGCATTAAAATCTCCACCAATCAGCCATGGCTCATCAAAGATCAATCTTATATCCCGGAGTTCCTGCCAACATTGATTATAGTACCCACTGTCAGAAGCCCCATACACAGAAGTAAAAAGCCAAACGAAATCATCAGAACTATTTCTGAATTTGATAGAAACAGAAAAAGCCCCTATAAGATGATCTTCCATCGCCACTACCCCCTCCTTCCACATTACTATTATACCACCAGAAGCCCCTTCAGAAGCCTGGTAGACATAATTGCATCTATTACTTCCCCATAAAGACCTAATCAAAGCATCGTCGACCACCTCTTTCTTTGTTTCCTGAATAGTAACAATCACCGGGTTATGTTTCAAAATCGCATTTCTAATAGCAATCACTTTAGTGTCATTACCTAATCCCCTAATGTTCCAATCTAAAATTTTGTGATCCATTAAAAGATAGATAAATCCCTAGATGCAATTGGGTTGAAACCCATTTCCATATCTGTAGATTCCTCTTCCTCCGAGTGAAGAATTGCTCCAATTTTTTCTTCCTTCTCCAAATTTTGGTCATGGGTCTCCTCTTCTGAATCATAATTCGCCAAACCATCTTCATCTTCTTCGAGCGGAATTTCCATAGACGTCTCATGTCTCGAGTCTCTTTCTACCAATTCACTGCAGATGTTGATCATCGTAGGATGATCAGTTGAGATACCCATCAATTTATTTACATTCAATTGATCTTCTAATCTCGATTGAAACTCAGAGTCGAAAGCATTTTTCTCTTTTTTGTGATGAATATCTGTATCAGCATTGGATTTCATAGACTCATCTATAGCTAAATCGATCAACGGCTCAGAAACAACCAGATAATGGGCAGGAGTTCCATCCTTTGATGATGTAGAGCCGATATTCGGGTTTAAAACCGCACCCGAAGATACCACTCTCCCCATCTGGCCCATATCAATATCTGCCGTCTGTGCCCGGTCTTGCTTCGGAGTTCCACTCCTAATTAAAGTATCTCCTATACCCATCTCCCCACCTGGAACCATATGTAGAACTCTCCCCACGTCGTCCCTTTTTTGACCCGGTACCGATTTTTTCTTTCTAACCGTTACCCATGGAATTTGATTATCTTCAACTGATCCCAATTGAACTTGCTTAACTGAGTCAGAGTTTTGGTTACCTTGTAGCTGTAATTCAGTAACCCTTCTCCAAACTTTGTTTAGCTTTTTCATCGCCGGATTCGAATAGCCCGCGTTTGAATTATAGTCCTTCGTTGCTGTATTCTTTACTTCCGAAGAAGATGTTTCCCTGGAAAACGTATTAATTGGGACTGATGTCAATCTTTCTGCTGCCGGAACCACCACAATTGACTTAAGTTTTGGAAACTTTGTTGCTTGTATCTGTCGATTATTGGCATTAATCACCTCAGGTTGGATCCATTCGAAACTCAACCAATGGCCTCTAAACAAAGTTGCCACCGGGATTTTACTGAGTTCACAATGTACTCTAATTTTGCAGCTGTTTAGTTTAGAGAAGTTCAACGTTGAGGAATGAAGTTCGTTCAGTAATTTCATTCTTTAGAGCTATTAACGCCAGCCGGTCACTTGATTTTTTATCATAATTGATCGCAGCAAGGCAATAAACATGTATGGACATATAAGCAATGATGAGAGTAAGGCTGCATAATGATAGTAATAGTTTAGTACTGAAGCTGAAAGAATTCTGATGCTGTGGTAATAACTTCATGTCTGTAAGACTGTAACATGTACAGATTTAGAGCTTTAAGAATTAAATGAATAAGTTCTACTTATCTGGATATAGGTAGATGATGGTTGATGGTGCTTAAAAGGAGAAGTGTTTTTTTACTTCCAAAGTCCAATTATAAGTCTTTTTGTAATCATTCAGTTTAGGTGGAGTTTGAAATTAAGGGTTTGTGATATAATCATGGATCTTTAGTTTGGTCAAATCTATTTTCATATTATTGAGAAAAGCCTTTGAGTTTAGCGCTTGCTTCTTTCTTTCTTAATTTAATTTTTTTTATTTAATTTTTCGATTTAGCAAACATTACGATTCTCTTTTAAACGGTTAGAGTTTAGTGAAAAATAAATTCAACAATATGCATCACTTATATTTGAAATTTCAACTTGGTAGGTTCTAGAGAGATACCCTTTCAAGCAGTGAAATTTGAAATGTTCCCATTGTCAGAAGACTAAGTGTATGTGGCCATGATCAGCAATAAAGAAAGAAAAAGATGGAGTAGCTAATTAGTCGTCCTACGATATTAAATGTACTCATGAAACTTCTTTTTGTTAACAAGAAAAGATTAATGAAGTTGGTGATTGTTATATATATTCACATAGAAATGATTATTCTGACAAAGACGAAAGTGAAGGTGTTTTCAGATGAAAAGAAGGTTATCCAGAGAATAACAAAAGATATGATTCACGAAATGACTAACACCTTCATTGACGAACTTTCCAAGTCCGTGGGCGCTTTATCAATCGGAGTGCAACTCCATGAAGAATTTAGTGAAAATGGACGGACTTAGTGCTGATTACCTCGATTGCCCCTTCAGGGCCGACCCTGCCCTTAAAGCAACCAAAGCTGCGCTTTAGGCCACAAAACATAGGCGGCCACAAATTTTTGAAGATCATCTTACCCCTGACCGAATGGTATCGTATTGACATTTCAGAAAAAACGTATTATGTGTAATAAGATACGTTGACACACGTCCAAGATGTGGCTCAAGCCCAATATTTGAGGGCATCATCGGATCTGTCTATATACATACACCTCGAGCATAATAACAAGTTGTACATATATGCATCCTTGGTTGTTTTCATGGACATACACACCTATCTTTCTTATCGTGTCCATCTACATGTACATAGTATCTGCTTTTTCTCTCTCGCACACTCATACATATTAGACACAATATATTGTTATGGGATAAAGTCTACTATTAATGCAACATATAAAAGGAAAAAATTATGAATGTATATTTAATCATAATTTGTTTACAAATAATCTCAAGTTTCCCTACTCTTTGGCTATTAAAATATAAAAAATAAAAATACCTGATCAAAAGTTTTTGTGGTGATTTTTTTTAATCACATATTCCCTAATGAAACTTCCTATTAAAATATTCAAGGTTAGAATTGATTTTAGCGTGTTAATGGTGATTTTTTCTTGATTTATATGGGCTAATACCAGCTCTACTAAGTGTTGATACCGGTCCATATAGGACAAAAATATCCAGGCGATTCTGACCATTGGATCGGTGGACTGGTATCGACCCCTAATAGAATTGGTATCAACCCATATAAATCATGGATTTTTTCTCCAGATCAGTTGTGCTAATTTTTATTTTGTTATATAAAAATTCGTACCGCAGGGCCACAAATTATGTTTTTGATTGAGGCCATCAAAAAGGTAGGACCGGGCCTTTGCCCCTTTGAGTTACTTACGAGGGAGAGCATGGGAACTGAAATTTTTTTGGTTAAGAAAATCATGCATATAGGAAAAGTGG
This sequence comes from Papaver bracteatum, assembly GCA_023529315.1. NCBI lineage: Eukaryota > Viridiplantae > Streptophyta > Magnoliopsida > Ranunculales > Papaveraceae > Papaver > Papaver bracteatum. Next base: position 17,786 of record JAJJWX010001267.1, read on the forward strand.
AAATTTTTGAGGAACCAAAGTTTGGTTCCTCTCTCTTTCAGAAACCCATTATTAAGATTGCATATATTTGTAGCCCAAAATATAAGATGTGCGGTTAAGATTAATAGATCTAGATTGAATTCAGATTTTAAAACTTTCAGCATGACTAAATTAACCTTTATCCATTTCGTAAAAGAAAAAAAAAATCACAAGTTTAGGGTCAATTGATTATGGCGTATTTATGAGCGATACAGGCGGATCTTTTTTTTTCATTTTCTTTTTTTCAGTTCTGTTAAACTGTAGTATCTACTCACTCCGACCAATTAGGTTTAGATAAGGATAATCAAAATTTGCTAACGTATATACCTTAACATTAATGACATATAGTATCAATTACGTGTCATGTGCATGCATGCCCTTGTTTTCGTATTTACTTACTCAGTTGCCGTAACTTGCATGGAGTTATGAATGAACATAGTGACTAATAATAACTATGCACCACTCCAAGAGTTTAATCGCTGGCAGACTCCTCCAAGTCTTCCAACACCTTCTTCCTTACTCGACTTGTTGAGTATTAATTTCTTTGTTGTTTCATCTTCTTCTTTTTTTTCCTTTTTTTTTTCTCTTAATATTAAAAAGGTAATAATAACTCATTTTTCTCACTTGATCTTTTTTTTTTAAAGTTGATAATGGGATTATCAATAGGTGATAATTGGAATTTTCATTAAAAAATTATGATTTTCACCGATCACACCACATTATTATGGATAAAAACTAAAGATTTCTTGAAAACTAGAATTTTCACAAAATGCAATTACATGTGAAAAGGGAAGTTTCATTAATGGTGGCTTGTGAAAACTTGAATTTTCCTAGAGATCTCTCCACGGGTGATAATTAGGTTTTTTAGGTTGGTGGAATAATTTTTCTTTTTGCGGGAACAAAAAATAAACGAGATAAACATATAGATAAAATTGGTTAGTTATGCATGTTTTTAGGAGAGAAACACATGAACGCCACCCACAGAGATATTTTAGGATGGATTTTTTTGGGAGAGAAACAAATAAACGACATATTGGGAGATATTTTAGGAGGGAGCTATTCTAGGAAATCCAAAGAGTTTATATAGGGATTAAATCACAAAATTAATATATTTAGTAAGAGGTTATTTATGTAATCAACTCCTATTTTTAAGTAAATATGGGTCATTCGTATATAGAATTTTAATGATGGGTTTCATATATAAGATTAAAGAGAAATGGGCTACAAAAAAAATTATGTTGGAAACCTTCAGGGAAAATATAGGAGACATTTGATGTACTTTGATTTTACCGAGTTGGGAATTTTTTTCATCTGCAATTTTTTTGCATAATACAAAAATAACAAGCAGCTGCAAGATTATTTTTTTCCCATATTTGAGAGCTCACAAAGCAGCAAAAGAAAGGTTTGTGTATATAAATGATAAACCTCCGCACGTACAATATTTCTTGCAATTTGAGTAAATGAATCCTTGGAATATACCGAAAAGAACAGGGTCAAAAGTGTACATAATTTATTTAATTACCCTAAGTAGTAATTTACGGCTGGGCCGGACTCCGGAGCCCCTAACCCGGATTTACAAAACTTTTAGGGGCCTTTATTTATTTTAGAACATTATTTTAGGGACCACCCTTTTTTTGGGGGACCATTGATTTTAAGGCACCCTAACTTAAATTGTTAAGGGCTGTCCTAAAAATCATGAGATTACTAATTTGCCCTTAACAATTTAATTAACCCTAACCTAATAATTAAAATTAACCCTAACCTAATAATTGTAATTAACTTAATCTAATATAAAAACAAAAGCATCTAACCTAGCCGCCACCTCCGATTATCACCACCGCCCACCACCACCACCACCACCACCTCCGATTATTTAGTGACTAAAGTGATAGAAGAAGATGAAGATGAAGAAAAAAATTATTTTGAGATGGGTGAATATGGAGAAAAAAAATCATCTGGGTGCTAAGGTATGCTTGTAACTTAGTGAATGTTGCTATGAACGGCCTAAAATATCATGAAAATCAAAATTGTAACAAAAAAATTTCAACCATGTCAACAAAGTTCGGTTATATTATATGAAGAACATGTAACCGAACTTTCTGCAAATGCAGTTCGGTTAATAAATCCAAAATCACAGGCAACCGAACCAGAGCTTTAATGGAGTTTTTGTTTGTTCGGCTAGCTGATGAAAAATCAAATGTAACCGAACTACTATGCTTGAGTTTAAAGAGTTTTGTTTGGTTCAGTCGACTAGACCACGTTGTAACCGAACTTTAAACAACAGAGTTCGGTAAGTTCGCAAAATTTTGTTTTTGGCGATTAAACCGAACTCAACATTTGGCTATATAGAAAAGAGTTCGGTTTTGAAATTATTTTTCCGAGTTAACCGAACTCATTTACCTATGTTCGGTTGGTTCGCAAACTTCAACGCAATCAAGTTCCCAACCGAACTGCAGGTTAAAAGTATCCTAGTGTTAGAAGTTCGGTTGGTTCGCAAACTTCAACATATTTTGCGAATCAACCGAACTGAGCTTGTATATGCATACATGCAATTAGGCAAACGTTCGGTTAAAGTAAAAACTTAACAATTTTTGCGATCCAACCGAACTGCACTTGCAAATGCATAAATGGAATTAACCCATAGTTCGGTTAAAAGTATTTTTTTGCGAATGAACCGAACTCTCAGTTCGGTTCAGAAAAAATTAATCCGTGATAACCGAACTCTTAGTTCGGCTAAGAATTGTTTTTGCGATGTAACCGAACATGTCTCTGGAGAAAAAAAAAACTCCATTAAACCTCTCTGCAACTTTTTTCCATTTTCAACTCATTTTGATACTTCTCATTTTTTTCAATCAAAAACGAATGACAAGCAATGAGTTTGTGAGAATATCTTTGTTAATGATTTAAATGAAGCTACATATATAGAGGTGGTGGCGGTTATAATCGGAGGTGGTGGTGGTAATCGGCGGTGGTGGTGGTGCTAATCGGCGGCGGTGGTGGTGGTAATCGGAGGTGGTGGTGGTGGTAATCGGCGGTGGTGGGTTATTGTTATTTTTTTCTTAATCATTTCACTAATGATTTCACTAATCAAAACCAAAAAATAATTAAAAGGGTAGTTTAGGTATTACAAAAAATTTAGGATAAGGGCACCCCTACTCAAAATGGGACCATGGTCCCCTCAAAAAAACCATGATCCCAAAAATAACGTTCTTATTTTATTATCCGGTTCCCAATTACTTTTGCTTAAGCCCAGACAGCCATGGCTCTGCAACAACTAAGATCAAGATTTCGAGTACTTCAAAACCCTAACTTAATCAAATTGTTCATACATCTGAATTCACACATTACAAAACCGTTTGCGCCATGCAAAGCCCTACGCGTACAGTAAGAAACGAATACTCAAATATCTTTTCGATTTTTTCTTTTTCACCAAGGGTCGCTCCTTTTGGCAAGAGACATATCCAAAGAGTCATAATAGTGTCTATAAAATGAGCCAAACCCCAAACGTCAATTCCACACCCCGTAACCTTACTCAGCATCAACACAATCAGTCGATCCATTATCCATATTCCATACATCACTTCGCTTGATCCACATCTCAATGGCTGATAACGTCACTGTGGAGGATATTAAAAACTTCTATTTGGATGCAAGAGTGCTATATAGAAGGCTAGCTGTGGACAATGCTCGGGATCTTGTTGTATGCATGGAGGCTATAGCATTATGGATTTTTCTTGAAGGAATGGGGTTCCCGAATCTAGTAAAGAAGCTTCTGATGACCAATGATATGGTGGTTAACATGATCATGGATGAAGCAGATAGAACACAATATTTTGGTGAATATATCTCACATTTACTTGGTGGATTTGTATTACATTATATAACAGAAATATTGCCCTATATAGAGTTCAATGTACATGAATGAGAATACAATTTACATTGAATGAGAATAACGAAAATCACCGGAGATTGGGGCACTGACTAAGGCATGAGAGAATCAAATCTTTTGCAGATGTAACATGAGGGGATATATTGGCTGCGATACGGCTGATTGATGACTCCTTAACATTCCCTCTCAAGTTGTGCATGAGCTGGTCGAATGTTCAACTTGTTTCGCAGATAGTTGAAGCGTAAGGTAACTAGTCCCTTCGTGAAGATGTCAGCAATCTGATCTTTGGTTGAAATAAACTTCACTTCCAACTGTTTCCGTGATACTCTTTCCCTTACAAAATGGTAATCTATTTCGATATGTTTCATACGAGCATGAAATACAGGATTTGCGGTTAAATACGTCGCTCCCAGATTGTCACACCACAAAGATGGAGATTGAACTGTGATGCCCAATTCTTTTAGAAGAGACTGAAGCCACATTATTTCAGATGTTGCAATAGCTATACCTCTGTATTCAGCCTCCGTGCTTGATTTGGAGACAGTCTTTTGCTTCCTCGCACTCCATGATACTAGATTTCCACCAAAATAGATCGCATATCCACTTGTAGACCGTCTATCATCCAGGCTACCAGCCCAGTCAGAGTCTGAGTAGGCGTGTAACTGAGTATCATAAGATTTATGTAGCAACAGACCATATTGAACTGTATGTTTGAGGTAGCGCAAAATTCTTTTGACCAACTCCCAATGCTCTTCATACGGATCAGTCATGTATTGACAGACTTTATTGACAGCTACTGCAACGTCCGGACGTGTGAGATGAAGATATTGTAGTGCCCCACAAACACTACGATACAGAGTTGGATCTGCAAATCGTGTAGTGCCTTGTTTGCTTATTTTTGCATTCACTGCAAGAGGAGTAGTGACCGGCTTTGCCCCTTCCATTTTTGTACGAGTAAGAAGATCGGAGATGTACTTTTGTTGAGTCAGTAGTAAAGAGCCTTCTTTTTTAATAACTTCTACTCCTAGGAAGTAACTCAGTTCACCTAGATCTTTCACAGCAAACACCAGACTTAGATCATTAATAAGTTTAGTAATAAGAGATTGATTTGAACCTGTTACGATGATATCATCCACGTAAATGAGAACATAAGTGATTCCAGCAGTTGACTGTTGTATAAACAATGAACTATCACCATCGAACCCGTGAATCCCAAGCCAGTGAGATGCGTGTTGAGTTTTGAGTACCATGTACGCGGTGCTTGCTTTAGGCCGTAGATTGATTTATTTAACTTGCATACATGATTTGGAAAGTCTTGATCAATATAGCCAGCTGGTTGTTTCATAAACACTTCTTCATGAGAACTCCATGTAGGAAAGCATTTTGGACGTCTAGTTTGACGTATGTTCCAACTATGTGTCACAAAGAATAGAGAGAACAAGACGTATAGTGCTAGGTTTTATCACTGGACTGAATGTTTCTGCATAGTCGAAACCTTCCCTTTGATTGAATCCTTTGGCTACTAGACGTGCCTTTCGTCTGTCAATTTTCCCATCTGCTTTTTGTTTAACTCGAAAAACCCATTTCGAGCCTATTACATTCATCCACTTCTCATATGGAACTAAACTCCAAGTACCATTTCGAATATGAGCATTGATCTCGTCATCCATAGGAGGCCGCCATTGAGGATCTTTTGATGCTTCAGTGTAACAAGATGGAGCCATAAACTCTGGTATCCCTAAAGGATATTTAGAAGCTGTAAGACATAACTTGTTAACTGGTTTTTTGATGCCATGTTTTGCTCGTGTCATCATGGAATGCTGCTGTGGTGGTGGTGGAGCTGGTATAGCTGTGTTGTCAACAACAGTTGTCGTGTTACTTGGATGGTGAGTGGGTTGAAGAGACGTTTCACCTGGAGACTGCAGAATATCGTCTGGTAATGTAGTACTTTGAGAGACAGGGTGAGTTGACACTTGCTGAGTCACAGTAGGAGTAACAACAGATGAAGGCATCGAAAAAGTAGATGAAGTGAGAAGTTTGGTAGATGGTATGCATTGTTGAGATTCAAGTGAACATACCTGTTGCTTGGCAGCGAATGGAAACTCTTTTTCTTCAAATTTGACGTGACGAGAGATGTAGATTCTGTTTGTTGGCACATGAAGACATAGATATCCTTTGTGTGCACCACTATATCCAATAAAAACACAAGGAAGAGATCTTTGCTCTAGTTTGTTTGATACATAGGGCCTAAGGCATGGATAACATAGACAGCCGTAAACTTTGAGTAGAGAAAAATCAGGTTTCTTGTTATGTAACAATTCTAAAGGTGATCTAGATTCATTCTTTGAGGCTGGAATCCTATTAATGAGATAACAAGCAGCAGTGAAAGCATCAGACCAATACGACTTGGGCATAGACGCATGGAAAAGTAAGGCTAGACCAGACTCAGTAATGTGTCTTATTCTCCGCTCTGCAAGACCATTTTGGGCTGAAGTATGTGGGCAAGAAAATCTATGTATAACACCTGAGTTATTGAGAAAAGATGTGAATTTTTTATATTCTCCTCCATTATCAGATTGAAAAACCTTCATTTTGTGATCAGTTTGATTTTCTATTAGTTGTTTGAATTGTATAAAAACTGGCAGTGCATCTGACTTCTTAGCTAGAGGATAGATCCAAGTATAATGAGAGAAGACATCAAGTAATAGCAAATAATAACGATGTCCATTTCTTGAGATAGTTGGAGAAACCCATAAATCAGATACTACTAAGCTCAACGGCTTATCAAAAGTTGAATAACTAACAGGAAAAGGAAGTTTGTGGCTTTTGCTTACATGACAAGAATGGCAAAACTCAAACTTTTTATTTGATACTGGAAGGGAGAAATTCTTTATAACTCGGAGAACAGTGCGCAACATTGGATGGCCAAGGCGTTGATGCCATATTGGTATTGTAGGTGACACAAGAACAGTTGGTGAAGCTTTGTCAATCTCTCGTACACCATCAAACATATAGAGTCCATTTCTACCGCTGCCTCTAGCAGTATTGTCTTGGTGTGTAGATCCTTTACAAGAAAGAAACCAGAGTGAAACTCAAAATAAACTTGATTATCTCGACAAAATTTTGAAACCGATAGCAAGTTGGTTTGAATGTCAGGTACATGAAGGATATTATTGAGTGCAAAGGATCGATTGTTATGAGAAAAAGATGCATTACCAATGTTCTCGATATGTAGCGCATTACCATTTCCCACATGGACCTGTTCTGTGCCATCGTATTCATGATGAATGGCAAGGTTGTTGAGGTCTGCAGTCAGATGGTGTGTTGCTCCTGTGTCCGTAACCCAGTTGTTATCAGTAAGTCCACCAGGTAGAGCAAGATAAGCTTCTGGACGTCCAGCTTGTGTTGGTCCATTATTCTTCTTACGGAACCAACAATTTCTTGTAGCGTGATTTCTCTTTTTGCAGATTCGGCAAGGAGATTCATCATCTTGTTGCTGATTGTTGTGCTGCATCTTTGGTTGATTCTGTCGATAGTTTTGTGGCTGATTTCTCCTCTGGTCAGGCCTCTGATAAGATCTTGAATAGCTAGAAGAAGCTATATTAGCCAGTGGTTGCTGGAGTAGTGCAAGTTGCTGCTCCAGACGCATATCAAACGACAGTAGATGAGCATAGAAGGTATCCATGTCAAGCTTGTCAATGGTACTTAGGGTAGTAACAATTGAATCATACGCCTGATCTAAGCCACTCAGGACGGATCGTGCATATCCTCTTCACTGAGAGGGTTACCAGACGCTGCAAGTGCATCAAATAGTTGTTTAGACTTAGAAAAATAATCTTGCATATTAGTGTTACCTTTCTGAAGACCGTGAAGTTGTCTTTTCAGATGCATCAGATGAGCCCTAGTTTTTGGGGCATATCTCTTTTCTAAGGCATCCCATACTTCTTTTGATGAAGTAAGTCCAGTTACTCTGCCTAAGACGCCTTCTGTAAGGGATGAAAGAAGCCAGCCTAGAAGGATTTGGTCCTGTTCTTCAAATTTTGTGTATGCTGGATTGACTGTCTGAGTGTTTGGTAGGTGTTGTGATGGTTTTATATAGGTTCCATCAACATAACCTTCAAGTCTGTATCCTTTAAGGAGAGGCTTGAATTGGGTTTTCCATAGCAGGTAATTTGTATCACTCAGTTTGATGTTGATTAAGTGATTGACATGGATTTGGTGTAGAGTTGAGGTTTCTGGTGATGATGCCATTGAGAATGAAGTTTGGAAAAGAAAGTGACTATTGGATCTTTCTGGCTGATACCAAGATAGAACACAATATTTTGGTGAATATATCTCACATTTACTTGGTGGATTTGTATTACATTATATAACAGAAATATTGCCCTATATAGAGTTCAATGTACATGAATGAGAATACAATTTACATTGAATGAGAATAACGAAAATCACCGGAGATTGGGGCACTGACTAAGGCATGAGAGAATCAAATCTTTTGCAGATGTAACAGGGATATATTGGCTGCAGTTACGGCTGATTGATGACTCCTTAACAGAAGCTTCTCTCTGCTTTGGATGGCTTGAATCCATTACACCACCTTTACCGTCGGCTAATGTCTCTGATATGCCAATAACCCAAGAGTTAATGGGGGGTAAACCATTAAACTCTGCATTGGTATACAGAAACAGGATGGTTGTCTTGAGGAAAGTGAATCAGACTGTGTCCCAATCATTTTCTATCGCATTTGATGACATCATCCGAGAAGTGTCTGGTATGAGCTTTGCGGAATTGAACGTTCAGCCTTTACGGCCGGATCAGCATGATGCCCGTTCATTTCGATATCAATACCCACAACAAGCACCACGTGTTGTTGGACAACCGTTATATGGTTTGAAGAGTACCGATGGTGTCGATATCGCAGTGTATCCGGTCTTCACACCTTCATCGTTGATGTTTTATGGTGGTTCTGCATCTTCTGCACCAATGAATATTCCAAATCACACACAGCTCGCTAAGGAAGAACATATTCCAGAAATCAAACGCGGTATATTCTTTACGTTTTATCGGGAAAATCCGGTTCAACAAAGAGAACTGGAAAGTTTTTTAGAAAGGTAATCTTGTTCAACAATCAAATACTGCAGGTTAAATTTGTGTATGTTATGTGTGATCTTGATATCTTAGTCACCAAATTAATTAATTCACTTCACATTGCAGATCGTTTGGTGACGGGTGTATTGAGAAAGTCACAATGCAGCAAGTTCCCGAAAATGAGAACCCACTGTGGGCATCGGTTGTTTTCTGCTATGAGATCCCGGTCCTTGAGATCATGCAAGGAAGAGAAACCGCACCGGTGAACTTAAATGGGAAGAAAGTTTGGGCTGGGAAAGAATGGATGTGATCCAAGAGAGGGGATACAATGTTTTGCGTGTTTTTTGTTTCGCCATTTGTTTGAGTTTATATTTGTTTGGCTAGTTATTGGTACAGTCAAGATTAGCAGCACACTTTCAGTGTATTTTATTCATTGGATAAACATAAATTTATCATTTCAGAGATCATTTTTTGTCTCCTCAAATTTCCTCCTGCATCTATATATATGTCAGTTTAGTTTTATTTATGTTCGTGCCTATCACCTGGGGCTTCCGCTGTGCCATGGCTTAATAAAAAACCAATCAGCTATTCGTGCCTATCACCTGGGGCTTCCGCAGTGCCCATGGCTTAACAAAAAACCAATCAGCTGTTCGTGCCAATCACTTGGGGCTTCCGCAGTGCCATGGCTTAATAATAAACCAATCAGCTATTCGTGCCTATCACCTGGGGCTTCCGTAGTGCCCATGGCTTAATAAAAAACCAATCAGCAATTGATGGAGAGGCTCAACACAGAGAAGCTGAGCGCTACCACTGCCACAGCAATGCTGAATTGGAAAAAAAAAAAAAAAAACCAGCGGCTCATAAGTTAGAAAGAAACGGCTGATAGCCCATGTAAGACTATATAATATATAATGAGCATCCAATCCATTGCCAATTGGCGATTGTTAGTTCAACCCTAAGATGTTATCTACAACATACTTGGAATTGCGTCGTCCAATGTGGGACTAATTAATTGTATTTATTTAATCTTAAGATAACTTCTTCACATGAACGAGCAGGCCTCATTGAAGAATCAGTATTGTGCCTGACTTGTTTAATATTGGCAGGCAGTTTTGGCAACAAGATTTATATTTTGCTTCTGTTCCAATTCAGCTATTGCGATATTTTAGTACATTTGAGTTCTTTCGAGTCTATTTTCAACTCTCAAGCATAAAAGTTAATACCTTTGTGATGCTTTAATGGATAAACCACTATGCAGCTAGCTATGCTTAATTAGGTGGTCTTACTCTGGCTGAACGAAGCTTTTCGCAGCGCTCTTTCACTACATACTAACACAAAACTTTGAAGACTTCTGGGCGTTTAAAAGACTTCTGAGTAGCGAAATATACGAGCTAGCTACTCTAACTCCACTGATGAGTATACTTGTTTCAGGATATCATCTTGTCCGAAATTTTTGAAGCAGAATCTGATACCACATGATAGAGGTGTCTTTATTTTTCAGTCAAGTTTTACTCATACATGAAGTCAAAATTACATCCACTTTTCTTTCCAAAGCAACAACATGAAAATTCAGGAAGTGAGGGTGAAAATCAGTATTCAGAAGTTGAATGGAAGGAAGGATAAAAACAAAGAAACTCAAACCTTGTGCTGCAATCTGGGTCGCATGACTTAGTGGTTTTATACATAAAATTGAGTGAGCAAAAATAATTTAATTTAAAATACTGAAAACCAAACTATCGAATTCAAGTTCAGCATACATGCAAAGAGTAAACTGGAGCATGACAACAGGTTGGAGGTTTCCTTTATCCCAAGAAAGTTGAAAAGTGGCTTTTCTCTTAACCAAAGTACTGTCCAAGCCCCTCTTTTCTGCTCTATAGGACCGACTGGTGCACCACGCAGTGCTGCGTTTGAGGAGGGCTAACTATTATATCACTTGAGTCAGCAGCCTTTTTTTTCCCCTATTTTGGTGTTTGCAGACTTTTTTCATGTTTTATCTTGCAAGAGGCAGGTGAACCATGAGAATGAGCGGAAAGTAATTGGGAGATCCTCGACGTTAAACTGGAAATTCACTACATAACATGCTAATGGTTTTTCATGGAACCAACAATAAACCAAATACAAACATTATCTTGTCGTTGTGTTGAAATTTCATTAGTATAAACACAAATCGGGTTGGATAAGTCAGTATTGCAGTACAAATTCTCTGGTGATGAACCCCAGCTATATTTATTTGTGTGAGGTAATTAGCCCCACATTGAACGAGGCAATTTTGAGGATTTTGAATATGTTGTATTGGGGTTGAATTTCTAATCGCCAATTGGCAATGAATTGGATGCTCATTCTAATAGTCCTACACGGGCTATCAGTACAAAAAACAACAAGTCTTGATATCTAGATAGATAGATAGATAGTTTAGATAGAATGATAGTTTTGATAGAAGTAAAAGAAGGTGGGTAACTCTGAATTGGATGCTCAATGTATGTTGTTAATGTTGATTGTTTCATTTTTTTTTCTTGTTTGTAGATACCGTCAATTGTCATTATTCTACAATTCCATACGTTTATGGAAGTACATATGTGTAACGGAGACATCACAGAAGAATAGTGTTGCTATGCATCGACATTAGCATGCCAGCCTAATTATTTACTGAGAAGGCCTATCACTACTGACTCGACTTTGATATTCCTAATTCCAAAAGTCTTGCTTTGAAGCATACGTAGGATATTATTCTTTGAAATGTTTAGAATCATCGATTAGCTCAGTTATGAAAGTGGTTAGGTTAATTGTTGACAAACGATCACTTTAGTGATTGATCTTGGTTCTTCTTAAGATATCAGTTCACTGGTTGCCTGGTTGGTCACAAATCCTTGATCTCCGCCTACATTTAATTTAAGATTGTAGACATATTTGATTTTTTCGGTTTTACCTCACTTTTAAACGTAGCTTTGATATTGATGCCAATGAAGGCGTCGATCACTTGAAGCACATTCTAACTCTTACAAATATAGGGTTGTTTTTCTGGATAGTATGTTGAAGGTGATACCCAACAAATTTAGAGCTAGAAAGCAGATGATTCCATGGTTTGTATACGTACCTAGAATTTACAACTGACTAAACATGTAACCTTAGAAAGCAGGTAGTCTTCTTGAACTTCTTTTGCTGCTACTTAATCTTCTCATGCGTGATTGAGGATCTGGTAATTCTAAAAGTAGTAGACAGCTTGTACACAATTGGCTGAATTTCTCTTTCGTTCTTTAAACTAAAAAACCAATCAACATGACTTCTTTTGCTGCTACTTAATATTCTCATGCGTGATTGAGGATCTGGTCATTTGGCTGAATTTCTCTTTCTTCTTTAAACTAAAAAACCAATCAACATGACTTCTTTTGCTGCTTCTTAATCTTCTCATGCGTGATTGAGGATCTGGTAATTCGGCTGAATTTCTCTTTCGTTCTTTAAACTAAAAAACCAATCAGCTATGAATGTAGAGGACCCTCTGGACCACACACATCAACATACCACCCATGACTAGAGGGATTATGATAGGCAGCAGTTTGCTGAGACACATCGGAGGGATGATGATAGGCTGGATTTTGCTGAGACATGTCGGAGGGACGATGATGATTGTCGTTTCCTTCCGCCGCCATGACACTATTTTCAAGTTTGAACAAAAACAAACCAAACTAATGCTATAAAAATTCTTCCTGTAAAACAGTATATATACGGTGCACCGTGATTTCCGATCAATCTCTTTTCTTGTGCGTCAAGCATTTACTGAATTTGCTGGGACCGCTAGTAAGGAAAGTTAAGAGTTTTGTTTATTAAACTATACATACATTCTCTAAAGGTTATTCACTATCTACCCTAGTTACCAATTCTGGGTACGGGTAGTAGTTCGGGACGTCATACGTATGGGAATTATAAGGATTCGGGTATATCGGATTCGGTCAAAAATCCGGTCAACGGTTCGTTGTTCGGACAGTAGTTCGAAACGGCATACATACGTGCATATTCGTTTTATAAATGTGAGTTCGACACTTAAAATTCGGCTTACATATATGATAAATTGATAAGTATTATGTCCTTATTACGAGACTAATTTTATTTGTATATCATTTATAAGATGGAAAAAAACATTTAGGGTGATTATTTAACAAGAAGTAACAATTTAATCGCATAAATGTATTAAAAAACAAGTTTATAGACTTTTAAAAAAAATCAACACATAAAGCACTGGTTAAACAACTACCAATAAAAAAAAATAACTGAATAATTGTATTTAATTATAAAGTATATACAAAATCAAACAAAAACCAATCAACTGAACTATGATGAGAGAGTTACCTATAGGAGATCTAGTTCGGAAATATCATTCGGATTCGGTCAGTTCGGATACGTTCGCGAATCATTCGTGAGGTCCATATAATCCGGGAACTAGGTTCGGAGTTCAAATAGTTCGGAAGTATTATTCGGATTCGGTCAGTTCGGATCGTTCGAAGAATCATTCGGGAATGATTCGGAGAATTACTAACTAGGCTATCTACCCAACTTTTTTACTAACCTTTCTCTACCTATTACAGTACATTTTACTAGGGTCCTCCTGGTTTAGTTGAAAGAGTTTGTATTAGGGCTTTGTTAGGGTGCAAGCATTATTACATTTTTCATTGTTTTTGTGTTAGTGATGACAATGCCTAATAAGAACGATTGTCGTAGTAGTTCATGCAATCAAACCAAAGCCGTTTGTTACTGTGTGGCTAGGGAAATTGTCTTCAAGGTATTTACCGAGTGGAGTTCCACATATTAGCGAATGCACTTCTAAAGTCTTTCAGGCTCATGAGATTTGTGAAAGGATCCCATAATAGGGGCTTTATTAGCTGTCCTCCACTATCTAAAACTCCTATATATAGAACCAGCCACTACTTCATCAGTAGAGGTCTTTTGGAGAGTTGAGATAATAGAACTTTAGGAGAGAGAAAGTGAATTGTTCATCAAGTTAGAGTTTATCTCTTATCTTTGTATTGGTTTCCAAAACTTAATAAAATTCTTATTTGTGTTCTTCATCATGATTTCATAATCTAGTTGGTTAGTTATCAAACGGTGTGGAAGTAGGATTTCTACTAGAACACCGCTGCCACGGTGGGGCGGGCAGACCGAAAAAGAAAAAAAACTAAACGTCGGTTCAGTAGGACTGTTAAGAATATGACTTTTGGGTATTTCGTATTAGTGGAAAACCCCTGCAATATCACATAACTTTCGATCTTAGATGCGGAAGTGGGTGCAAAAATTTGTGTGCAAACAAAAAATTTAGGGGTGCAAAAATACAAATACAGGCTTATATATTAAATTTTTTTCTTAAAAGGCCTAAAATAAACTTTGGAGCCAGCTGGGCAGGGGTGCAAGTGCACACTGTTGTAATGATCTGGCTCCTCCCCTGCTTTGATGCACAACATTTTTGTTGGTTCAGTGTGGAATCGACCGATTCGAACCAAAACCGTGCTGAAATAATCACAGCCGTGGGTTTTATTTTTTTGGTTAATCTATCCATTCATTGCAAGTATAAAAACTTGTAAACCCTAGAGGACTGAGATTTTTTCTTTCTTCATTTCTTTCTCTCTTATTTATCCTCCACTACCGTTGTTCAAAACATCACGCCTGCACCTTTTTTTTTTCGTTTTTCTCCACTCTCAAAGGCAAAAACGGTGGTAGGGACTCAAAAGAATCCTTAGTATGATAGATCCTTAAAATAGAAGAGTTATTTTGTAAAAGGGTCGGATGTTTAATATGTAATTAGGGTCTGGGTCGTAAAAGATGCAGTTGATGTAAATGGGTCGTAGACTGACCAAAGACTGGTTTGACCGTCAAAATTTTTACCAAAATGCCCTTGTCAAAGTAGTTAAATGACATTATATCTTAACCTTGCCTGAAAACTTAACTATGTTCTTTAAGAAATTTTATCATGCACTTGTCGTGTATTATGCACAATCGAAAGTTTTTCAAGCACTTATCATAATCGAATGAATTCAACAATCTAGTTTCTACAACTCACGTTAAATACAAAATCTATTCACAAATTAATAACAACACAGTTTTAATTTCGGCTAAATTTCTCATTTTTCAATACAAACCAATGAAATAACCTCAAATTTTAACACAAACTTACCAATCTCATCAAATTCAGATACGGTGGCAAAATACATATACCTTAATATCCTGAGAAGCTCTAAAACTTAACTTCTCCACGCCATTAAAAGAACTCTTCACAAAAGCATTCTAAACCAAATTTGAGGACCAGAGATTTCACCATTCTTACTATTTGAGAAAGATTGCATGAATTTGACAAGATCATCAAACACCTTACATGGTAGTCTATTAAGGAATGATAAGCAATCGCTATCAAATTCTGATGTTACTCTTATAGCTATTTATATTTTTTTGGACAAAAACTCTTATAGCTATTTTTGGACAAAAACTCTTATAGCTATTCTGGAAATGAAAATGATGCCCGTTTGGGCTTTGGGAATCAAGAACTACTGATGATTAATGGTATCGACGGATACGGGAGAAAGTGGTGTTTGATGATGGGTTATGCAAAATGTTCATTGCAAGAAATGGTTTTCGTTTTTCTTGGTAGACTCAATAATGATGCTTGATATGTTTCCTACTGGTAGAGAAAAAATGTTGTAACCTGGTAAC
>JAJJWX010001268.1:0-185882 GCA_023529315.1 Papaver bracteatum
TATTGAAATTCGCGGTGGTAATGTCAAACTGCTCTTTCAATCGTGAATATTTATTATTGCGAGCAGCAAGAGTATTCACGAGCTGATTCTTCTCATTTTCAAGTTCCCCAATTCTTTCAAGATATCTTTTTTCATCTCCTGCGAGAATATATGACAACAAGTTAGAAATTTTGTAAAGAAGAGTAATAAAAACAGGAAAATAGCGAGAAGAAGAACAGCAAACAACCTTCTCTTTCAGAAATCATATCTCTAATTAAGGCCGCTTGTTCAACTTGAAGGCTAAAATTTACACCTAAGTCATTCCTGGCATTGTCAAGAACCTTCGCAGCCCAAGCAAACTCATCATCGCTATTAATAAGGAGACGAGATCGAACTTGTGTCTCCCTCGCAAGAAGATCTTCATTCTTGCGGATAAGTTTATCTCTGTCCATTTGAACGTCAAGGAGAGTTTTATGAAAGTCTGCTAGGGTCTTGGATCCCTTTTTTATGGCAAGATCTTTCTCGTCAATAAGATCGTTATTCTTCTGTCTTAATCTATCTATTTCTTTCTTTGAATCAAGATAAAAGCGCTTATATTTGTCAGTCAAACCTAAATTGAATCTGTGTTCAATTTTTAATAGATTAAGATTGGATCTAAGTTCATTTATGGAGAGGGATTTAATCTTATCATCTGAGAAATTACTTAAAGAATTATTAAGACATGCAAGAAGAGTATGATCATCTACAGGTTCAGGGAAAGATTGAAAGAGTATAGCCTCGTCAGTAAGACCATAAATATCTGCAAGTTAAAAGTGGTCACTTGAATAAGCTGCGATAAAGTAAAAAGAATTAAGAGATAAAGGAAATCAGTCATACCATAGAGTTGTTGGTTAGCTCTATCAAGATCAGAGATCTTTTGATTATCAACTGAAGCTTCAGTCTCCAACTATTTATTCTTCTTGCGAAGCTCAATAACTTCAGATTCTAATTTTTCTTTATCCTGGCGAAGTTTAGAAGCTTTCTCTTCAGAGTTGGCACGTCTTTTATCTAAATCAGAAGCAACAGCAAAAGAAGCTCTTCCAACCTGCAAAATAAAAATATATATTAATATCTAGCGATGGAGAAAATATATAAACAAACTGAAGAAATGAAAACATACCAAGGCACCAAGAGAATTTAAGAGACTAGGAGTCAGCGATCGTGAGACTCCTTGGAGAGAATCATTGTCCACCAGTATGGGAGAATCGCAGATACTGGCGAGAGCTTGGGATGTCTTGTTAATAACTTCATCCTCGTCATTACAAGTTATGATATGGGAAATATCGCTAAAAATTCTGGATAAATGAGTCATTGAAGAATCAGAATCAGAAGAATTTTTTATTGAAGGAAAACCGCTAACATTAAAATCCTCGTCATTATTATCCTTATCAAGATCAACACTTGGATTTTCTGGAATTAGTTGAGGAATTGAAGAAGAAGAAGAAGGTTGAGTTTTCCTTCTCTTTAGTGGAGGATCGTAGATTATTCGTTGCGAGGGGCAGAAGACTTTCTCCTGGAAGGAGCAGTAGATTTATCCTTTGAAGATTTCCCAGATTTCTCTTTTGAAGATTTCTCCTTGGTTTTTGCGGGTATTAATGGTTCTAACTCTTCGATTTCCTGCGAGCACAGATGAAGATAAGAAATAGGGGCAAGAATATATTGTTAAAATTTATGAAGAGATATTTCTTACTTCATCCGTGAAAGATTTCAGAGCCAAGAAAGTGCTAGGCTTCCTAAAAGTTTGGTAACTGAGCTTCATTCTTTCAATATGAGAAAGATCAAAATAATTAGCGAGAATATGAAAACGCAAGGAAGATAATGAATAATAATAATATGAAAATTCAGAGAGATTAGTACCTCTTTAGTTCTCTCAGGCCAATTAAATACCCAAGGTTGATATTCTGCAAGATTCGCGGGAAGTTCGTGAGAACCAGAAATATAAGGACCTTCGAGACACAACGGAAAAATAAACCACTTGTCATCGCTAGAATGGCGAGGGCCGTGATTGGTTTTCGTATGAAAGTCAATATCTAGCATGAGAGCTTCTTCTACAGCGAGTTTCTTCAGACGAACACCCCAGCAGGTGCTATCCCTCTTCATAGGGAGTATCTTGTAATTTTTGAAAAAGTTTTCTACAGTATAATCTGCAGGGTTAATTGGAATATGTTTATAAAGAGGATTTTGAGCATCTTCAGAATAGCGTGATCCTTTACCAGCACCACGAGAAGCATATTCAAGTAAAAATCTAATGTAATTTCCACCTAATTGATATATTGTCGTGAGAACCTCTCGTCAGATATTATTTGGTAGAATAATGGGAGTTCTGGGTCATAGAGTGGAAGGGGAAGACCAGCTTCAAGTTGGCCTAGCGATACTATGATTTTTTCGAGAGAACATTGATCATCAGCAAAAAAATTAAGAGAAATTTCAGATCTAGAATCCTGATCTGGAATTAAAGACAAGTTAAAACCTTTAATTTTGAGTTTCTCGCGCATCTCATTAAAGGCCTTCAAGTTTTTAGTACCAGCAGCAACCATTTTTGAGTATGGGAATGAAAAAAAAGGTTGAAAAGAAGAAAGAAATCACAGCAGTAACAGAAGCGCAATTCGCGGAAGAACAGTAAAATTTGCAGAGAGGGAACGGAGAGAAAGAAGAAGAAAGTAAGAGAGACTAAGGAAAGGAATGAGAAGAGTATTTATAAAAGAAGAAATTTCTTGAAGATGATGAAGGTAATTAATGCAAAGAAAAGACGTGGGTGGTCAGATCGCAGCGGTTAGAGGAGACGTGTCAAAAATTTATTGGAAGAAAGAATTCGTGAAAACAGCTGGCGAAGGACATAGAAACGTGTCAGAACGGGGAAGTCTGAAAAGATAAGCAGTTATGGAATTTTAATTTCTCATGATCTTCTCTTCTTCGCAGAAAAGACATGAGAAGAGGCAAGATGTAGGACCAGAATATCGCCACAACGTTATTCCTGCGATATTAACAACGTTTCTGCGAGCGTCACTGCCAATTCTTTAACAACGTTTCACGAGCATTACAGAATAACCAAAAGAAACTAACAATGGAAGAAATAAAAGAAGAATATGTTGATCCTGCGATGGTCATCATTCTTGCGATAGAGAATATTGTAGCGATCGCGATGAGATCGCAGAATAGATCCGAAATAGGAGGAAAACTTAGCTGTCATCCATTATGTAAATCCCTATATAAAGGGGTCGATAGATCCAGAGAAGGATGATGTATTTTTGAGAGTTAAAAGAGTCTTGAGGAGAGAGAAACTTCAAGAGAATATTTTTAATCTTGATTTCTTCCAATTCTGTAAACATTTCTGAAATTTGAATAGTAAAGTGTCGTTTAAATCTTTGAAGTTTAATTGATTTCCAATAGATTTCTATAGAATCTTAACAAGGGTGTAGTGTAGGAATTCCTGCAACTATAGAAATCTAGTTTTGTTGTGAAGTATTGTGTCTCACCTCTTGCTAATAAGACTCCTTTCTCAGCTAGATCATCAGCTGAGAAATTGATTTCTCTGAAAGAGTGTTTAAAGGAGATTGTAGTAATATTCTGTTGTATTACCTGCCATCTATTCTGCACCATCCAAGGAATATTATCATTGCTGAATGCTATTAGCACAACCTTAGAATCCAAACTGAAAACAACATCCTGTAATTGTTGACTGACTGCCCACTCTCATGCAATGATTAATGCCATGACCTCTGCCAGATAGTTAGTTGCAACACATATCCCCCCTGTAGCAGCTCCAACACATTCTCCTTGATTTTTCCTAGATATAAATCCAAAACCTGCTTTCCATGGATTCCCCTTAGATGCACCATCACAACAGATTAGAACCTGGTTTCTAGCTGGCAGTGTGAAAAAGCATTGTTTAACTTTAATTCTTTGCATCTTCATCCCTGTAACACCAAAGAAATTGAAGATCTGCATATCATACATAGTTCCCCACATTTTTATTTTTACTCTGGCACTACAATCTTTGGTGAAGCTAATAATTCTTTGATTAAACATTTCAGCATTAAGTTTTTCTTCTTCATATATGCATCTATTTCTTGTATGCCATAATTCTACCATCACTGTGAAGGAGCAGATGTACCCATTGTGATCACCTCCTCAAAAGACACAGGATTAAGAAATCTAAAAACACCCCCAACCAATGCCAAATACACTCACTGAAATCACAATGCCATAAAATATGGTCCTTTGTGTCTTGGTTTCTCCCACAAAGGTAACATTTTGACACTGTTTGAAAGCCTTTTTTACTTACTGTCTCTTCAGTTACACAAGCACCCCTTAGAATTTTCCATAAGTTACCAGAGGTATAAGGATGAATGCAGGGTTGCCAAACTTTTTTATCCCATGGCACCACTGGATGTTTTGTTCTTATTAATTTAGCAGAGTTTGCTACTGAGAATTTCCCATTAATGTCCCTAATCCATACTCTTTTATCATTCCCCATACTGATTTTAGGCAATTCTGTAGTTTCAAAAAAAATTAACATCTCTTCTGGAATTCTCCATTGTCCTTCATGTATCAAATTCACCACCCTCATGTCACTATTTTGCAGTATATAAGGATCATTAGGGTGTCTTTCCAACAAAGAATAGTCCTTAATCCATTTGTATTTCCACACAGATATGCATTTACCATTACTAACAATTCATCTACTGCCCTCATTAAAATCATTCATCACCCATTTGATTCATGGAAGTATAAAAGACTGTTTATATGTTTTGCTCCACTCACCATCTTTGTTTTTATACTTATCTCTCATGAACAAAGTCCATTCTACCTCCTCGGCTTCAATTTTCCACAAAAACTTCACTAGTAGTGCCTTGTTCATTACTTCCAATCTTCTCAAACCCAGACCACCTTCATTGACTGGTGCATTCACCTCATCCCATTTAACTGTCACTAACTTTTTAACATTAGGGTCCCAAGACCATAGGAAAAAATTAACATCTCTTTTGGAATTCTCCATTGTCCTTCATGTATCAAATTCACCACCCTCATGTCACTATTTTGCAGTATATAAGGATCATTAGGGTGTCTTTCCAACAAATAATAGTCCTTAATCCATTTGTCTTTCCATACAGATATACATTTGCCATTACTAACAATTCATCTACTTCCCTCATTAAAATCATTCATCACCCATTTGATTCATGGAAGTATAAAAGACTGTTTATATGTTTTGCTCCACTCACCATCTTTGTTTTTATACTTATCTCTCATGAACAAAGTCCATTCTACCTCCTCGATTTCAATTTTCCACAACAACTTCACTAGTAGTGCCTTGTTCATTACTTCCAATCTTCTCAAACCCAGACCACCTTCATTGACTGGTGCATTCACCTCATCCCATTTAACTGTCACTAACTTTTTAACATTAGGTTCCCCAGACCATAGGAAATTCCTTATAATCCTATCACATGCTGCAATTATTGTTTTAGGACATTTATACACAGACTATGTATATGGGCATACTACATAGTATAGATTTCACTGGAATTAATCTATCTGAAATTGATAGTAAATTACCAATCCACCCTGCCATCATATTTTGCATCATTTATACAATCCCCCAGACTTGTGTTGTTTTCACCCTTCCAGGATTTAGTATTACCCCCAAGTATTTATCTGGTAATTCAGATAATGACATTTGTAGAGACTCAGCAATATGTTGTCTTCTTAAATCAGAAACACCTCCAACAAAGCATTTACTTTTGTTTTTGTTCACCACTTGACCAGATGCCAGTTGATACTTTGATAACATATTCATTAGCTTTTCTAGAGTTCTTTTTTTGCCATTACATAATATGAAAATGTCATCAGCAAACATCAAGTGAGTTGGCTGACACCCTCCCATGTTAACCATAGCTTGTATGGTACCATCCATCACCATTTTAGTTATATTCCTACTCAATACTTCTTCTTCTAGCATAAAGAGAATTGGTGATAGGGGGTCACCCTGCCTCAAACCCCTTCTCACTCCAAAAAATACATTTGGTCCACCATTAATGAGAACTGATACTCTTGATGACTCAAAAAATTTCTCTAGCCATTTGATACCAAATTCAGAGAAACCAAACCTCCTGAGTACTTGAAACAAAAATTCCCAACTTAGTGAGTCATAAGCCTGAGTAATATCTAGCTTAAGACCCACATTACCACCTATTCTTTGCAATTTAACTCATTTATTAGTTCTGAAGCTAGAACAATCTTCTCTTGGATATTTCTTCCCTTAATAAAGGCACCTTGCTGTTCTAAAATCAAACTCTCCAGCTCACAACTTATTTTTGTGGTGATGATTCTAGTAAGCACTTTGAAATTAAAATTGGCCAAACCAATAGGTCTGAAATGATCAGCCTTTTTTGCACCCTGAAATTTAGGTAGTAAAAACAAGAAATTTGAGTTCCATCCTTTTGGTATGAAATTGTGTCTCCAACAATATTGTAAAGCTTCCACCATATCCACGCCCACTACATCCCATGCATATCTGTAAAAACACCCTGGATACCCATCTGGACCAGGAGCTGATGCGTGTCGTATGCGTCAAAAATAATTTCACTTCCTCACTTAACTAATATGAATATAGTATTCGATAAGAAAGAGTTCGTATCCACAGAGAGGCGATTGTTGTTATGCAATTTTCAGATTCTTATGTAACCAAATAACCCAAGTTGTGTTTTTGTTTTTATCAAAGTAATAATACTAAATAAAGCAAAGTAAATAGTTGAAATAATCAATAAGGAGAAGATATTGGTTAAGGGATAGTATCATTCACAAACATGTATTTTTCATCTATGATTAGAATTGGTATTTAATCTCTCAATTATCAAAAGTCCTAAGATATCTTGATCGCAAGAATATCTCGTTTATTTCCTGATTTTATCACAAACAACATTAAAAGATGCTATCGTGAAATCTTCTTAAAAAGCAACCTAAAGTGTAAAAGCACAATTAGATTTAACTCCCTAAGAGCAATAAGTTCTATGAAATAAGACTAATCGATGCAAACAAACGTGTAAAAGCACTAATTCGTTTTAACAAAGGTTATGATTCATATGCGATTAAAAAGATGTATCACTACAAGTATTAACCACAAGTTGCTACTAAAAATCAGAGATAACAACTTTTACGTATTGAAAACCCTAATATAGCTATAGAGATGAAAACAAATCCAATTGATTCCGGACTCAACCAAACTAGCATTCAAATCATATGATAATAAAACGATGAATCATAAACGATAAAATTGAGACAAAACTAATTCATAGAATCAAATAATCATGCTTGAAGAAATCAACTTTTTATCCCATAACCAATTATAGTGTTTAGCTACTCATATTCATGGAGTTCATCATCATAATATTCAAGAGAAGACTATGAAACATAAAAGAAAGCAAACCCTAGAAGTAGTTCTCTGCAAAAAGCTCCAAGAATAGAATAAAACCGTTATCTCCCAAATTGTGTAGAAAACTTCCTTTTTATAGCCCTTTGCTTTCCAAAAATAGGTCAAAATCTTTAAAATCTTAATATCCACGTCCATCTACATGTCCACCAAGCCCAGGTGTGAGAAATATGTCTCTGGAAATTTTGGGTCCGAAACTGGTCGCCGGAATGCTGACGTCATCACCGGAATCCAGTCGCCGGCTCCGGAATCCGGTCACCGGAAAATTGTTTCAGGTCAAACTGACATTTCAGACACTGTCACCAATAAGTATGTACTCCCAGCAACTCATATCTCCTTCTCTGCATTTCAAACATTCACAAAATACCACCTAAAACAATTTCTTGTTCTTGCGAAAACGTACCCAAAAGCGCGACACGTAGCTCCTATGTCCGGCCGCCAACTCTTTCGTTCGACTCATACCCGCCTCATGATTCACTGAATCTTGACGATCCCCACTTTCGGTTCCAAAATCCGACTACCGGAGCTATGCTCACCGGCTCGCCAATTTCGCCCACTTTTCGCACTTTCTGCGACTTCTTCTTAGCTTCTCTTGGCTTGGAGATGAACTTCAAAACCAAACAGATTGGTCCCAAATTCTGATTCCATTCATCTCATCAGTACCATTTCTATGCATTAACACACACTAACCATAACTCACAACTCTCTAACTCCCAAAGACAAAGATAATAGCGCTATTGCCAGTTGGCAATCACCATAGCAACCTTCATTCCATCAAACCCATTGTCGCTTTCGTAATTCCATTCCTGTCCTATTGCAGCATCACTTGCTGATTCCTTGGCTCATTGCCACAATCCAGCTCACAGCATTAGTTAACCACCAGCTCCCAGTTCTCAACTCCATTTCTCTTAGCCATCAAACCCAACTGAGCTCTATGCTTCGATTCTCCGTTTGCTCATCTAGTTAATGTCTGCGCAATTTAGTTCCTAGGCAGCAACTCAACCACTCGCCTACTTCACCAGCTTGACTGCAGCTCTAGTTCAATCCACTTCCGGTTACTCTTCCATACACTTCAACTCAATTTTCCATTCCCTTATTATCCCAACTTGCACAAAGACATCTTCAAGTCAAGACCATTCCTCCCTGAACTGCACAGCATACTAGCACAAATTTTTCTCGCTTCTCCATTATCTACAGCCAACAAACCAATCTCAGCGCTCGTTCTTCATATCAGATCCTGGTGTTTTGAACTCTGCCAACCATTTCTTCCCTGCATCTTGTAATCCACTCCTACGATGACACCAACTAGTCACGTGCACTCCACCTGCAAACTCAGACCTGTAGCTGCAACCACCACCTTTACTTTTACACAAGCACCTTGTAACTCCAACTTCAAACACAGATCAAGCCATTCTGCCACAAAATCAGATTACAATCATTTGGTTCCCTTCCTTCGAGTTTCAACTCAAAATTCCACCTGAACTACACAGCTGACCATGCCATTCCTTGTAACACCAATGTGGTAACTTGTCTCAGAAACACCAATATCAACCCTTGAATACCAGCCATTTGTAGCTGCATAGCTAATTGCACCAGTTCTCCTGAGATTCCAGCTGCTGCTAACCAAACCCTTTGCCAATTCAACCACAATTAGCACACACACCACAACACCATCAATTTCATCAATGCAATCACCAACAAACCCTGTAAGTATCCATGGAAGCATAATCCCACACAGGACTCAACCCTGTCATTGAACTTCACCTGCAAAAATGCATTCCAACACACACAATGCAACCAACTAGACCATCAGTACTGATTTATCCACATTCCTCATCCATTTCCAGAACCAACCTCAGTCACTTGCCTTCTGCGACTTTCATCAGACTTCATAACCTGTTGCAGTCACCTGTAACTTCAGTGCAATCAAACCACACCACCTAATCACAATATCTCTGCATCCGAACTTAACAGTTCATTGCATCTCCTTCCACCTGTCATTAGCTGCAACCTTGTCTCCATCAGAACCATATCCATCCTTGCCTGAGTTGAACCCCAAATTTCAATTCATCTCCATCAGTTGTTCATCCTTGTACCAACAACATTGAACCAAAATCTCCATTCCTCTTCTCCAATCTCATTTTCTCCTTCTCAGTAAAACCCATTTTCGATTCAACCTTTAATCATCACAGCAAGATGTATACTCACCAATTCATCACAATTGGGACCTCTGTAAACCCTAATTCGACCCCAAACTTCTCTTTTTTTTTCATCTCTGAATTCACTATCATCAAACCCTAACTTCTCATTACAGAAACCATTTCAAACCAAGTTCAATCCTTGAGCATCACCAAATAATAAATCGAAACCAGATTCAATCCATCTTCAACTATCGAATTTCACAGATGTAGATCTTTTTTTTTCTTTTCTTCTTTTACCAGTGCCATGAACAGCCAACAATCCCTCTTGATTTCAGATAAGAGTGAAAGAAAGACAAAACTAATGATGAGGGTAATAATTGCTCCTCTGATTTCTAGGGCTTGGTAAGAAATGAAAGTGGATATAACCACTTTGTTGAAGCAGATAAGGGATGGACACCCAGAATAACTCTAGGCACCCATGAATAGAATAAGGGCCAACCTAGTTTGCTAGGCTTGTCAGTTCCAGAGAACCAACAGTCTATTCTTCGCCTCCTCCTCGCGCATCTCCAAGTACAGCTCGCATGTGAATTGACCACTTTGCCCTTTACGCTTCCAAATGAACGATGTCTTCTTCTTTTGAGTTCCTCCACCAGCAGCAGCCTCCTCCTACTTCTCAAACCCACTTCATCTCTTCAATTTCTATTCATCACTAAAGTTGTCATGCCTTTCAGACAGAAATCGCATCACCAAAGCCGACATACTTTTCAGACAGAGATGAAGAAATAAAAGCAAATAATGAGAAATAGTCCGCCTCCAATGCTTTTGCCATGTTTCATCCTCTTTTAATCCAAATTAATCCAAAGTACCTAAATACTCAAAAACAAAACATAAGATACATAATTCACACGAAAAATAGCAAAGAAAGCATAAATACTAGATAATAAATACGGTGTATTCTACACCTATCAGGAGCATTATTTGCATCCATTGCAAAAACTTCCTTCTTTATCTCCTCAGCAGAAGGAATGGAATCTAGAAATTGGTTATCCTCCTCAGTTAAAATTGTGGGTATTACTTCCATAAGACTTTCATCAAGCACAACACTTTAGCTTCAAATTTCTTCTTGTAGTGAGTGACTAGATTATCAGCAATTAAACTATGATCAGTAATTATGGTACCATCCCCATTCTCCAATTTTACAATAGAATTTTGGGTTTTTCTTATCCTCATACAAGTATGGAAGAAAGCAGTATTTGCACTCCATTTCTTTACCCATTTAACTCTGGACTTGGCTCTCATTAGTTCACTATATTTTTGAGTAACTAAGTCATGCTTGCCCCTTGCAGTCACCATCTTATTTAATAATTCCAAATTTTCAGGATCATCATCTGATAATGCAGTTGCAGTCATTACTTCCACTTCAGCTTCCTTAACCTTCACTCTCAAATCACCAAAAACTTCCCAGTTCCATTTTTTAAGTATCTCTTTTAACCTTTTAAGATTATTGAGAAAAACAAAAGCAGGGTTTCCAAAGCATTCCTCTTGCCATGATTCTTTGATTACATTCATAAATATGGATATGTAGACCATAATGACTGATATCTGAAAGGGATATTTTTTGGTTTTGTAATATTAAAAACCCCTCCAAACAAAGCTCCATGATCAGAAGTATCTCTTACTCCAACCTTGTATCTCCAACCTACATATAATTCTAGCCATTTTGTATTGAAGAAAGCTTTATCAAGGTCACATAAATATATTTTTTTCCCAGATCTATTATTACACCAAGAAAATTTTATACCAGATCTTGAGGCTTGTATCAAATTACAGGATTCCAAGCAGTCTCTAAAATTAGTCATTGATACTATCAAAGGGCTTCTTCCACCTACCTTTTCAGTGCAACTGAGTACCACATCAAAGTCACCTATCACCATCCATGGATCATTCAGCTCACTAAGTTCTATGAGTTCTGCCCATAAATCCCTTCTATCAATTGTGAGGCATGCAGCATGTACACCAGTAACTAACACTTCACCAACTTGTACTGTGATGGCATGTCTGAAAGAAGAAATAACAGTTGGCTTTGGCAATGAGATATGCCAGAATAGCCATATGTTACCTTTTGAAGAGTCACTTGAATTGTGAATTATCATTTGACACATCCCAGGTATTTTCAGTTCTCTACAAACTCTACTAAAAACTTTTATCTTAGGTTCAACTACCCATAATAAAGAAGGATTAAAACTACTTACTAAACTTCTGAGTTTGTCTTTGGCTTGAAGTCTCTTTAAACCTCTGACATTCCAGAACATTACTCTCATTGAGATTGAGAAGAATGGGAGATGCCAAAATCTCCCACACCACTTTTAATCTTCACTGAATTGATGGCATGTTTTCTTGTAGTAACATTAGGAATCCCTTTGACAGTTTTCCCTTTAGAAGGTTTGTTAGTGCATTTAGAAAAAATATTCTCTTGATTTTCTACTATATCAATCAAAGCTTGAAATTTACTGGGGACACGATATTCTTACCAGCTTCAACCTCACCGTTTCTAAATTTGTTCACAGAGCCAATTACTTCTTTCCATTCCCCAACTTTGTCAGTATTTGCTGTAACTTCCATAGGAAATTCAGTAGGAGACTCCAGAACACCAGCAAATCCATTACCCTTATTATTCTTATCACCTTCTATATTGCACTGCATCTCCATTTCCTTTGAGTTCCCTGTGGAATTCTCATCTTCAGAAGGTGGACAAATATCAAAACCAACAGTTTGCTTAGTTTTTATCTTTTTTGGTGTATATCGAAACTGTGGTTGCTGAACCAATGGTTTTTTACCACCCTGAACTTGAGTTTTCCTAGCCACTCTGCATTCAGACACCCAATGTCCAATAACCTTACATTGACTGCAGAATTTAGGCACTCTAGAAGCTCTTACTTCTTGCTCAAATTTACCATACTTTGATTCAACAACAACCATATTAGGTATAAATTTAGATAAGTCAATCTCTACCAAAATACTTGCATAATAACCCACCTCCTTCTTTAAAGTAACAGGATCAACTCGAATAGGTGTTCCAATTGCTTTTCCCAAAGACATTAATATATCTTCCTTCCAGTATTCAATACTAAGTCCTGGAAATACCATCCACACAAAAGCACTAGTAACCTGTAGGACCAGAATATCGCTAAAACTATGTTCACGCGAGATTAACAACACTTCTGCGAGTGTCAGAGAATAATTCAAAGAATGACGTAATAGACAACGACAACAAAAAAACATGAGAAAGATGTGAAGATTTTGTAGTTGGAGAGAATGCTCACGAGCACAAGGAGGGAGCTCGCGAGAGCAAGGCAAGAAATGAAGATTTTGTAATTGAAGAGAAATCCTGCGAGCACATAGCAAGAGATCCTAAAATAGGGGAAGTGTGATTTGTCATCTTTTATGTAAACACCTATATAAAGAGAAGAACAGGAGAGAGAAAGGGGAGGACACAATTTTAGGAGAGAGAGAGATATTTTGCAAAGAGATTTTTAGAGAGGGAATGTATTTTTCTTTATCATCTTCTTCCCCAAAACCAGATTGAGAACTCCATTAATGGAGATGATCAATGTAAATTAAATGTAAATTTTAACAATCATAGTGAAGAATCATGGATGTAGATCAAATTGATCGAACCATGTAAAAAATCTTGGTGTCCTTTTATAATTTTAGCAATTTTACTACCAATTTTATATGTAGATTTAGAAATTAATGTCAAGATATGATAAGGGGTGTGTTTTAGGAAAACCTGCAACTACATTTTGGCGCTAGAAACAGGGAAGATAATCAACAAATAACAAGTGAAGAAAATAAAGAGAAGTTAATTGTTAAGAGTGGATTAGAGAAAAAAATTCGAAGGAAAAATTCGATCAACAGATAACAAGTGATGTTAGAAGTTTGGTGAAATTAAATGAAAAAGAAATACAAATTATAAGATGTGCTCGTGAAAATTAGTGGGGAAGATAATCAGCAAAGGGAAATTGGTCAAAATATTCACCAATAATTGATTCATGAAGACCTATTCTAACTCAATCTCTTTAATTTTTCCCTCAAGAATCCAGATATTGTGATTTTAAAATACTTTAGATTAAAAAAAAAAATCATGAATTTTCGATTCTGTTATTCATCAGAATTTCATGAATGTTTTAAAAACTCCAGAAATATTTGTTTACAAAAATCAATCAACTAATTTTGAAAACGTTAAATGTTGAAATTTGGATTTAATTTGAAGATTCAACCAGACAAACAATAATCTCTCTTGTAATGGTTTTGATGTTACATCAAACGATTGAGAACAATCTCATAAAACAGGTCAAGATATCTCCGCGGATGAATTACTAGGGGCGATGGCTTCACTGGAGGAAGGGAGCGACCAGTTGTTTGCAGTAACAAGTCTAGAAAAAATTGCAGGATGAAGAAAACACGTCACAATCACGTGGAGGTGGACTAAAAGCATCACGGCATGAAAAGTCATAAGTGAAAATGAAATGATGGCAGGAAGAAAGATATCAAAACGGTTTTCACTGCGAAATCCTACAAAAAAAAATCGCGATTAATTTCGCAGGTACAAAAATGAGGTCAGAATAGTATATTTAGATTGCCAGCGAAGAAAAAGATTCAAAGGAATATATGCAAGAGAAATGATGTTGCTCACTGAAAAGTATACAAAATGAAATTGAAAGACCAAGACTATCAACAACAGCAGAGAGTAGTTGCAGCGAAGCCAATCTTTGGACAGCGAAGGAGGAGATATGCGAGGAAAAATCTACATCAAAGATAAAGAAGTACATGCAAATAAGAAAATTCAAGGACGCAAATAAGAAGTTCAACTCAAGAAAAATTAGAAAATACGTAAGAGAAGAGTAATAATTAAACCAAAATGTACTATCAAGCCAAAAAAGAGTACTAATACGTACAAGAGGACTTAAGTTCGCAACACATGAAGAAATTAAATACCCTACACTACATATATTGTTAAGATTAGTGGAAATGATCATCTCCAAGCTAGAAGACGAAGATGAATATGAAGGAATGACACATTAGTGGAATTTCTGTGAAGAGCAAAGAAGAAATTAAAGAAGGAGAAAAAGAAAAGCAAAAATTAGTGAAGATGATATTTCATCGCAGCAGTTCATTCATTTCGTAAACAAAATATCTCCTGAAGGGAGATGCTTAATGAAGGGAGATACTTCCTGAAGGAAGAAAAGTTAGGCTAAGGAATATTTCATTCCTACGAAGTTCAATTCTGCGAATTTTAGAGATGTCCACATCAAGAATATTTCATCGCAACAAGAGTATTCATCGCAGCAATAGCGAAATCACGGCAACTCAAACTATTCTGTGAAGAGGAGAACATGGCAAAGAAGATAAAAAATTCAGTAATAAAATTTCAGTCCATCATCAAGCAGTATAAAAAGTTCATCATCAGCAATCAACAAAGAGAAATCAACCAACGCAGCTCATCGACTCTTAACACACAAAAACAACAGTAGTAACAGCTACTTAGAAATGAGTTCCATTGACATGAGATCACCTGATACTCATACTGAATAGGGATACAAGGTTCAGTTAATCTCAGCAACTCACCTAAGTAACCAACCATTCAGGAGAGGACATAAGTAATGAGGACAATTAATGTATTTCTACGAAGAAAAAATAAGGGGGAAATGATGTCTTCATAGAGAGCTAAAATACACCAGAGATGAAACTAATTGAGTCTATATCAATAATCAGTTCCAGAAGAATTAATCCTTCTCTTACTCCTTCTTTTTACTCTTCAAATTCTTTAGATCCGCTTATTTTAAATTTGATTTATAAATTTGACCCGTAGATGAGATCAAATTAATTCTTACTGTAAAATTTTCTTGCTTGAAAAATGAGAATTAACAATAGCTTCTCGAGATTACTAATCAAACTGGCATGGATGATTGCAGCGAAGATATACAATGCATGCAGGCCTGCAGAAAAGCAAAGAAGAGATCCTGCGAAGATAACAATTCTTGCGAAATACATTTTTCTTGAGAAGTTAATCCAACTTGCGAAGATGTGTTGCGAAGCCTACTGACAAGAAAAATGTAGAATTCAATTCTCGTGTTAGCGAAGGTGTAATTTATGCAAGTCTACATAACCAAAGTCCTCACTTCGGCATAAAATATCACTTGAGACTTATCAGGTTGATTCCAATATCGCGAACAACACATACAATATGAGATGACGACAAATGATGCCAGAATTATTGGGTCATATTCTTTCGCCAGGATTAGTTCAACATCAGTTTGTTCAAACTTAAATAAGGGAAATGGGAAATGTATAGTAAAATACGAGGAATCACAACTCACAAAGCTATCATAGATCCAGCAAATTTCAAAATAAATTACTTCGTGGGATACTTTACTCCGCAGACATTTTTCTTTCGCAAATATATAGTAAAAGAAGCATCAACAATGAACTTCTTCAAGAAATTTACTCCGTAAACAACCTTGGAAGATCAACCAATATGATGACCAGCAACGAAGAACAAAATTTATTACCCTATGAAACGGAAGGATAAGAATAAAAGACGAAGACAAAATTTATACAAAGAGTATCCAGCAAAATTGGTCACTGGCGAAGAATACAAGTAAAGGTCGCATATATTTGATTACTTCAAAGTGCTTCTCGCTGATCTATAAATTTACAAGTTAAGACACCGCAAAAGGAAGATCAAAAAGTAAAGATGTATAAGAGAGAAAAAAAGTAATAAGAGGATGGCAAGATGATTTTCTTTCACAAACAGAAGCTGTAACAATTGGTTAGCGGCGAGAAGAAAAAGCTTAATATCGCAAGATCGAGTCTCACCGCAGAAATATTTTTTCACGATTTTTCTAAAGTTGCCTGACGAGAGGATAATAATAGTAAGATGACGATAGTATAACTTTCTATCGCAAACAGAAGCTAGCACAAATGGTCAATAGCGAAGCTAAAAAGTTCAGTATCGCAGCAACAAGTAGCCCAAACGGTTAGAGAAGGAGTATGCAAACTAGAAGACTTGGGTTCGAATCTCCCCCCTCGAAAAGAATTTTTTGCAAGGCAAAGAAAAGAGTTGATGATTATCTCGCCAAGAATGAAGAAAGTTGACGAGAATTTCACAAGTTAATTTCGCAAGATGCTGATGTCAGCAACAGAAAATCACATAAAAGCTAAGTACCATTTCCTTGAATATTTTACTTACAAAAAATAATTTTTTTGATTTAAGCGAGGCAATCGCAAGATTTCAAAGAAGATTTCTAAAATTTCTAAGATTTTTGATTTAACTTACCAAAGAGAGATACAATCGCAAGATTTCAAAAACTTTCAAAAGATTATAAAAATGAAATTATCGTCAAAATTTAAAGATCTCAAAAAATTACAAAGATTTCAAAGATTACAAAAAGTAACATTATCGCAAATTTCAAATAAGATTTCAAAGATTTCTCTAGAATTTCAAAGATTTCAAAGGTTACAAAAAGTAAAATTATCGCAAATTTCAAATAAGATTTCTCTAGAATATTACTTTTACATAAAAAGATTTTTTTTAACAATGCGATACAATCGCAAGATTTCAAAGAATGTTTCTAAGAATATGAGAATGAGAATGAAGAAGAAATGACAGAAATGAAAGAAGAAATGACGGAAATGAAAGAAATGACAGAAATGAAAGAATTGACAGAAATGAAAGAATGAAGAAACGTGAGAATATCGCGAGAAACGCGAATACAATTTCACAGAGACATAAGAATGGGACGAACCTTTATGGCGTGCACCCTAGTTCGCGAATAAAATTTCGCAAGAGGCAAATGTAAGACCTAATAGTGCGTCATATAAGGGGGGTATCTCTTTACATGATTCAGGGGTAAGGTTATACCGCTGCTGGATCCTGAATCATGGAGACGTTGGGGTTAAAGAAAACCTATCCAAGAGAGGTACCTTAGATTTCCAACTATATAAGGTTATACCCTGGTTGGACAACCGAGGGTCTCTTCTAAGAAGTGCAGAGTATGACCAAGGCGCTAAGGTACACGGTTGAGCCAAGGGTGCCCGGGGCGTACGAAACTACCCTGGACTTTCTTGGTAAGTCTTGGCTATGATGCACTTGGCCTGAAGAAAACCCTACTTAGGGTGCAGTCTTGTAACTATAATCCATATAGGCATAAAGGACAAGAGGCTGCGAAAACAAATGGTTGCTGGTAAATCTGGATAGGAGGAGCTAGTCTTGTATGGACGATGTGCCCTCTTTGAAGGGGCAACCAGGGGGAAGATAAGGGCGGCACCCTCCATTAGGGAGCTGATAAGTGTCTTAGGACGTCAATGTCATGGGGCTTTATGATCGCAAGAACATTTAGGCATGTCATATTGTCGCATGACGTAAATTATACAGAGGCAACAAGCCATAAGAGATATGTTTAGATGAGATCAATGGGTTTTTACATGAAAGTGTAAAGACGTCCTGCGATTTCATCGCAAGACGGCAATGTCATGAGGCTTTGATCTCGCGAGGGAACTTATACTTGTCATATTGTCGCAATACAATCAAAGAAGAAAGATAAGGAAAGATCAATGGGTCAATACATGTAAATGTAAAGACGTCCTGCGATTTTGTCGCAAGAAGAAAAATTGGAAAAATAAGACCTTTAACTAGGAAGGCAAAATAAGACCAATAGAATAATCTCAAACATTAATTATTTTCTTTTAAGAATGTAGGAAAGATTTTCTCATCGTAAGAGAGATAGCAAGTACTATTTAGAATCTCTCAGAAATACTATTCAGAATCTCTCAGAAGTATTGTTCAGAATTTCTCAGAAGTATTATTCAGAGTCTCTCAAGAGAATTATCTACAATCTCGCTGCACTATTCATCGCGGATCTATTCAGCATTATTTATCGCGGGACTATTCATAATTTCGCAAGGTTATTCAGAAACTCGCAGATACATTTAGAATCTTACAAACATATTCAGAAACTTGCAAACTCATTCAGCATCTCGCAGACTCTTCCATAATTTCGCAGGAAATGTGGTTATTTAGCAGAATATGATTATTTTATCGCATGAGGCAGAGGCAAGATAAGAATAAATAAACAATTCGTTTATTTAACATTTTCTCAAGGATTCTACCTCCATAGATAAAGAACAGAGGCAACTATGGATTACCAAGAAAACATTTTATGTTCTTTATCTACTCAGCAAGAATCATTTCCAAAATGGACAAGATTTCTCACCAAAAATGAAGTAATAATTTCGCATGAACAGAGGCAATGATTTTCATTCAAGGACGGATATTTCTTATATTTTTTCAAGGATACTTCATACTTCGCATACTTCAAGAGTTAATACTTCTTATATGGAACTTCACAAAAGAATAGAGGCAAGTACGTACTTTTCAAGACCAGTATTCTTTCGCTCGTTCCTTCATCAACAAAGATCAAAGACTACTACAACAATTGATTTTTCCTTAAAGATCGCTCTTCAAGCAATATTCAAGGAAAAAGAGGCAAGATGTAGGACCAGAATATCGCTAAAACTATGTTCACGCGAGATTAACAACACTTCTGCGAGTGTCAGAGAATAATTCACAGAATGACGTAATAGACAACGACAGTATAAAACATGAGAAAGATGTGAAGATTTTGTATTTGGAGAGAATGCTCGCGAGCACAAGGCGGGAGCTCGATAGAGCAAGGCATGAAATGAAGATTTTGTAGTTGAAGAGAAATCCTGCGAGCACATAGCAAGAGATCCTAAAATAGGGGAAGTGTGAGTTATCATCCTTTATGTAAACACCTATATAAAGAGAAGAGCAGGAGAGAGAAAGGGGAGGACACAATTTTAGGAGAGAGAGAGAGAGATATTTTGCAGAGAGATTTTTAGAGAGGAAATGTATTTTTCCTTATCATCTTCTTCCCCAAAACCAGATTGAGAACTCCATTAATGGAGATGATCAATGTAAATTAAATGTAAATTTTGACAATCATAGTGAAGAATCATGGATGTAGATCAAATTGATCGAACCATGTAAAAAATCTTGGTGTCCTTTTATAATTTTAGCAATTTTACTACCAATTTTATATGTAGATTTAGAAATTAATGTCAAGATATGATAAGGGGTGTGTTGTAGGAAAACCTGCAACTACATAACCTTCTGCAATTCCGGCTTAAAATCCCTTTCCCAGTATCTGAGTTTTAAAAATTGAGCTTCAACTTCCCAGAAACCTTCATAAATGAGTCTCATATCATCCTGATTCTCTAATTTGATAATGAAGAATCCTTTACCAATCGGTATAAATTAACAACTTCCTGAAAGAGACCATTGTTTTCTCAAAATCGATTCTGCAGTGGCAATCTTCAAATTAACTAGATCTAACCTCCCAATCAAACTGAATCTCCATTCACTTAAACTTTCATCAATAACTTCATCAGGGATGAACACCGATGGATTACCATTATTAGTCATAAATTTTTCTGAATTTAAATGTGAAACCCTGGATTCAATCCGAGAATTCGAGTTTTCTTACATTCAAAAAGCAGCGCATAGGCGTTCCCCCTCAGAAACAAATTATGACGTAGACTCTCCCTAAATGGGGAGATCTTAGGCGAGCGCCCTTCCAAAGTGCAATGGAAGTCACTAACCTAGGCCATGACCCTTCATGATCAGCCATAGACCCCGTCCAGGTAAGTATAAGTATAAACTACTTAATCCTGAGAAAAAAATCATACATTAAGTTTGATTGGTTTTTTTGAGCTTCATATTTATTTAAAAGATAAGACTTGCTGAACTTTTATGCACGCGGGGAGAAATTAGCATTTGTCGTTTTTCTTTTTTATAAGTCTCATTTCGAAATAATGTTAAAGTTTCTTCCCACTTTCCCGTAAATTTGGCAGTTCTTTTGCTCTTTCATTTTTCTTTAATGAGCAACAAAAATGTACTTTCTCAGTTTGTTCAAATTGGTCGATACAGGTCCTGATACATTTAACAAAACTCTTAAAGAATGAATGTTTATTCCAAAAAATTGTGGTAACTAGGTAATACCCTCTTATTTCATTTATGTATGGATGGTTTTCCTTTGTAATGATGGGAATATGCTTACTTTGTCCTGATGATTGACTGGATTAGTGAATGTTCCAATTGATACGGTCTTGAGTGCTGCAAAAATAATTCTTGAACTAAAAAGTAAAACCATTGTAATCTTGACAGTGGATGAAATACTATGGAGAATATTTACGTATTTTCTGGAAAGTATTTGAGAAACTCATACATTATTAGTTATATTGTTTTTAAATGGATAAACTTAGTATTTGATGATACTTGATAATTAACATGTAATAATATAATACGTAAAAAAATTAGCAGGACACTAGATGAAAATAACTTACTATGTGGGTTGATGGTGTTACTATAGGTAGTTCATCTTATGGAAGTGTCAGAGCATTGCTCGGTCGAACTCGCATGTGTTGCTATCTCAAGCATGTTTGTCAATGTTAGTGATCAAAACTATAAAGTCTTGATTTCTAGTATACTATAGCTAAGGTCTCGGACTAGGATAGAAAGTCTAGTTGAGCTCAAGAACTCCATGGCGATCATCATACAAGACGAATGACTACTCAAGGAACCAGTGGATCTTCATCGACTAAAAGGTATGTGGAGACTTGAAATTATCTATCACTCAAAAGTCTATCTACTCTATCTCCTACCTTGAGACAAAAGTCGTATTGCTACATAGACTAAGATTATACACATATGATATTTCGAGCTGAGTATATCTCGCTTATCTATTTCTCAAAATATGTGTTGGTAAAGCTTTCGCTTTAGCCAAGTTCATCTTTACCTAGTGATGAAAGTCATGTTATGTTTCAACCATTTTGGAAATCACTCTGACGAGAAATAGTTTGTGAATAACAACTATATAACGTTCTATAAAAATGTTTCAGTGATTGAAATGAGAGTTTATACAATATAAGCATTATTGTGGTAACACATATATGTATAATTCTTTATTGCTTGAACCGAAGTTTGCGAACTTTGTTGATCAAGTGAAACCAGAGAAGTATGTGAGCTTCAGTCCGCAAACCCAGACCGCGAACTGGTGGAAGTTCTCGATCGAGAATTTCTGTTGGAGTTTGTGAACTCCATCCGGGAACTTAAGTCCGCGAACTTGAGTAGGTTATGTCTAAAAACGATGTTTGTGAACTTATCTTAATAAACTAAGGAATGCTATTGCAAACCGTGGCTTTATAGTTCATGAATCGATTCGAGTGAATCACATCGTTTTTGCTTCGATTGTGTCTTGTGTAGTACATAAATATCTAAGCAATTAAAGAACTCTCTAACTAGTTCATTTGAGTCATTTGGACTAGTTATGGTAAAGAAGAATATGGTTGATATGGAAGTTATCATTTGGCTAACCATTTGGTTAACTAGTGTTGAACCAACTAATGTACAAGTTTGGGTAGGGTTTTCACAAGCCTACAAACGTGCATTTCATGTGTGTGTGACAAGCTAAGTTTTCGATCTAACGGTTGATAAATATTAGCTTGAATCTAATCAGGTTTTCATCTAACAGTGAATATTGAATGCTTTGTTACTAAGCTAACATTGATTGCAAACCCTGATTTGAAGACTATATAAGGGAGAACTCTAACAACTGGGAAACCTAATCCCCACACATTCTGTGTGATACTAGTTGTGCTAAGCTAGATTCGATTCTCCTTTAACCTTTGGTTTTCTTCTTCTAAAATCAGGTTAATGACTTAAAGACTTCATTGGGATTATGAAGCCAGACCGATATTACTTTTCTTGTAGTTGTGTGATCTGATCTTGCTATTTCTATCATACGAGTACAATTGTAATAATTAGCTTGAGATTTCTATCTCTTATAGGCAAGATATAAAAGTAATCACAAACATCTTCGTCTCATCGTTTGTGATTCCACAATATATTTTTTCGCGGTGTCGATTAAGACTATTATGAGGTCATTGATAAAACTGAGTTGTTCTTTTGGAATATAAGTCTGGTTTTATTGATTGGTTCATGTTCACCTTGATTTATCAAAAGATGGAACAAAACTCATAGTTTTATTCATGGGAGACGAATTTATCTATCTTATAGACTTTTCTGGGTGAGACAGATTTGTTTATTAAAGTCTTCAACTTTGGGTCGTAGTAACTCTTGGTTATGGGAGATATCAGCTAAGGGAATCAAGTGCACAGTATCCTGCTGGGATCAG
Organism: Papaver bracteatum; assembly: GCA_023529315.1. Taxonomy (NCBI): domain Eukaryota; kingdom Viridiplantae; phylum Streptophyta; class Magnoliopsida; order Ranunculales; family Papaveraceae; genus Papaver; species Papaver bracteatum. The sequence goes on from JAJJWX010001268.1 coordinate 22,869, forward strand.
AGGCGTAAGAGCATAACTGTACCTTGGATCAGTGTGAGATTGGTTGCGGTTCAACTACAGTCCGGACCAAAGTTAATTTGGAGTAGGCTAGTGTCTGTAGCAGCTTAATACAGTGTATGTTTAATCTGGACTAGGTCCCTGGTTTTTTTTTGCATTTGTAGTTTCCTCGTTAACAAAATTCTGGTGTCTGTGTTATTTCTTTTCCGCATTATATTTTGTTATATAATTGAAATAATACAGGTTGTGCGTTGTTCAATCAATTAGAATATCCGACCTTATTGGTTGTTGATTTAAATTGATTGACACTAGGATATTGGTCTTTGGTACCATCCAAGTTATCTCTCTTTGATTAAGACTCGCAGATTGTATTTGCTTGAGTAAATCAAATTGAGAGATAGAAATACTAAACTCCTTGAGATATTTTCTATTGATTGAGTCTAATTGTCTAGTTGATTCTCTAGAAAGTAGCTCGGAGTTGTCCATACAGATTGCTAATCGAAATATTGGGTGTGGTTGTTAGACCCCCCGCTTTTTCAATTGGTATCAGAGTAGGCAAACATGTTCCAGACCTTGCAAGTCTGTGTTTGAAGCGATCTGACTTTATGGACAAGAGTAACATCTCTGATAAACGCATCACCAGAATTAAAAGTTCTGTCTCGTCTATTTTAGATGAACCTCGTGTTCAAACTAGACAGACAAATTCTGACATGTGTTGTTCTGATTACATTTCAAAAGAGTCCATTTCTCAAGATAAATGGGAAACAGCTGAAGAGAGTAAGTTTATTCTAAATCTTGTTAGAATTCAAGCTAATAGACTCAATCATAAGAAACAACATATCAGTGTTCTTCTTGGTATGATAAGAGACTGTAAATCCAAAGAAAATACTAAAGATCATCCTTCATGTATGACTCTTTATGCAAGCCTTAAAAAGGATGTGTTGGAAATAAAACATCTCTTGAGCAAGCTCTCTACACAAGGATGCTCTAAGCAACCCAATATACCAAGTACTTCTGCTACAACTGAAAATGCTTCAGCACCAGAAGTAAAAATGGAGTCCCTTCCAATTAAGAAAGATATGTTAGTTTTTTCTGATCAAGGAAAATCCACACCATATGGAAGGAAGAAATCTCCTAACAAGAATGTTAAGACTAAACTGCCTAATCACTTGTGTGATCAGAAAGTATGTCTCTTTTGCGAAGCAAAATATTCTGTTAGACAAAAGAGAAAATCTAAGTTGAATGAAAATTCTCTTGTTCAACTTCAACACACCTTAGACTTAATCCTCAAAGGTGTAACTGACATTCGTATGTCGAAACCCATTGGTTTTCATACGTACCATGTATATGTTACCAGGAAGGTCAGTTCAATGAGTTCCTCAAATGTTCGAAAGCAGAACAGAAGTCTTAATAAGAATCGTCTGAGGAAAAATCAAGTTGTTGGTCCTGAAAATAACATGTCCCTTGATTTTTAAAAAATTCCAAGAGAAAGAAGGAAAAATGATGATATGAGAAATAATCTAATAAGGATAATTCAAGGTTTCAAAGAAATTGTCAACAGGTTGTCATCCTCCTCCAGTCAAGATTCTTATGGTAAGAACTCAAACTATGTCTAATATTTTGATGACAGTAAGTTTTATGATAATTTCTCAAATCAAAAGGGACCCCTCTCAAAATTCAGGAGGAAAAAGAGACTTGATCATAAATACAGTTCTTTGGATGAGCACAGATCTCAGACTTGTGTTAATTAATCACAAGTTACGAACTTGCTCATAAAAATCTTGTTGAGCAAGATGTGTAAAAGTCAGGTGTACTTTGGCAATTTGCGTTTTACCTAGTTGAGCTCCTCTCTTATCGCTTGTAGCTAAACTAGTGCTAGCAGACAATATTACTTAAAAGTATCTGCAATGTTTTTTATTGTTTTACTGTTCAATTGTCTTGTGTTTTTTCTTATGGGGTACACTGTGGTCAAATGTGTACACGGGTTACCATCTCGAGTTTACATTTGAAAACCCTAAAAGTCCTTCTTCCAAATAAAACCTTTAAATAGCTGACATATTGAGTTACATAAGCCACGTACGTAAACTCTAGGTAATCTTTTGGTTTATCAAAAATGTCATATTCTTCATATCTCCATAGTGTTTTTGCTAACATATTTGTTAATAAAGGTTTTGGTGTAGAATCGAAAGGAAAAAAAGAAAAGAACTCTTGTAGAAGATGGTGAACCTAATGCCTCATGCTACTATGCATACTCATATTAAGATGTTGAGAATGAGGATATGGTGTCTGCTAAAGTGGTTCATGACTTTTTAAAATACTTTGAGAAAGCGAAACTGCAACTTGTTGATACAATGAAGGATCTTGATGTGGTTAGAAGTGAGTTGAAAAAGGTTACTGCTGACCTTGGTCTCAGGAAGTCACATGTTAGAGAACTTCTCAATAAGGATATCTTCTCCGAAGACGCAGTTGATAACATGGATCACGAGTTCAAAAATCTTGAAACCCGTGAAGCTGTCAAACGTGAACTTTATCTCATGAATGGTTTCTAGCAACTTGAGTTCTTATTGACTAGTAAATCTTCTATTTTTCTCTTTTGCTTAGAAGAATAACTAGCCTTTTAGAATAGCCATTATTGTGATTACACATAGTTATTTCCAAAGTTTTCATCTTCTTGTTTTTAGATTTATTATGTTGAATTCTAAACTTGTTTGGAAGATGATGGTTGCAGTATTAATCATTATGGTTTTATATATTGCAGTATTCTGATGGGATGTGTGTGTTTACGTCCGTGAACTTAATTATCCCATATTTTGTCAAAAGTAAAGTCGTTCGTGAATTGATATGCAAATATTGATAAAAGAATGAATAAACTTTTGGCAAAACACAAAAGTTAAGCCTATATTGTCAATTATTGATGTAAGATAGGTTAAAATCTTTTGTGATTCAAAGATTATGTCTATTGTGTCTCATTGTGAAAATGGTGATGGAAAATGGAATGAATCCTTGCTTATTCCACGGTATAAGGTCGATTCTCCGATCCACAATTTTGAGTAAATACTGTGTTGTTCCATGAAGTGTCTTATGTTGAGCACTAAAACAAAAAAAAGTTGATTACTTTATGATTAGCTTAGTTGTTGTTCCATAAGGTACTTTATGTTGAACATGATTGAACTAAATTAATCATCTTGTGTGATTATTTAGTTAGCACTCCATAAGTTTTCTTATGTTTGAGCATTTCTTTGACTGAGTTGATTATTTATGATTAACTTAGTCATTGCTCTATAGATTTTTATTATGTCGAGTGTGACCAATTAAATTGATTACTTTTATAATTAGTTTGGTTGAGTATGGCAATTTGATTATTTGCGAGTCCTCTTGTGATTAATCTAATTGTTTCCTTTAGTATCCATAAGTTTACTTGTGTTGAGCATATTTAGTCAAATTAATCTTGGTTCGCTTAGGTTAATATGATTGAATATTTCTTGTTGGATTCCAAATTCATACTTGTATGTAATTTGTTGAGTCTAAAGTAATCCTTATTTTCTTTTGAAATTAAGGTCGCTCTTGTTGTTCCCTTGGGAATGACATTTTATGGGGGAGAGTTCTTTTGAACTTGTGCTTAATTGCAAAATCTTTGTGGGGAGTGCGGTTGTGGAATATTAGAGGGGTTATCTTGTATCTTTATAAACTCCTTGATGAATGCATTTAGCTTCGGCTTTATGATTGCATCTAAACAAGATGATATACATTTACCTTTGGTCATGAAATGTCTTTTACGAAAATTTCATTAGGATCCCGTTCTTGTACCTTTGCCAATTTATTGAAAAAAGGGGGAGAATTAATATGTAGTTCATACTACAAATACATATGATTTTCGGATCATTATGTAAGGGGGAGTGGTTTCCATGTGAGATGGAGTATTAACTAAGGGGAAGTGAAGTATCACCATAGTATTGTTGTTAAAGTTGTGATGCAATTGGACTTTGACGTTGTGTAATAATACTATGACAATGTATAACAATGATTGAGAACCACTGCTTTTCTCATTGTTATAGCTATGGATATTCAACAACAATGATGCTAAACTTACAACCTTTGGGATCATTGGACTACTTGGAAGTGACGAAGATTTCGAGTAATGTTGAAGATTAGACATGTGGAATAAGAGCTACAAAGTTTATTTATATATATATATTGTATTCCATATGTATTAATAGTTTTGTCACTAAAATTGACAAAGGGGGAGATTGTAAGAGCATTGGTCGATCGAACTCGCATGCGTTGCTATCTCAAGCAAGTTTGTCAATGTTAGTGATCAAAACTATAAAGTCTTGATTTCTAGTTTACTATAGCTAAGGTCTCGGACTAGGATATAAATTGTAGTTGAGCTCAAGAACTCCATGGCGATCATCATACAAGATGAAGGACTACTCAAGGAACCAGTGGATCTTCATCGACTAAAAGGTATGTGGAGACTTGAACTTATCTATCATTCAAAAGCCTATCTACTATATCTCATATCTTAAGACAAAAGTCGTATTACTATATAGACTAAGATTATACACATATGATATTTCAAGCTAAGTATATCTCGCTTATCTATTTCTCTAAATATGTGTTGGTAAAGCTTTCGTTTTAGCCAAGTTCATCTTTACCTAGTGATGAAAGTCATGTTATGTTTCAATCATTTTGGAAATCGCTCTGACTAGAAATAGTTTGTGAATAACAACTATATAACGTCCTCTAAGGATGTTTCAATGAATGAAATGAGAGTTTAGACACTATAACCATTGGAGGATATAAGCATTGTTGTAGTAACACATATATGTATAAGTCCTTATTGCTTGAAACGAAGTTTGCGAACTTTGTTGATCAAGTGAAACCGTCCGCGAACTAGTGGAAGTTCTCGACCGAGAATTTCTGCTGGAGTTTGTGAAATCCATCCGGGAACTTAAGTCCGCGAAACCAGTCCGCGAACTTGAGTAGGTTATGTCTAAAAACGATATTTGTGAACTTATCTTAATAAACTAAGGAATGCTATTGCAAACCGTGGATTTATAGTTTATGAATCAATTCGAGTGAATCACATGGTTTTTGCTTCGATTGTGTCTTGTGTAGTACATAAATATCTAAGAAATTGAACAACTCTCTAACTAGTTCATTTGAGTCATTTAGACTAGTTATGGTAAAGAAGAATATGGTTGATATGAAAGTTATCATTTGGCTTACCATTTGGTTAACTAGTGTTGAACCAACTAATGTACAAGTTTGGTACTGTTTTCACAAGCCTACAAACGTGCATTTCATGTGTGTGTGACAAGCTAAGTTTTCGATCTAACGGTTGATAAATATTAGCTTGAATATAATCAGGTTTTTATCTAACGGTGAATATTGAATGCTTTGTTACTAAGCTAACATTGATTGCAAACCCTGATTTAAAGACTATATAAGGGAGAACTCTAGCAACCGGGAAACCTAATCCCCACACATTATGTGTGATACTAGTTATGCTAGGATAGAGTCGTTTTTCCTTTAACCTTTGGTTTTCTTCTTCTAAACCAGGTTAACGACTTAAAGACTTCATTGGGATTGTGAAGCCAGACCGATACTACTTTTATCATAGTTGTGTGATCTAATCTTGCATATTCTATCGTACGAGTACAATTATAATAATTGGCTTGAGATTTCTATCTCTGATAGGCAAGATATAAAAGTAATCATAAACATTTTCGTCTCATCATTTGTGATTTCACAATATTTTTTTTCACTGCGTCGATTAAGACTATTGTGAGGTGATTGATAAAACTGAATTGCTCTTCGGGAATATAAGTCTGGTTTTATTGATTGGTTCATGTTCACCTTGATTTATTAAAATACGGAACAAAACTCATAGGTTTATTCGTGGTAGGCGAATTTATTTATCTTATAGACTTTTCTGTGTGAGACAGATTTGTTTATTAAAGTCTTCGACTTTGGGTCGTAGCAACTCTTGGTTGTGGGTGAGATCAGCTAAGGGAATCATTTGTGCAGTATCCTGCTGGGATCAGAGGCGTAGGAGCATAATTGTACCTTGGATCAGTGTGAGATTGGTTGGGGTTCAACTACAGTCCAGGCCGAAGTTAATTTGGAGTAGGATAGTGTCTATAGCGGCTTAATACACTGTATGTTTAATCTGGACTAGGTCCCAGGGTTTTTCTGCATTTGCGGTTTCCTCGTTAAATAAATTCTGGTGTCTATGTTATTTCTTTTCCGCATTATATTTTGTTATATAATTGAAATAATACAGGTTGTGCGTTGTTCAATCAATTAGAATATCTGACCTTATTGGTTGTTGATTTAAATTGATTGACACTTGGATATTGGTCTTTGGTACCATCCAAGTTATCTCTCTTTGATTAAGACTCGCAGATTGTATTTGCTTGAGTAAATCGAATTGAGAGATAGAGATAATAAACTCCTTGAGATATTTTCTATTGATTGAGTCTAATTGTCTTGTTGATTCTCTAGAAAGTAACTCGTACTTGTCCATACAGATTGCTAATCGAAATATTGGGTGTGGTTGTTAGACCCCCGCTTTTTCAGGAAGTTCTTGATGTTACCTTTTATTGGTTCATTTTGTTATCAAAATGACCGCCATTGAGAATATTGTTCGTTAGACCCCTAGACCGAACATCGTAAGCATGTATTATATTTTGTAGTTTAGGTATTGTACAATGTCATGTTACTTTTCTTCTAAAGTCTTATACATTGTCATTGTTGTTAAGAAAATACGGTATGTAATTGTAGTTTTGTAACATTGATATACTCGAGGAAAGCTTATTTATCCTCCTAGAATGGTTGCCTTCAAAAAGGTAAATATTAAAATATGTCACCATGTTAAATTTTATTTTGTATTCTATATTTTGTTGACCAATGCATCAGTAATCGGTGGTTGTAGCTAATATTATGGTTAGATCAAGACCATCTATAGGAAGTCTTTCTCTTTTAGTCTAGAAAAAATCTAGGTCTAGAACTAGAAGAGACTAAAGGTTGAAAAGCTACGAGTTTTGTTTAAATATTGATTGGGTTTGATATCTTCATTGTGAAGTACTAAAAGGATAGTAGTAACTTAGGATCAAATCTTATTATCAAGTATTAGGATTGCTTTGCATTCCAATCACAAATTCTTAAGAATTCACGATGTATTGTGGTAATTGTTGTAGGAAATCTTATGAATGATGTAATGTTGCAAGGATTGCCTGTATATGTAAACACTTCAGAATTAACACTTTTGAGTATATTACACAAGCCACTATTTATTTTTGTGGTTTAATTATGGTTAAATGTTAAATGAACAAAATAATATATATGACGTTTTAGCTAAATATGGATAATAGGTTATGGTTTTTACTTATTTTTCTTTTCTTATCAGCGACGTCAAGCTACACATTATTCTCTAGAAATAAACTAAAACATCGAGAAGTCCAAATCTAAAACCAGTGAGATACACTATATATTATGACTTTTGCGTGACTGAGATTTAAGACTCATGTTTTATGGTAAAATTGATGAAAAGGTAAATTGTTTTGTTCTTTTGTTGTGTGAAAAGATTTACAGGTCGTGGGTGTTTAGATAAAAGTTATGATAGATTTAATTTTATAATCGTTGTTTTGCTTCTATATATTGGATAGTGCAAAAATATATTGACATCCAAATGAATCCAACTTTATAAATGAAAAAATTAATAATGTTCCAATGCATTTTGGCGATGTGTGCGGGGCGAAGCCCCGCCACACCATCCATTCCCACCAGATCGTTGCATAGAACGGGTTACATACTAAATGTTAAAAATGCTTTTTAAGAATATCCAAACTGAATAGTTATTTTTTACATATGTTGTTGGGATGATAAGGGGTCTTTCAAAGAGTCAGATGAAAAAAAAAAAAAAACTGATGTACCCGCACCTGATGTCCTAATACAAAGCCGCAATGAAATTCCCATAAAGGTAACTATATTGGAAAATCTGACCACTCAACTAAGTGATTATATGTTGGAAGATGATGGGTTTACTCAATAGTAATAATAACTTCAACAACGGTTGAGCATTTTCAAGGTACGTATAACATTAGTATAAGATTGAGTTGAGCATCATATTTTAGCATAGATTGAAAGCCAAGCACGACATGACAACATTTTTTAAGTTATGTTCAAACCTCGATGTATGTATATTTCCACCCTCTTATACATAGGAAAGGACAACATTTTTTAGGGTAGAATTTACATAAATCTCGATGCATCGGATTTGGAAATTTATAAGGAAATATACGTTATGAGGCATACTATTTGAATTAATCAACTTAATGTGTAATAAATTGTTTATGATTTTAACACTGACACATTGGCAACGGGAAATATATTCCGGTGGAAGAACTAATTACTTCAGGAATTTCAAACCAAGCAATGAAAAAATTGATGTTTGAAAATCTTATAGCACTCAACGAAGCACTGAAAATGTTACATGACGAGGAAAAGTTTTGGTGAGATCTAAAAAGTAATTAAATTTAAATTATATTTCGCTACCAAAGATATCTTATGAATGAATCAAATGCAATGCAAGGCGAAACTTTTACCATAAGAGCAACGATAATTGGATTTCAGGCAGGATCTCCGTGGTACTCTATGGCATGTCCAGGGTGTAGAGAAAAAATGTGTACATGGAAGGAAAACCATGGTGCACTATATGTGTAGTCATGGTAAATGCACCAATGCCACAGTAATAAGTAGAAATATTAAACGATAAAAGTTCATATATATCTTATTACATTTAAATAAAATAAAAAATGCAAAACTAACTCATGCTATGTGACAGTTACATTCTCCAACTAATAATATATGACGGCAACAACAGTGATGTAATCGCAGCAATGAGACGAATGGATAAAATGGTTGCAGACAACATTAGAGTAACAAAAATGATATGATTGCCAACGGTGGATGTAAAGGTAACTAAAATGTCTTAAATAAGCAAAATTTGCGGTCAAGGTAACTTTTGAGTAATGATTTTCTTTTGCAGAAAAACATGGCAGACTGCGTCAAAGAAATATTAGATGTAATAGGGAAAACAATGGTCTTTGGACTCATTATTGATGAAAGTAGCTTCCTTTATCATAGTGTAACCGCACATGACATATTTCATTATGATGATGCTTTAGAGAAAGCATATTTGTTGAATAGAAAAGAAAAGGTAACTACATGCTAGAATTATTTCAGACATGCCAATACAAATCATGTAAAAATTCAGTGAAACCGATTTGGACAAAAATTATAAAAGTATATGTTTTGCAGGATATAAATACAATTGGAGGCCAATCGTTACGTCCATACAGATCACTAGAGAAAGGTCTCCACGAAAAGAAAATAAAAAAAACTGGTGATGTATTTATTCCTGACAAAGAAAAAATCCAAACACCTCCTAAGAAGGACCTGGAAAAAAGAAAGAATTACGGTGACATGTCAACATTGATAAGGATGGACGAACATAATAGTAAAGTGGATAATATTATGGATAGGGATCCTAACATGCCATCATTGGTCGAGATAGAAGAAGATGGCAACGAAGTGCTTACTTATTAGTAGGAATTATGGATAACATGATTATATATTTTAAGACACACCGCTTTTGAAACATATTATTATTCTACTATAGTATATAATTTAAATTTCTTTAAACCAAAAACCAACCGTGAAAATTTAAAACTAAATGGGATTCAAGTCTTATAATTAACAATTCTATAATAATGTACTTTCTTGGGGACCATTTACCATTTTAGATAAGGTATGTTTAGCTTTTTCTACATTCATGTTCGCTTAATTCAGTTATAGCTCGAGGAAACTAACAATCGATCATGTATATCTTCTACCCTTCCCAAAAATGACACAAAACAAAAAAATTATTGTTTCTACAGTGTTCGTGGGAGAAAACTACTTCTGCCGGTTTAGGTAATTTTGGGTGTGTGTGGATGAGAAGTGAGTTTAAACCTTCAACAAATGTGCTGCACGATGAGCACTTTGATTCGAGAGCTAATCTATACAATTCTGGCCTAAACCGAAGACACGGCCGTTCCAGATTTGTTTCGGTCACAGGTGAAGGATGTGAGGTTGATCTTAGGGAGGGAAGCGAAGAAGGTGTTGAGAGTATAAAGGTAAAGGCTATTTGATGACTTGTTAATGAAGGTTGAGAAAGGCTAGCAAATGTTGCAGAGTGAGCTCGGGTGTTGAATACGATTAACACTTGGTTTTCTGTGTTGTTCCAACTTATGTTTTTGGAAATAGGGAGGAGAGCCTATTTATACAAGTCATTAAGCCTTCTTCACGTCTCTCGTGGGAAGTGGAGGAAGTGGAGTGAGGGAAGAGTGGAGTTGTATGTGAGTGTCACACGATCAGAACTGCCCACTTCTCTCATCTTGACTTAACATCCCATGTCTTCCTAACACGTTCTTGTGATGGCGCGTTGCACGTTGTAAACCTCCAGACCAATACCCCAGTTTGTATCCCCCAGTTGTGACGTGATTAATGTCTCGAGTGTGTGGATCGCGGGACCCACATAAAATAGTGCAGGGTGAACCATGAACTTGGTATAACATCGCATGCAGCCATCTTCAGGTAACCGTTTGGAGGCTGTATAGACAGGCCATGCCTTGGTCGGTTATCTTGTGAAGAAGAGTGACGGATGGTGGTCATAGTGATACCTTGTTTGCTGGTTGATTCGCACCCTAAGCCATTCGTCCAAGCTTGCAAAGATGGATGGACGAGATGACTCGTAGCCTTGCTTGCGACCATTGGATGGGAGGCGCGCATGCTGCCTCTTTCGGCCCAAACGTTTGCATGATTAAAGAGTTCCAATGGAGGAACCGATCATCCCTGCATAGAGGTAGTACAATGGTGTTCACGCCCATGCCTGCTTGACTCGCAAAGATTCAATCTAAGCCACTCGACTCAGGCGGCAAAGACGAGTGGTCGAGATTAGAATTTATGGAGGGGCCGTGACATATCACCTTTGGGCACGCGTATCGAGGATCTTGATCACCGCCGGTCTTGGCCGATCAGCTAGACGTGAATCTGGGCCCACGGTGGTCATGCTAGCATGCTCGGTTCCTTCTTAGTCTCCATCTTGGCCTTCCGTCCAAGCCTGCGAAGATGGACGCTCGAGATGTTTCTGCGCCGCAAACCCTAATTAGGGCTTTAGACCGGCCACTTTGAGCGATCGGTTTTAGGTTGCGTGCACCTCTTTTGGGGAGACCGACCATGTATGCAGCATCTTGGGTCGACGGTGAGCATGTACATGCTTGATCTATGACCTTGGGCGCAATCTAAGCCATCCAACTATGCCGGCGAAGTCGGATGGTCGTGATCGTTTTGGATCTTCTCAACCTGCATAAGGCGTTAAACTAGCCTTGGTTAGGCAATTGTTTCTTGCACCACGGCTTGCCTATGAGGGAGTCGGTCATGTAGGTAGAAAGTAGGCCCGCCAATGGTGTACCATCACTTCACTACTTGTTTTAGGGTATAATCTAAGCCGTCCAACTATGTCGGCGAAGTTGGACGCTCACGATTAAAAGAAACCCTAGCCGTGCGTCATGCTCACTTTGAGCGCATGTTTTGGAAGGACCAACCGTGGTTGGTCTTGACCGTTCGGTCATGTGTGAAGGTGGGTCCGAGGTGATCATGGTAGCATGCTCAGGACCCCCTGAATCTATATCTACACCCTCCATCTATGCTTGCGAAGTTGGACGGGTGAGATATATTTTTGGGTTTGTTTTCAGCAAGTGAGACTAACATGGATAGTCTTGCATGCGTTCAATGGGGCTAGTATAACCTACCGTCAGGTAGCCTATGGGTGTTTGCACGTCGAACACAAGGCTTTAATTAAAGCATTAGTAGTAATGATGTATACCTACAAAAAACCGGGATGGTTGCCACATGCTCCGTCGGGATGGTTGCCACATGCTCCGTTCTGGGTAGGTATGTTTAATTCTCAGGGATGGTTGCACATGCTCCAATGAATTAATATGGCGAGAAGTATTCACCGCCTGAAGGCTTTATCCTTTGCAGGACGTCAGCTTACAAAAATTGGCTTTTTACAATTTTAGCCTTTAAATAGAAATCCACCATCAACATTAAGTCCCCTGCCTAGCATGCAATGGTTACACTATTGTAGGGTAGGCATGGGATGTTGAAAAATATACGTAAAAGAAATAAAGGTAACTAACCTTGGAATGCAGCCGCTAGTGATTGTCCATGTGAACGCATCGTTGCAGGCATGAAACCTTTGGTGGGCTGGTTTCCCTTCTTGGTTTTTGGGAAGCAAAAGGGAATCCTTCTCTAATTAGAATTCTTCAAATTTTTCCTATAAAAGGGAGAACCCTTTTTGTTTTCCCTTCACGATTTCTTCTTCTTTTTTTTTGTGAACGTTCAGCTCTCTGCTCGTGTCGTCGCCATCGCCGTTGCTGCCGGAGTCGCTGCCGGATTTGTTGCCGCCGGCGCCGTTAATCAGGTACGTGCAAAAAAAAATATTTGTTTTTTGCAAACCCTAATTATTTAGTTAGAGTTTCTTTTGCATTTTGAGAGGATTGTAGGTGCAGCAAATCATACCATAATTAATTCCTTTACCGCCTGTTAGGGTTGCGTAGAAAAAGAAATCATAAACATGTCGTTTGTTCCCTTTATCCTTGCATGTCAAAGCCCAGGTTGTAGCTTGGTAGAACTGCTGTCTTGAAATTGTAGACATGATAACCAACTGTAGAAAAATATGTTGACATGTTGGCTTAGCTTTAAGGATGCGCATGCAAACTTTAGTGCCCGCCTGTGTGATTTTGAGGTACTCTTGTGCGTGCGTTTACCGAAATTGATGTAGAATCTTCATACAAACTCGGATTTCGACGTTCCGCATACGTAACTTCAAGCCCAGAAAATTTCCAAGCTTTAGTAAAGAATCTTTTTGTATTTTGAGCGTGTTTAGGGGATAAAAACCGCGAAATAGTAAACTTCCAGGAGATTTCCAGAATTTTTTCAGGTTGCGTGTCTTCTGATGTTTTGGCCACCCATTCTTGCTCTTTAATCCGATTGTCGTGAAATTTTGATACGTTGTAGGTAACTTCCATATGAAGATAATGGAACATAACATAACACAAGATTTCATACCCATTGCCCCCAGCTCATAATCGAACACATGGTAGTGTAAATTTCCCTCAACTGAGTTTGTTTGGAGGACGCTTGAACCATCCCAATCCCATGTAATCTCCGTATTAGGTGCCTAACAACGAAGTTGGGAATCACGAGAATCTTTTATTGTTGTACGACCCCTTGGAAACATGCTAACACTTCCAATCTTATTGCAGTACATCATGAAAGGAATTGGTGATGATAACTCTGCAGCTTCTTCAGAAAAAAGTTTTGAAGTTGATAAACCAGAAGCTAACGCAAATGAAGAAGTGATGGCTAAAATTGATTTGCCACTTCGTGAAGTCGGCCATGCCGTACATGTAATGTCTGTCTTGCATTTAACCATTGTCAGGGGGCAGCTTCGTGCTCTTTCAGCTGCAATTGATATGGAGGAGAAACAAAGACATGAAGAAGCGTTGCGAGCGAAGTGGAAACGCAAGGCGTCACAAGAACCAGCAGGCTCGAGAACTGAAAGGTTTGCGGCTCAGTTGAATAGACGGAGGGTTGAACACGAACGTCATGAAGGTAATGGGAAGTGTGATTACCCAATAGGTGGTGGTGTAATAATCCTTGACCCTGATACTGATGAGACTGAATGCCCGAAAGTGATTGGCACGATTTCCAAGGTTGCAATAGATTCTGTAGAAGGTGTAGAAGATACGCATGCTGAAGATGTTAAGGCGGCAGCTGCTGTGTCCGAAGAAGAAGTTGAGACGTCTCTGGAGAAAACGGCACAAGATGTGGATCCCAACAGTGATGAAGACGCAACCGACAATTGAGTTTCCCTGTTATTCTTCTTTGTAGTGTTTTTCTTTTATATGCTCAGTGGCGACTGAGTTTGAAGTTTTCTTCTTTGCTTGCTTATCTTGAACAAAGTTTTATTCAATGTTGCTTTTCGAAACATGCATTTTTTTTTTATGCTTGTTCCCCCTAACGTGAGTCTGGCTCTGTTGAAGTAGATCATGTAGGATACCTTCCTCCTCCCTTTTTACATGTTTTATTCCTCCCATATTACCAGGCCGGTATGAAGATTTGGTATGAGGATTTAGGGTTTTCTTTCTGGGTAATGGTGGTTTGAAGGTGACTCATAACTTTGTGTGATTTTATGAGAAATTGTAAAAGGAATGAAATCTTGATTACTTGAAGAAATATTGAAACCCTAATAAGTATGAAGGCAAGCAGTGCCATCATTTTGAAGGAATTACAAATATTGTGAAAAGGAAAATTATTGGAGGAATCCCCCGGGGGGATTAGAGAGGTGGTGTCGTGTCTTCAAGTAAGGTAGGGCTTGAGCCACCGTAAGTGAACAACCACACCTTCGAGTTTGTATGCATTGATGATCTTGCAGTAACCGCCCAAGATAACATCTGCCACTAAGAATATTTCCTCTTCCTTTGCAGGCATATCAGACTGGGCAGTTATCTTTACTGCCATGTTTCCAACTTGGAACGTGGTTACCTTTGCTACCATATCTCCGATTTGAAACGGATTTGGACTTGGCATAACAGCTTGCTTATGACACGTATCGTTCTTGACTGCTTCCAAGCTTTTGGTGAAGTGCTTAAAGGGGCCAGTACTCCATTCACATCTCTTGGTGGTGGCCCGCCTGTCAGGTGAAACAGTCCTCGGTGGTCTAATATGACAATCATCCACTACTTACAAAGAGGGTCGTTCAATGAGACTTACTTGGGCTCGGAATCTCTTGACGCAGGATGAAGGGATTTCACCAGGGAGTTGCGTTATGCATGTGAGTTGTTGGTATGGGGGCAACAGGCAGTCTTCGATTCTCCAAGGTTTGTTGGAAATCATCGGAGTTGGCTTGTTGGAGATTCTTTCAGGTACTGAGATTGGTAAGGAATGCGCCTTATGTACCCACGGGCGCCCCAGAATCATGTCGTAATCCGAATTTTCCTTAATTATATGGAATCTAGCTTGTGTTGGAGTGTTACCAATCTTGACATCAAGGTCAATGTATCCGTAGACATCCACAAATTCTCATGCTGGGCTCTTGATCACAGTCGGACCACGGGTAGCCTCCTGCTTTGAGATTTTCGCAGCTTGCAGGGTCTTGATAGTAACGATGTTGAATTCAGAAGCTGCATCGATTAATGTTCTATCGAACTTGACATCTTTCAGATGGGCGACGGTCAAAAGTCCCCAGTTTCCTTTGTTGGTGCTATTTTCCAAGGAGGCTTGAGACGCTGGAACGACTTCCTTTTCTGGATACAATCGCCTGCCTGACATAATACGGTCGAGGGCCATGAATATATCTTGACGTTGTACCTTGGAAAGGTATAAGATTTCACACAGGTGTTCCATCATGGATTGTACAGTCTTGCGCACAGAGCTTCCAGAGATCATGCAACTTCGGAAAGGAAGGGGGTCTGTGTGAACTCCTTCATTTCCCAATTGGAGCTCTCCTACTGCTATCTTTTCCCTTAAGATTTATTTCAGCTTGTTGCAATCCTTAGTTGGGTGGTGGACAAACCTATGATAACGACAGTACTTAGGGTCTTCCATGTCTTTCTCAGTTGGTGGATGTCTGATAGGAGGTAGTGTGATAGCATCATCCTGAATCCATGCCTCCAAGAGTTCTATTACTTCATTTATTGGAAACGGGAAGACTGTGTCTTCGGTGCTCTGCGCAGGATCTTTGCATGTTCCCTTTTGAGGCGAAGCTTTATGCGTTTGAGCCGCACGCTTGGGTAGTTGTTCTGCCGCCGTTGGAGCTTTTCTCTTTCCGCCTTCGCTTACTACACTAACAGAAGGGCCAGTATTATATTGCGTGTTGATGAGGTGCATGTTTCCCCGATTATCTCATGAATCGTCACTCCGAACGATCCTGGTTCTTTCCAATAATGCTGGGTCGGTAGTGGCCGAACGTTTGGATGCTTCATGGATCTCTGAGAACGTCTGGAATCCCAAGTTTTCTAGCAGGGCGCGATATATGGGTATCATTCCGTTGATGCATAATTCCACCAGCTGTCGTTCTGTGACATTTGGTTCATGGCAGTCCAGCACTTGTGTTCTGAACCTTTTGACAAAATCATTTGGATGTTCATTGTTCCGTTGGGAGATTCTCCCAGTGTCTGAGAAAGTAACTTGCTCAGATACAAAGAAGTACTTCTTGTAAAACGCGCTGACCATATCACTCCAATTGGATATGCTGTCGGGTGCAATGTTGTTGTACCACGTATAGGCTCTCCCCGTAAGTGATTTGGAGAATTCCTTCAAGCGGAGAACGTGATTGTATTCGTGTTCTCCTAAGGGTTCTAAAAATCGAGAGACGTGTTCACGAGCATTACCGGTACCATCGTAAAGGGTGAATTGAGGGGAGGTGTATCCCCTGGGAAGAGGAATCTGTTGCACGTCTTGTGGATATGGAGGCTGGTGTCGATGCGCGTCCATCGGATTTTCTTTGCCACAATTTTGGAGGAGTCTCTCCAGATCTTCACGTGTAATAAAGTTGGATGATCGGATCCTTTCCCTGAGACGCTCCTGGTCCCCTTCTCTTGCGTAGTCAGCAGCATAAGACTCTTCGTTCAGGTAGGCTTGCGTAACTGAGGCATCTGCTCCAGGTGTGCTGAACGTATCTCTTGTTGGCCCTTGAGGCTGTCTCGACTCTTGTGGTAATCGATCGATTAATGTTTTAAGGAAGGTGAGTACCTCCTTCTGAGTGGTTGTCATGTCTGCCTAAGCTTTAGCGAGGGTTTCTTGTCTCTCCATCAAGTCCACCATGGTGATAGGAGGTTGTCCTCCTCTGGTTCCTCCAGATCCTCGTCCTGAAGGGGAAGTAACAGTAGTTCTGGTGACGGACGGAAGTGTCATGCTTGAGGAAATGCCTGGATTTTCAGCCGCTCTGGATCTTGTAATGGGAGGTGTCTCGCCTGCTGGAATGTCTGCTCCTGCTCCAATGGTACTGATGGTATAAGACGCGATTCCACGAGACACATTGGTTGCACTGGTGGGTTGCACTTTAACACCAGTAATTGGGATATCAGCGCCACCAGAAGTGTTGTCGGTGCTAACTCCATCGTTGGTTATTGCTCCAGACCTAAGATCCACCATTCTTGAAATGAGAGATTGAATTGGTATTGAAGAAATCGACTTCACAACCGAGAGATTAACCTCCCACTGTGGTCGCCAATTGTTCGTGGGAGAAAACTACTTCTGCCGGTTTAGGTAATTTTGGGTGTGTGTGGATGAGAAGTGAGTTTAAACCTTCAACAAATGTGTTGCACGATGAGCACTTTGATTCGAGAGATAATCTATACAATTCTGGCCTAAACCGAAGACACGGCCGTTCCATATTTGTTTCGGTCACATGTGAAGGATGTGAGGTTGATCTTAGGGAGGGAAGCGAAGAAGGTGTTGAGAGTATGAAGGTGAAGGCTATTTGATGACTTGTTAACAGAAGGTTGAGTAGGCTAGCAAATGTTGCCGGCAGGATCTGGGTGTTGAATATGATTAACACTTGGTTTTCTGTGTTGTTCGAACTTCTGTTTTTGGAAATAGGGAGGAGAACCTATTTATACAAGTCATTAAGCCTTCTTCACGTCTCTCGTGGGAAGTGGAGGAAGTGGAGTGAGGGAAGAGTGGAATTGTGTGTGAATGTCACACGATCAGAACTTCCCACTTCTCCCATCTTGACTTAACCTCCCATGTCTTCCTAACACGTTCTTGTGATGGCGCGTTGCACGCTGTAAACCGCCAGACCAATACCCCAGTTTGTATCCCCAAGTTTTGACGTGATTAATGTATTGAGTGTGTGGATCGCGGGACCCACAGGAAATATTGCAGGGTGAACCGTGAACTTGGTATAACATCGCATGCATCCATCTTCAGGTGACCGTTTGGAGGCTGTATAGACAGGCCATGCCTTGGTCGGTTCCCTTGTGAATAAGAGTGACGGATGGTGATCATTGTGATACCTTGTTTGCTGGTTGATTCGCACCCTAAGTCATTCGTCCAAGCTTGCAAATCTGGACGGACGAGATGGCTCGTAGCCTTTCTTGCGACTGTTGGATGGGAGGCGCGCATGCTGCCTCTTTCGGCCCAAACGTTTGCATGCTTAGAGAGTTCCAATGGAGGAACCGATCATCCCTGCATGGAGGTAGTACAATGGTGTTCACGCCCATGCCTGCTTGACTCGCAAAGATTTAGTTTAAGCCACTCGACTCAGGCGTCAAAGACGAGTGGTCGAGATTAGAATTTATGGAGGGGCCTTGACATGTCACCTTTGGGCACGCGTACCGAGGAGCTTCATCACCGCCGGTCTTGGCCGATCAGCTAGACGTGAATCCGGGCCCACGGTGGTCATGCTAGCATGTTCGGTTCCTTCTAAGTCTCCATCTTAACCTTCCGTCCAAGCCTTCGAAGATGGACGCTCGAGATGTTTCTGCGCCGCAAACCCTAATTAGGGCTTTGGACCGGCCACTTTGGGCGATCGATTTTGGGTTGCGCACGCCTCTTTTGGGGAGACCGACCATGTATGCAACATCTAGGGTCGACGGTGAGCATGTACATGCTTGCTTTATGACCCTGGGCGCAATCTAAGCCATCCAACTATGCTAGCGAAGTCGGATGGTCGTGATCGTTTTGGATCTTCTCAACCTGCATAAGGCGTTAATCTAGCCTTGTTTGGGCAATCGTTTCTTGAACCATGGCTTTCCT
Source organism: Papaver bracteatum (assembly GCA_023529315.1). Lineage (NCBI taxonomy): Eukaryota > Viridiplantae > Streptophyta > Magnoliopsida > Ranunculales > Papaveraceae > Papaver > Papaver bracteatum. The sequence goes on from JAJJWX010001268.1 coordinate 41,739, forward strand.
ATGAGGGAGTCGGTCATGTAGGTAGAAAGTGGGCCCGCCAATAGTTTACCATCACTTCACTACTTGTTTTAGGGTATAATCTAAGCCGTACTACTATTCCGGCGAAGTTGGACGCTCACGATTAAAAGGAACCCTAGCCGTGCGTCATGCTCACTTTGAGCGCACGTTTTGGAAGGACCAACCGTAGTTGTTCTTGAACGTTCGGTCATGTATAAAGGTGGGTCCGAGGTGATCATGGTAGCATGATCAGGACCCCCTGAATCTATATATACACCCTCCATCTACGCATGCGAAGTTGGACGGATGAGATATATTTCTGAGTTTGTTTTCAGCAAGTGAGACTAACATGGGTAGTCTTGCATGCGTTCAACGGGGTTAGTATAACCTGCCGTCAGGTAGCCTACGGGTGTTTGCATGTCGAACACAAGGCTTTAATTAAATGATTAATAGTAATGATGTATACCTACAGAAAACCGGGATGGTTGCCACATGCTCCGTCAGGATGGTTGCCACATGCTCCGTTCTGGGTAGGTTTTAATTCTCAGGGATGGTTGCACATGCTCCAATGAATTAATATGGCGAGAAGTATTCATCGCCTGAAGGATTTATCATTTGCAGGATGTCAGCTTACAAGAATTGGCTTTTTACAATTTTAGCCTTTAAATAGAAATCCACCATCAACATACATATAACAGTTTTGCTTAACATAGTACCTTAAAAGGTCGTGACAGTACCTGGAATAGAGACTCTTCCCAATTTTTGAAGATTCTTAAATGACTTTCCGACATTCACACCACGCCTCAGCAGGAAAATCCCCCATATGTAGTTCTCTCTTCCTGTAATAATTTTTTTTAGCTCTGTGACTGAGAAGCACAACTTAATGACATTATTCAAGTGACGGATAGATAATTAAGAAAAAAGAAACCAAATTAAAGAAAATTAACTTCCACTTGATACATAGATAAAATCAACTTCCAAAATTAAAAACCATTCATAAACAATTCTTTAAATTGTTTACAGAGACACATTAAGATGGATATTGTTAATATAATTTGCATTCGGATTATTTCGGAAAGCCTTCCTCCACATAGTGTACATATAGAAATAATTGACTTTTCTAGCTTGAAATGTCTGCATATTTGCATCTTCTTCCACAAATTGGATAAATCCAAATTTCAATTTCCTATGTTGCAATTAGAAAAAAGTAAACATCATTCAGAAACCATAATACGTGTTACTACATCCTTAAATTGCATGTATTAGATGAAATCCCCAATTCCAAAAAACCCTAAAATAAATTTTGCACAAAACCAAAAATCCATATTACAATTAAACCAAAACAATTAGTGAGCACGTGTGATGCATGTCGGCAACATTACTTTTCTTAATTTTTCCTTATATTTCTGAAAAAGTAGTACTTTCATTTTGTTTTTTAATTTGGTTTATTATTAGGTAAAAATGAAAGAAATCGAAATATCACTTTTAATGAAACGGAGACAATCTTTCGTATCCGAAACTAAGATCTATAACTAATTTTATAGTATATCAATGAAGTGTTTGGGCATCATATAGGCAACATGTAAAAAGTATATAGGCTTTTTACCTTTAAATTATAGATATATTTTTTTGGAGAACTACAAATATATTAAAAAGTAAAAAAAATTGATATAGTTTGTTTATACTCATTGCGTAGGTAATTCAAAGAGCTTTCCAAATATATAAAATTCACAAAAGTCAGACGTACCATTTGGAAGATATGGAGTTTTAAAATATTTATCATCATTTTTATAAAAATGAAATTTTTGTAAATAAAAAATTTCACATATTATTATTTTTAAATCCCTATTCCGTTAGGCATTTCAGTCCATATTGAGATTTGTTAACTAAATGGTCCCTATTCCGTTTGGTGAATCGAAATTCGTTTGGTTAACCAAATTCCGTTAGGTGAACCAAAAATGGGTAAGGATTTTTGATTTAGCTTGCTTGCATTAAAGAGGGGGGAGATTAAACAAACAACTACGAAATATAGTAAAACATGGAGGTGTGTTTGATGCACTGACTGGTATAGATAATTTTTAATCCTGATAAGCTTCTTTGTCAACTATAATAGAGAACAAATCAGACTCTGTCTTCAAATTTTCTCAAATCGTGACAAAACATCTTTAAAAATTTATGTACTAAACGGCGTTGACTCGATGTGTCTCTCCTCTCGATTTCTCTTGATCTTTTGTTCAGAAACAATTTCTCTCGACTTAATTTTCTTATGTACTTTCCAAATGACAAGGTTTTGTTCTCACTTTCTCTCAACGATAAATGATGAATAAAAAGTCATTTTTGATGTCACTGGATGATGCAACACGTGTTGTGGACAAGTGCATTCACAATACAAAGGACTCGGTAAGAAAAAATTGATATGGGTTTGACCGGTCAACATATCATTGACTACTTAATAGTTTATTTGAACGACTGGGATAGATTTCTTAACTTTTAACGTTCCTTAACTCAATCAGTGAAAATGCAACATGTTTTTAATTCTTTTTTAGGTTGTTGATCCTTCTGGAGGATATCAAATCCGAAAACTCAACTTTCCCGACCACGAAAAAAATAATTTATCTTAAAAAACGAAATATTGTAATTAAAATCATGAAACATAAACTTCAGTAAATGCAACATCATAAAAACCTTTATTCCTACTAACATAAAAATCAACCCCTATCCAAAATTAAATGCATTAATCAACTTCTTAAATATCAACATAAATAAATAAATAAGTGTATAATTGTGTTCAATTGTAAATAAATATAGACATATAAAATTAAAATTAATTATGGAGTCAACTTCTTTTTAATTTTTTGGTACTATCCATAAAACCAATACATTAACATGAATTTCTAATACCGAATTTAAACCATCGAACAATAAGACACCTAACGGGTATCAAAGTTTCTCATCCGTTTAAAAATAAAACTAATCACAAATTATTCAAAAATATTAATGCATTTGTCCACGGGTGCGGGGCGAAGCCCCGTCACACTAAATTGACCGATCCCACTGGTCCCGGTGCGTAGCACGGGTTAGATACTAGTTATGGTAAAGTTAAAATTTCTTCATATATATAAAAAGAATTTGACTAATTTTGGGTCTTGTAATTAGTCGATTTCTAGATTAACAAGATAAAATATTTATTAATCACTCGAACTAACACTTTAGGAGTAAATTATTCATTAACAAAAACAGTTGGGAAAAGGGTTTTTGAGTTTACTTTAAATTGATCTTATTTTCTTATTTTTTTTTTGCTAGTGATAGGCCACAAATTAACCAAGAAAAAAGTCAGTGACAATTAATAAACGATTTAATACTAGTTTTATCTTTTAAAAAAATGATTTTTGTCGTTTGCAAATTTCTGAAAAAATTACGAGAATATAATTTCAAAAAAAAAAATCTACACTTTAAATGCATCTACAATCATGGAGGAAAAGCATGGAGCAAACCCATAATCGCAGTGGTCTAGAGAGTAAACAAATTTGGTCGGTTTTTTAGGGTTTGGGACCAAATCTAGTATGAAATTTTGACCAAAACTGTATTTGCTTGAGCAGAAGTACTGTGTGCGTCTAATATAGGCAGTGGTATAATATCTGTGCGCAACAGGCACCGATAAAGCATCCGCCTAATGGTCAAACGAACCTATAATATCTGCCCAGGACATGCGTACATATATCGTCCGCCCCACCGGACGTACACATTACGTTCGCCTGATATCAGGCATGGTTGTAATATACGCCTATATGGGGGCGTTGATATAACGTCCGCTCCAATATATGTTCATAATACGTCCGCCTGATATCGGGCGTGGTTATAATGTACGCTTGTGTGGGGGCGTATGTTATAAATCTGTCTGGGTTTTTGTCTGCACCGTGCATCTTGGCTCTTAATTTATGACACTAATCTTTGCATAAGGAGAAATAACATCATATTCTCTTCAATTGATACTTTTATCTATATTATTACCATAATGAGTGGATTACACAAAACATGCAGAACTCTTAGTGTTGTTCATAACGTATATGGCATAGATTTACAGTGAGTTTGATTAATTGTTTAAAGTGCTTGGTTTGTAACGAGGTGGTATTTCTTAGTTGCTTTTTCGGTCTTGGAAACATAGACAATAGGTACTCTGTGAAGCATCAGGCGAACTTTCAAAACAACGCCTGTCTTGGGCGTAGGTATAGTATCTGCCCCGTCGGGGTACTTTAAAACAACGCTTGTCATCTGGGGGAACTTTAAACCTTCGTTTGATTTCACACAAATATTTAAAGTGTATACTAAAAAGCGAGGGTACAACAACCACACCCAATATTTCGTTCGACAATCTGTATGGACTAACTCCAATATAATTTCAAGAGAATCAACTAGACAGTTAGACTCAATCAAGTAAAGATGTCCAAGAGTTATATCTCTTTCTCAAAACAATCAGCAAATCAACATGTATGAATTCGTGAACTGATTGGTTATGAGAATAACTTGAACGGTTCCAAAGGCCAATGTTCAAGTGTCAATCAATTTTATATCAACAACCAAAGGTTGGATTCGCCAATTGATTGAACCACGCACAACCTGTGATATTTCAATTATATAAACAAATATAATGTGAAAAATAAATAACACGGACACCAGAAGTTTTGTTAACGAGGAAACCGCAAATGTAGAAAAACCACGGGACCTAGTCCATATTTGAACACCACATTGTATTAAGCCGCTACAGACACTAGCCTAATACAAGTTAATTTCAGACTGGAATATAGTTGAGCCCTAACCAAGTCACACACCTATTAAGGTACAGTCACATTCCTTACGCCTCTGAATCCCGGCAGGACTCTACGCACTTGATTCCCTTAGCTGATTTCACCCACAACTAAGAGTGCTACGACCCAAAGTCGAAGACTTTATAAACAAATCTGTCTCCCATAGAAAAGTCTATTCTGATAGATAAATCTGTTTCTCACGGAAATACCTATGAAGTTTTTGTTTTGTCTTTTGAAAAATCAAGGTGAACAGGAACCAATTGATAATCCTGTCTTATATTCCCGAAGAAAAGCCTAAAAATATCAATCACCTCACAATAACTTAACTATATGGTAGTAGAAGAAGTTATCGTGGAATCATAAAGAATGAGACGAAGATCTTTGCGATTACTTTTTATATCTTACTTATCGGAGATAAATCTCGAGAAAATCTTAGAGAAGATAGTACTCAATACGATAGAACAAGTAAGATCAAAACACATAATGATACATGTCGTAACCACAACAAATTAGTGAATATTTTTCCACCTAATTAACAAGTAATATAGAGTAGTCAAGTTCGTTCCCACGAGGAGCAAGAGGTTTTAGTTGCCTTATAATGTCACAAAAAGGGGGCTTTTGGTTTTAAAGTTTACAAAGAAAAATAAATAAACAAAGCAATTAAAAAAAGATAAAGTTGAAATCAATAATAGAGACAAGACCAACGAATCTTTCTTCGTTGCAAAACAATTATTCAAGTTATGTTCTTTCCACTTGTTATTAGTCACAAATTAACACCAACTGTAGGATAGAAGGTTCGCTTAGCTAACCCCAAAATTCCTCGTTTCACTGAGTAACAAGTCTGCTTAGTTATCAGATTATATTCAAGAGAACCACATTGAGGTTCGCTTACAAGATGTAATTCAAAATAACGCATTAAGATTTATGAATTTAGGTTTCATACTAGTAGTTAGACTCGGTTCGCTTGGTCCACTTTCAAGCTTTGTTTTCATATACAATTGCTCCACGGAATCCCTCCGTAAGGTCTCGTATTTTCTACTTGGGTAAAAAGTCAAGAAACGATTATTTATACCCTAACTTTTACTAGCTTTAGATTGAGTTAATGTTAGAGGACTACTCGGTCGAACTCGCAAGCGTTGCTATCTCAATCTTGTTGTCAAGTTTAGTTGTCAAAACTATAAGTCTTGATTTCTAGTCTACTTATAGATAAGTCTCAGATTATGATAGAAATTGTAGCTGAGCATTAGACTTCACGACGTTCATCGATTGAAGACGAAGAACTACCAAGGGGAGCTTGTGGAACTTCATCAACAAAAGGTATGTGGAGACTTAAACTCATCTATCACTCAAAAGTCTATCTACTCTATCTCCATTTTGAGACAAAATTTGTATAGCTATATAGACTTCATTTATACACATTTGATATTTCGAGCTGAGTTTAACTCGCTTACATATTTCTCGAAATATATGTTGGTAAGCTTTCGCTTTAACCAAGTTCATCTTATATTCTTGACGAAAGTCAAAATATGATCATGTGAAAATCGCCTGGTAACATCTTACATGATTTGTGTGAGACAGTCATTTGATGTAGACTCGAAATGTTTCGTATTGATCATTCACTTAAAAATTGCTTTGAAGCTAATTGTTTGTTTGAGATAGCTATTCCCGTCTTCCGAGAATATTTTAATAATTGAAATGAGAGTTTAAAACAATTGGATTTAAGAATAATATGTGTACTTGCATATATGTAATCCATGTCCGGGAACCATGGTATGCATACCCGTATGGGTACCTGATTTTGAGAAAGTCCGGGAACCTGGTTTGCAAACTTGGTCCGGCTACTTAGGTATGCATACCCATACGCATACCTAAGTAGATAATGTTCTAAAATCGGTTTGTTCATGAACTAATACATTTATTTCTATATTATAAGGAATGCAATCTTTTGCAAACCGTGGCAATAATGTTCATGACTTGATTCGAGTGAATCAAAATCGATTTTGATTCAATTGTATCTTGTATACTTCTATGAGAATATAAATAATTGAACAACTCTAGAAATAGTTTCATTTGAGTCATTTGAACTAGTTATGGTTAAGATAAATGAGGTTGATATGAAAGTGTTTATATGGCTAACTTCGGTTAACTACTGTTGAGCCAACAAGGTTTACACATTTAGGTACGGTTACTCAAACCTAAACGAAGGAACATTTCATTTGTGTGTATGATAGACACATTTTTGTGTCTGAATTGTCCTCAGTGTCTCTATTGTTAGTCTCGATTTTTGTACTAATTTTGGTGTTTTTATGATTATTTATGTGTTTTTGGAGAAATACACTTGTGTGGAAAAAGTTGCTCGAAAAGTGCTTTTTGGACCCCTGGAGGAAAATTGCTATACGGACCCTCACTTTTGTTAAGGGGCACCTACGGCTATATATAGCCCATTTATCCATCGCACCCATCTTCTTCTTTTGAATTTTGGTTTTGGCGGGAAAATATTCACACTACTGGCAGATTTTTAGTTCGTCATTTGGAGGGGTTATAGTGTGATTCAATGGATCAAATTTCATGGGAAGACTTGAATTAGCCTAACAGGCTTGGTAAAGGCCTTCGGTTCGATCCAGTTTGGCTGGATATTCCGCGAGAAGAAAATAGGGTAACACGTTCAGGCGAGAGATATTCACGGGATTTCTTGTTAATTTGGAAATATTATTTATGTCTGAAGCGTGTTGAATCAATCCTATTGCGTGTACTATCATGTTTGGAGTGTTTATGCATCATGCCAGCGCGTGAATTTTAAATTCAGGGAAGAAAATATCTGAATATTATTTTCTCTTTACTGCCGAGTAATGGAGAATTATTTTGAGTTATGGAGGATATTTCTTGTGCATGAGAGGGTATATATAGTGCTGAGGGGTTGTAGGAACGGGGACAGAGAGTTTGAGGAGATTACATAGCTGAGAAAATCGAGTTGGATAAATCTGCTGCTGCTGCCGTTGAAGAGAGCTCAAAGAACATTAGACCCATTAAGACATTCGTTTATCAACAATGATAACGACATAGAGGCGAGGGTCGTATAGCTACAGTGGCAGTAACGCTATATTTGTATCGTTTTCTGTAACAGCTCGGTTTGTAACAAATATAACTGTTACAAACCCGGTTTTCATTATATTTCTCCCATTTTCATCTTTGTAAACACTTTGAGCAATGAAATCAAGTTTTGAGTGTGTTTCCAACATGATGATGAGCTAATTCTCCCATAACCAAGGCAATGAGGAAGCTATTTATGCATGAATAATTGGTAAACATTTTATTTTCTCTAATTTATAATTTATAATTCACTCAATCACTGCTTTTGCAGAGTTTTAAATTGTTCGCATAATTTTCTTAATTAGTTGTGATTCAATTTGATAGGTTATACTTTGTTTGGTCAATTGATAATCTATGCTTAGGGAATACAATTAATATTTGAGAATTTTCCTGATTATTTGTGAATTAAGAAATAAGGGACTTAAAAGATAATTAGAGTTTTGGATTATTTACCTTAATTTATTCATGTGTAATAGTGGAATCAGTGTCTTGGTTATTTTCTCATATCTTGAAATCAATTTTGATCTATGTTTTCTTTACTTTTAAGTTTTATTAAATCTAAAATCCATTGCTTTCACAAGTCTCAACGAACCTATTTACTACAACATTATTGAGATCACATCAATTTTTGATGCCGTTGCCGGGGACTTGTTTTTAAGTTAGAGATTTTAGATTTATTTTTAGGTTTTTATTTTTATTATTTTCACTTTTTTCTATTGTACGTTTCTTTGGGTATTTATCTTTGTGCTACATGTTTGGAATTTGGACTGAAAAGAAATTGAGCCAAAGACTTTGGTGACTAAAAGATTTGGAGTCAAATCTAAAAGCTAAAAGAAAACGAAAAGAAAGACAAATATAATTATTTATTTATTTATTTATTTTTCTTAGATTTTTAGATTTTAGATTTTAGTTTTATTTTTATTTTATTTATTTATTTAGATTTTCTTTTTTAGAATTGTATTAGGATACTTTCTATTTTTGTAATTTTATTTTTATTTTTGCACTTTATTTTTGAATTTTGGACTGTGGATTGGGACATTATTCTTTTATTTTTTAAACCCTAAGGAAGGGTAGTATTAAATATAAACTATTTGCAGAGAAGGACGGCAATTACTATATCGCCTCGGCCCCTCGGGTTCGTACATGACATAGGAGTCGTCGCCCGAGTCGACTACAACGGTTCATCCCCCTTCTGGTACGGGAGGTAAGTTTTTCGAAACACTCGCGAATCCCCTGTCAGCGAGTTACTGTATTCCTTCGTTTGCATATATGTCGAGGAACTGAATACGGCTGTTTTAATTTCCTAGTAAAGGGAAGAGACATGCCATACAAGATAAGGGTTCGTATTTCATCACCGTTCACTTCTTGCCCGCCTTAGGAAAACGATACTTAACGCGAACCTAAGCCTTAAAATTTGGAATAGAACGAGACCGATAAGGTAACGAGCTTAATAGGAAAGTTTTTCGAAAAATATTGGTTACTCTTTTAAGCATGCTTTGAAGTTCATAATGGTTTCTGTAAGTTGAATGCGTGACTGCGCCGCCTTGTAATGCGGTGAGGCCTTGGGTATCAAAGCTCCACGCAGCTACCCTCGCCTCTATTCAACTTATTTAAACTCGGATTGATTCCAGAGGGGTTTGCTCAAATTGTAACGAATTCCCTTTTGAAGGATTAGAAGCTGGTCTAGAAAACAATCTATGTGGAGCCATCATGCTTTTTGTTTGCTAAAAATCTCTAGGTTTGCTTTGGTGGAGTCATCCTTGTTTGTGTTTGCATAGAACTTCCCTTCCTTTTAGGATTTTTCTTTATCTTTTTATTTTCTTTTTCTAGTGTATGCCCGAGGTCATTAGAGAACGGGCTTGGAAAAGAAACACTCTAGGTCGTTTGATTAGTGACAAACCTAGTAGTTCTTCTTGTGAAGACGGGGAGCTCGAAGACTCTTCTTTTGAGAGCCCCGTTTTTGGAAATTTCAGCCTTGAAAAGTTAACAATTAGTGAAGAAAGTACTCCTAGTCCTTTGGTAGTGCCAGAAATGGCAACTTTGAAAGCTTTGTTAAACCCAACTAGGACCTCTCGTCCGTCATGTATCAAGTTAGCTGAAACTGAGGCAAATTATGAACTGAAACCTGGGACCCTACAGATGCTCCCAATATTTTTAGTGAAAGAAAGTGAAAACCCCTATTTTCATATTAGAGAATTTTAGGAAGTTTGTAGTACTCTGAAAATTAAATACCTAGATGATGCTGCGTTGAAACTTAGGTATGTTATTCCCATTTTCCCTAAGAGATAAAGCCAAATCATGGATATATAGTTTGGCTTCTGAGTCAATTGAAACCTATGACCAACTTACAACTTTCTTTTTACATAAGTTTTTCCCTAGGCATAAAACATCGTCTATTAGGACACAAATCTGTACTTTTGCTCAACAAGAGGGAGAATCTTTATATAGGTATTTGGAAAGGTTTAATGACTTAATATATCAATGTCCTAATCATGGTTTAGAAAATGTTAGTCTAGTTCAGATCCTCTACGAGGGTTTAGATTATTCAATAACAACCATGGTTGAGTCCTTATGCATCGGTGGGTTTGAGAATAAAAACAGTTGATGAGGCGATGACATATTTAAATGAAATCGCCGATAAGACCCAACAATTGGAAAATAGTAAGGAACCCCAGAAAACAATTCTTCTAGGTAGAGGAAATGTAAATAGGGTAGAAGGATCTTATGATTCTGATGCTAAACTAGCTGCCATAGCCAAAAGGTTAGAAGCCTTAAAATTAGGTCATTCTAGTGGTAGTGGTGGAAGAATAAAGCCTTTTTGGGAAGGCCATACTGTTGAAGAGCAAGACAATGCTCTTTATAATAATGCTAGATTTGATAATCGTCAAAAGTTTGACCCTTATTCGGAAACCTATAACCCTGGATGGAGAAACCATCCAAACCTTTCTTGGTCTAAGGGCTAGAATCAAGGTCAGTCTAGTAACTCTCAGGATCCCCCAGGCTTTGGCTATACTAAGAGTCCTTCAGCTCAGGCATAGTTTCAGAACCCTTCAGATAAAAGGATTATGAGTTTAGAAGAGAATCTTGCTTTGTTAACTCGTAACACTGTGCAACTTCAGCAATTTTTTGCTCAAGGTTTAGAAGAAAATAAGAGAATAGGTCAGGCTAACTCTCATGCTATTTCCGAGTTGAAAACCCAGGTTAGTCAGATAAATGAATCTTTTATAGAAAGAGATAGGTTTCCTAGTCAAACTCAACCCAACCCTAGAGGAATTAATGAAATAGGTGAAATACCATCCGATCATGTGAATGTTATTAAAACCCTTATGAGTGGAAGAGTCATAGACAACAAGGTTTCCATGCCTGATAGTGAACATGTTGTAGTTCACCCTTCTGAACCAGAACTGAGGAGACTGATAGAGTCTCTAAAGAGACCGATGAGGTTGCTAATAAGCCCGACTTTGTTCCTAGAGCCCCATTCCTACATCTGCTAGTTTCAACTAAGAGGGAGTCCACTTTTAATGATATATTGGAGGTTTTTAAGCAGGTAACTATCAACCTTCCATTATTAGACGCAATTAAGCAGATTCCCGCTTATGCCAAATTTCTTAAGGATATGTGTACACAAAAGCGTAAGCTTAGTGTCCAGAAGAAAGCCTTCCTAGCTAGTCATGTGAGTTCTATTATTTAGAATACCACTACTCCGAAGTATAAAGACCCAGGGTACCCTACTATTTCTTGCATAATAGGTAAATACCATGTTGAGAAAGCGTTGCTTGACTTAGGAGCCAGTGTGAACTTACTCCCATACCATGTGTACCTTAAGCTAGGACTTGGTGAGATGAAACCTACCCAGATGACTCTTCAGTTAGCTGATAGGTCCATTAAAATTTCTCGTGGTGTTATCGAGGATGTTATTATAGAGGTCAACAAGTTTATATATCCAGTGGATTTTATTATCCTAGATACCCAACCTGTCCCTGACCCGGAGAACCAAATACCAGTGATTCTAGGTCGCCCATTTTTAGCTACATCCAATGCGATCATTAACTGTCGAAATTGTATTATGAATTTGTATTTTGGTAATATGACTATTGAGCTGAACATTTTTAATATTAGTAAGCTACCCTCAAAACTAGATGACTCTGTAAATGTTGGATTTTCAACAATGGCTAAAATCGTAAACCCATAATTGTACGAACCTCTGATCCAGTAGTCAGACGTGAGTATTGAGACACGGATCTCTCATCGAATCCTCTGACTGAGAATACTTTCTCTCAGAGTACATGTAGATATGTAGTCTCACGGCTAGACAACAACATATCCCATGAATATTGAACACTTTAGTAATTATTTCTATATAGTATCACAAGATGGACGGCTCCTAGACAGCTTGCTCTGCTAGTATAGAGCGATAATGTCTTCAGGATACAAACAACGAGTTTACCCTGACTATATAAAGGATATGAAGATCCAGCAAGCTCATATCAGAATAGTTAATGCTCCTAGACAGCTTGTTCTGCTAGTATAGAGCCATAAGTTAATTATTCCTAAAATTCTTGGATTCATCCACAGAATTTCCGAAAATATTCAAATATTTTCGCAGATATTTCATTACTGCAAACCATGGTTCTTCCCAGCAGAAATCCATGGGTTAGTAATAAATATTCAACGCACGGGCATCGGATCTACCTCTGAGTAATCCATGTCTCAAAAGGTGCAAGTGTATTCAACGATGATGCATTAACAATCACCGCACGAATGAGTATTTCAAAATACGACGAAACGATGAACCTATGCAAATTATGGAAAAAATAATAAATAATCAAAATATTGACCAAGGCGATGGGAGCATGGGCCCACTGACTGGATGACCGTGCCATGGCCAATCCCCGCCAGTTTTATACTTTATTACATTTTCATTATTTTCCTTGATCCGATGAAAATCCTTTCATCTGAACAAATATCCTTCGTTTTGAGGAAACTCCTCAATTCCGTGGTGCTTCCTTCGCACAGAGGAAATAATATAAAATTAGGGAAAAACATTGTAGGGCATGACCATTGGCCAACCGGCCATGCCTTGGTCCTAGCCGGCCCCACACCTCATGGTTCCTCATTATTTTATTATTATTTCCCTAATTTCATGAAAACTCCTTAATCTCATGATATTTCCTTGGTCCCATGAAAAATAATATAAAATTAGGGAAACCCGTGTGACCAGGCCCTAGCCGGCCGGCCAAGCCCTAGGTGGCCCCACACGTCCCATATTATTATTATTATATTTTTCATGTTTTCATAATCCCATGAAATTCCTTGATTTCATGATATTTCCTTCAAATTATGAAAAATCCTTCAAATCATGAAATAATACATAAAATTAGGGAAAACGCACGGGACCGGGCCCTAGCCGGCCAACCATGCTCCAAGCCGGTCCCACACATCCCACACGTCTCTTATTTTATTATTATTTTTTTTATGTTTTCCTCATCTCATGGAAACTCCTTGATTTCAACAAAACTCTTTAATTTTAACAAAACTCCTTGGTTTTATCATATTTCCCTAAAATCATGAAAAAATATTATAAAAATAGGAAAACATTATGGGACAGGCTCCTTGGCTGTCCGGCCATGCCTTGGCCATGACCGGTCCCACATTTCATGATTCCTTCATTTTTTTTATAATTTTCCTTCATCTCATGAAGTTTTGACGATTTTATCAAAAACCTTGGTTTCTTCATATTTTCTCAAATGAGTGCTCAACTGCACGCCAGAAAATATCAAAATTCTCAGAATTGAGATACAAACACTTTGGAGACATGAGCAGGTTATCTTGACGGACCAAGGTTGGATCTTTGGCCCTCAATGAGCCGGTCTCACGTATTTTCACAATTTGACCTAATTTGCGCAATTGCACGTATTAGGTCCAAAAACTCTTCCAAACAACTTGGAACTTGATGAAACGATCATTATTTGATCCCGTGACCACGCAGGTCCAGTTTCATGACCCCTTGGTCGGTCCTCACCTCTTCATAATTAATTAGGTTTTATTACCTAAGGCTCAGACGAGCATTTTCGAATAAATGATTAAACCAGCACTACAAAAACACTGATTTTTAGCCACGGCTCTATTGCCACGGATTTGTATATCCGTGGATATTGGTCACATATTGCCACGCCAAACTGGTTATCGTGGAAAATAGATTACTCATTTTCTACGGAGTGATACCAAGTTGCCACGGGTCCAAGTTTATAGGTTATTAGTCTTCCGGATGACCTCTACTGACGCCGGGGTGGGCCGTGGGTGTTGGGGGCCGTTTTCTTCGGGATAAAAAATAGCGCCATCACAAATATAGCCTAAATTATAGTCCATGAAGCTCTCCAAAAACTCAAGTCATGTCTAGTAAAACCAGAAGGAAACCCACGACCACGATTAAACCTGATGACAAATAACTCCCATTCCCCAGTTTCCCCTCAACTCTCCTCTTTCTTCTAATATGCGTACTAAAAGGAAAGAAATCAATACTTTACAAACCTCCGCACAGAGAAGACATTTCAGGTTAAGTTGGGTTCATCTTCTTGTTTTGATTTTCTGAAATTAGGGTTTTAAAGTAGTATTAGTTCATTTTGTATGAATTATCGTTTTTCAACTTTTTACACCGATTAATAGATTTATCTTCGTTAATTTGAACTATTTTATGATATGGATCAGATTTGGAATAAGTAAATCCATTAATTTCTTCCTTCTCAGCAAGCTAAGAAATTTGATTGCTTGTTCCTTTGATTTCTTGGTACGAATGTCCCGCGTATTGAGTTTCTTTTAGATCCTACATTTGATTTTTGTTTTAAAATTCCAATTGAAGTTATTGCTTTAACATCGGATTATTAAATCTTTGTTTATCCACATAGCAATTGATTCCAATTTCAAGAGTAATCTGTCAATGCAAAACCCATTATGCATGTCTTTCTAGGTCAGCCAAATAATACTTTGGCGTAAGAGATGTACATCTGGATGTTTATTAATTAAGGACTCCATTATTGTGAAACTAGATATTTGAGGGTAAGTTGTTTAATCAGGAGTTTATGTACGTGCTTTTCTGTCTGGTATTCTCTCTACAAAGGAAGGAGAAACCATAGCCTCTTGTTTTTGTAAGTGTCATGCCAAATCTTAGTATGAAATATCCTCCTTTAGATCTATATATGTTTCTACAAAAATATTTAGATAGTCTATCTATATACATAATTTTGATCTGCGAAAGAAACTGATTAACTGTAGTTTTATGTTCAAGAGCATGTTTGCCTTGGTTAGTTGGTTTAATTAAGAAAGGAAATTAAGTACATCAGTATTGAATTGTACCTCTTGTTTATTCGTATTCTCAATTTTATGTCCTATCAAGAAGATTAGTATCTATCCTCCATTTCTCTTTGGCTTTTTTTTTCGCTTCGTAATTAATATCACAAGTTTGAATCGAAAATAAAATCATCAAGGAAATCTGACATTTGCCTGAATGATTCGTAGAGATGGAAGACATCGCCTGGATGTAATTAACAACATTAATGTTTCTATTGGTTGAGTATCTTTGCAAAATAGAGTAAGAGGCTTAGCCATGAGTGTTCAGTTGTACGCGTGTGGTAATCATCTTTGAATTGAACCTTTATATATTTTTTTAAAAGCGGGGGTTCCTTTTCTCAGGAGCTGATAATTCTTGTGCGTACTGTTTGGATGTGGTATGTATTACCTGAAGGTGGTGATATTACTTATATTCATTGAAGGATCAAGGTTTTATCAATGTTGCATCCTAGAAAGTTCAGGATTTACCTAATTTATTTTTATTCCTTTTCTAGGAAACATGCAAAATCAAAATGGTTTTCAGAGGCCACACAGACTACTTGGATTGCATGGTTGCAAGTAACTCAAGCAGTTGGTTAATCATTATGATTTTCAAAGGTACTTGGCAGTCTTTAACTAATCCAATTATTATCAGTCATCCACTCCAACGTTTTTGGTTTTAGATTATAACTGGTTTTGGGGATGGGAGCATGTGAATCTGGGGTGAGCTATTTTTTTTTACATGTTTGAAAAAAATAAATAATATATATTACAATTTAGAAGTGATCCTTCTGTCCTGTTTTTCTTTCTCTAAAATATACTGCAATAATAAGAGTGTGACATGTATCGTTCATGTCTTGCCTAAAATGTAGAGAAATGCATATTTCATTTCGTTCAATGAATATATTGCCTTCCTGATTATGTAAACTATTTTTGAAACTGTAATCAGTTCGGGCTTGCTGGATATAGCCCGTTCCAAATAGTGTCACATGTTTGAAGTTCTATTTATTTACATGTCAGATTTTTGCAGTTGGAGCAGAACCTTTACTCAACTGGTTTGATTTGAATGGGATGATACTCTCACATATTCAGTGTGCCCCACACTCCATTTCCATTCATCCATCGATTGTATATATTAGCTTTGTTTTCTTTATTCCATTTCCATATCTTTATTCTGGGCGGAGTTTTTGTTTTGCTTATATGTGTAATATCTGAAATCATAAGGTTTCTTAATTACATCTGTTTTGTAGAGTGTCCAACCACATCCATAGCCATAAAATTACAATCCTACTACTCAAATCCAAGGTAACTCTTTTCTGCATTATTAGAGTACAAATGATTGTGCATAGTTCTATACCTCTATTTCTAAGATTATAGTTGCTTGTAAAAAAATTAAACAGATTCCCCCTTGCTGCAACATATTAGAAAGACGATAGCAAAATTGTTTGAATTTACACTCTGGATTAACATCATGGACTATAGTGATGATTGATGAGACATTATTGATTTTAGTGGTCACGACATACATTGCGTTATCATTAGCCAAAGATATTCCCAACAATCTTAATATTTTCACATACAAATTGCTTGGATTATAAAGAAATTTTGATATGGGTGTACTGGTTTCAAACTATTCTGATTTCCTTGCTTCTGTTATTTCCATGGATTGAATTTATGGGTAACTAAGTGTATTTGCTTGAATGTATAGATGGATATTTGTATTTATTTGAATTCATACATAGAGAATTCAGTTTGTTGATTTGTTGTCCCTGTGATTTCATATCTTCTTAAATGGATGTGGTTTAGACCGCACGTTATATGTAAAGGGATAAAAATTAGGTATCCGTTAATGTTGTATACAATAGATATTTTTTTCGATGTTGTCATTGATATCAAAAATTTTGTTTACATTTTGCAGGTTTGTTTGATACATATTAAGTTCAAGGCTATGTTGGAAAATATGTTGATTAACTTCGGAAGTCGGGAATCCATCTGTGATAATCGTTGTATTTTGTATCTCCATATTCAATTGAATTTTCTTTTGAAAATTGGTTCATACTTAAAATGCTATATTAAGTTTGTAATTTTTTTTTTGTTCAAGGTAATCAATCAGACAACCTTGTAGTATTTGTCTTATTCTTGAATGAATGGATTATTTTCTTGGAATGGTTATAGTGTAAGTAAATATAATATTGTTTGTTTCCGCCACTGGTAATGTTAGTGGTTAACAACCAAAAATGGTAATATCAGCCTTGAAACATCTACGGTGAAATTTGTAACTTATGACGTTGGAGCAACAACCACAGGTTTAATCCGTGGTTAACGCTGTGGCTAATAACCACATACGTGTGACATCCAACCAATAATCAGCCACGACCGGAAGCGTGGGAAATGCTCTTATAGTATTAGTCACGCCACCAAAACCGTGGCTAGCATCGTGGCAAATAGTATTAGCCACGAGACTATTTGTTACGGCAGGCCAGCCGTGGCTATTTATCATTTGCCACGGATTTTTGAACAATTGCCACGGTTATTTGGCGTGACTAAAACTCAGTATTTTTGTAGTGCAGCATTTAATCATTCTTTCATCAACAAATCACCAACTCTTCAAGAGGCCTTGGTATTTCCTCACACGAGCATATGGGAGTTTCATGGTTGACCCATGGTCCCATGAAGCCAGGTCTCCTTCATTACGTGGTTAATTTTCAAATAAACCATCAATTGATCAAATTAGGGTTTTTGAGTCCAAGGATCATAATTCCAGATTCGAACACTAATAACTTTACGACGATCTCATGATCAGTATTCTTATTAATTATGCTCGGTTTAACTACCAGTATTTTAATTAATATTTTATTTTGGTCACGCTGCCAATAATTTATCAGATGAGCAACATTTGCTCAGATAAGCAATACTTGCTCAAATCAAGGAATATTGGTTCAACTATCAATATTCAACAAATCAGGGCAATACTTGTTCGCCTCAACTATCAACGTGAGGATCATGTCCACGTTCAATCCATGAGTTTCAGAACACTTTACAAAATCATGTTCAACTCAGTAAATATGTAGTAGCAGGAAATCCCACACTACACCCCTCATAAGAATTCATAAAATCAAATCATTTTTAGTTCAACAATCATAAATTTTACAAGATAGAAAGGAAAATAAAGCTAAGGAACTATAACCGCTCTGGACTTTCTCTCTCCTAAATGACTTGCTCAATACTCGAAAAAGATCTCTCCCTTCCTTACGCCTGTTCAACTTTTTATATAGGAATTTACATAGCGGATGACAGCTAATCTGTCCTTTAATTTCGGATCTGTCTTGCGATATTCTCGCAAAAATTTTGTTGTCAATCTTCGCACACACTCTGAAAATCGCAGAACCATCATACTTTTCTCATTTTTCTGCCATCGTCATCTGTTACGTCATTCTTCAAATCATTCTGCGACGCTTGCAGTGTGTTGTTAACCAAACTTCGCAAATGTGTCTTTCTTGCGATATTCAGATCCTACATCTTGCCTCTTCTCATGTCTTCTCTGCGAAGGGGAGAATGTCATGAGAAATTATTTTCAAAATGCCGCAACTATTCACCTTCTCTTTTTTTATTTTTTCATATCGATAAAGTTCTATTAATTAAGCATGACTATCTACACGTGTTTAATATTCTCATATTCACCAGCACGTTTAACATTAACCGGCCATCTTCTTTTGCCTATTTAAAGAGAGATCTGGAAGAAAGATAATTTTCTTCTTTTATTTCGTCTTCATCTTCTTTATTTTCATATCCTCTGCAAATCTTCATCATCTGCAATTTTCCTTTCTTATCAGATTCATCTTCCTGCTACTGTTCTTTTCTGCTTTCACGGAATCACCAAGGTTAGTTTTTTTCTTTTTCTTCTTTTGATTTTGCTGAAACTGATTTTTTTTTACTGAATTCATCTTGTTTGTTCTTTGTGTAATTCCCATACTATTTTTTTTTTTGCTCAATCAATTGCCATTTTATTACTCATTATGGAAAAAATTACAATTCAAAAATACAATCAAATAAAAAAAGACATAAATCTACCAAATAAAAACTGAAGCCCACATTTATAAAACCATTACAACCCAATAATGAAAAAAGCCCAGTAAAAAGCTAAGGAGAATGAGTTAGCAAAATCTATAGTACACCTGATCAGGATATTCCATAGCTGTTAAAAAACTTGGTCTTATACTATAACATAGTTTTTCTCCTCTCCTCAAACCTGCTCCCTTCTTAGTCATTGTATCAGCAGAAAAATTAACTTCTCTCAAACTATGTGCAATTTGTATATATTGTAGTACTTCCTTTATTCTACTCCATCTAACCTGAACAAACCAAGGTAGTCTACCTGAGATAAATGCACTCACTGCTACTTTAGAATAAGAGTTGATACATATGTTGAGTTTATTATTCTGCCAAGCCCATTCTGCTGCACCATTTACATCCATAACTTCAGCAATGAAGTTAGTTACAATACCAATTCCTCTTACCTAAGCATATTCACACTCTCCCTGATCTCCCATGCATACAAAGCCATATCCAGCCACACCTGGATTACCTCTTGAAGCCCCATCACAGAAAATTAGAGTTTGATTTGTTGCAGGTAATTGGAATCTGACCTCCACAATCCTTTGTTGCTTTATTGGTTGGTTATTTATCTCAAAATACTTGAAAATCATAAAATCATAATTGTAGTCCCACATGCAACTCTTTATTCTTACTGCACAATCCTTTGTGTATTGTTTTGTTCTCCTTTTGAACTTTATTAAGTCCACTTTCTCATCATCAAAACAAATTATGTTTCTTAAGAACCAGAGTTCCATCATTGTAATGGAAGCTGCTAGAAGCCAGATATCCTTTACTGCTCCACTCTTATTTTTAGTATAATTCACCACATCTTCATAGCCTTTTGGATTGTAGAATAAGAAAATTCCCCCAAGCCACTCTCATATCAACTGACTGAAATTACAATACCACAATAAATGTTCAAGGTTATCTGTATTCTCACCACATAAATAGCATTTTGAGGCTAAGATGAAGCCTTTGCTTTGTCTTTTTTCATCAATAGCACATATTCCTCTCACTATCTTCCAGACATTACTTGTTGTTGTAGGGTGAAGAACTGGATTCCAAACATCCCTTTCCCATTTCACTTTTTGATACTTCTTTCTAATCAATTCCACAGCTGATGACACTGTAAACTCTCATGTCATAGTACCTGTCCATACCTTAATATACTTTTTCCTTGAAATAATTGCCAATTCATCTACTTGAAAGTATTGTAGTAGCCTGGAAGGTATAAGCCATTCCCCATTGACAATCAAGTCAGCCACTCTCATGTCTTTAGTTTGTTGCATATATTCATCTTCCTCAAAAAGTTCAACCAAAGGTTTGTCTTTAATCCATGCATCCTTCCATACTGAAATTGAAGCCCCAGTACCTACTATCCATCTAGTGTTCTGCTTTACTTCCCCCTTCACCCATTTTAAACCTGGCCATATTGATGATTTCTTATAACTTGATATCCATTCTCTTGTTGTTGTAGTATACTTAGCTCTCATAAATTTGTCCCATTTAACTTCAGAATTCTGAATTTTCCATACTAACTTCATTAACAATGCTTTATTAACAATTTCTAACCTTTTTATTCCTAAACCACCTTCCTCCATTGGTGCACAAGTCTCTTCCCATTTTAGAGTAACATTCTTTCTTTCATATGGATCCCATGTCCACAACAAATTCCTTATAAGTCTTTCACAAATTTTTACCACACCTGCAGGCCATTTATATACTGCCATATTGTATATAGGTATACTTCCAAGAACTGATTTTACTAAAGTGATTCTATCTTTAAAATCTAACAGTTTACCAACCTAGCTAGCTAATCTACTTTGAATCATTTTAACCACTCCCCAAACTGTGCTTGATTTTACAGCTCCACTTTTTAAAATAACTCATAAATACTTATCAGGTAGTTGAGAGATATTCATCTGTAGCTCAGAAGAAATTTGTTATTATCTTGCAGTAGTAACACCACCCACAAAAATCTTGCCCTTCAGCTGATTGATTATCTGTCCAAAAGAAGATTGATAGTCTTGGAGCAGCTTCATTACTTTTTGTAAATTCCTTTTGTGCCAATTGAAGAAAAGAAAAACATCATCTGCAAATAGGATGTGTATAGGGTGAACACCTCTGTAGCTTACCATTGGCATAATCACTTTTTCCTCCACCATTTTGCTTATCTTTCTACTTAAAACATCCTCAGCAATTACAAAAAGTATTGGTGATAATGGATCACCCTATCTCAATCCCCTGCTAACATCAAAAAAACCAACTGGTCCTCCATTTACTAAGACTGATATTTTTGTTGAGGTGAAAAGTTGAAGTATCCAATTTATGCAGTTTTGAGAGAAGCTAAACTTTTTCATAACTTCAAAAGAAACTCCCAGCTCAAGGAGTCATATGCTTGGGTAATATCAAGTTTTAAACCAACATTCCCTCCTCTTCTCTTGGTCTCTAATTCATTAATCATTTCAGAAGCCAAAAAAATTTGTTCTTGAACACATCTATTCTTAATGAAAGCACCTTATTGTTCTGAAACAAGTTTTCCCATCATATCATACATTCTTGTTGTCAAAATCTTAGTAAATATTTTAAAAAAGAAATTGCTCAAGCCTATTAATCTAAACTGATTTGGTCTTCTAGCACACTTCACTTTAGGTAAAAGAAATAAAAAATTGGAGTTTAAACCTTTTGGGATGGTACCTTTCTTCCAGCAGTATTGTTTTGCCTTTATGACTCCATCACCAATTATCTCCCAAGCATATCTGTAGAAAAAACCTGGAAATCCATCTGGACCAGGAGCACTATCAACATTCAATGTAAAAACTGCATATTTGATTTCTTGATCTGAAGGTATTCTCTCTAACATTATGTTGTCTTCTGAAGTAATTACTTGTGGTATTGCATCAAAAATACTTTCTACAAAATTTACAACCTTAAATTTGAACTTGTCCTTAAAGTGATTCTCTAAAGAACTAGCAATCATGGCTTGATCATTAATTATGACACCAGCATCATCTTCCAGTTCAGTGATAGCATTTGCTGCTTGTCTTATCTTTATTGTAGTATGGAAAAACCTTGTATTTGCTCCACCATTCTTCAACCAGTTTATTCTTGACTTCTAATGTATAATTGATTGATGTTGTTGTATTAAAATCTCACGTTTCCCTCTTGCCACCACCAAATTGTTCATAAGTGAGATATTGCTTGGATCTTTGTCAGAAATTAAAGTAGCATTCATGACTTCTTTTTCATCTTCTGCCATTTTGAGTCTTACATCACCAAAAACCCTCCAATTCCATTCTTTAATTGTTACTTTCATTTTCTTCAACTTCTGCATAAATACAAAAATAGGATTACCCTTCACATTTTCATTCCACACTTCTTGAATAACTCTCTTAATATCTTCATGTTCCAACCACACTTTGGGAACTCTGAAAGGAATATTTTGAGGTTTTGGAATTGCTACACAAGATCCCATTAAAGGACTGTGATCTGATATGCTCCTTACACCCACCTTATAACTCCATTCAGGATACTTGTCAATCTATTTTAAATTATAAAGAGCTCTGTCTAAAGTACACACAATTCTTTTACCTCGAGCTTTATTATTGCACCATGTGTATTGAAGGCCTGAATTAGGAGATTGTATTAAATTACAACAATTTATTACTTCATGAAAATCTTGCATTGCAACTCTTAAAGGAGTTCTGCCACCAACTTTTTCATCCACACTCAACACAGTATTAAAGTCCCCAATTAAAAGCCATGGTAAGTCCATATCATTTATCTTCACCAGTTCAGCCCATAGTTCTATTCTGTCCACTGTCAAAGAAGCTGCATGAATACCAGACACCAAAACCCCTCCCACATTAACATTGATTACTTGCCTAGTAATTGATATTACCTTAGGTTCAGTTATTGAAGCACTACAAAAAAGCCAAATATTTCCTTTGTTACCATTTACTGAATTATGTATAAGTTTATGATTCATACCTGCTAACTTTAGACTCTTGATATCCTTAGAATTCCATTTTATTTTTGGCTCCACCACCCAAACTAAAGTTAGACTAAAATTCTTAACTAAACTTATTAATTTGTCTTTGGCTCTAGGTCTCCTTAAGCCTCTGACATTCAAGAAGAAAACTCTCAGTTAGAAGATTGAGATTGAGAAGTAGAAGGACTTCTCACCCCTTTTTTCTCTTTCACTAAATTACCACCATTGGGCTTCCTAGTTGTAATTAGACTGATTCCCTTTGGTTTTATAACTTTCTTTACCACTTCATGAACACTCTGCTCTTTGTCAGTTTCCACTACAATCTTGTTAACAACAGAAGCACTACTAGAAGCAACATCAAGCAACTTATTCACACTCAAAGGAGGAAATTCTTCATTCTATAAGTTTTGAAGTACATGAAACTGACCAGTACTACCACTTCCAAGATCCATAGCTTTTTCAGTAGTTTGCTCACAAGTAGGGGTATTAACAGCCACAACCTCATCTTCACTCATACATTCTTTCTCGACTTCCTGATTTTTCTGTGATTTAGGAGAATTACATATGTCAAAACCAATAGATACATGTTTCTTTTTTTCCTTAAGTTTTCAAATCTTCCTTTGGACAACAGTTGGACATTCACCGTCCTCCTTTGCTTCTTCTTTATTTTTATGCTCTACATTCAGTAACTAAATGCCCCACCACCTTACAATGGCTACGGAAATTGGGAATTTTAGGAATTTGTACCTCCTGTTCATAACATCCATACTTGGATTTTAATAAAATCTGACGAGGGACTGGATTAGCTAAATCCACCTCAACAAGAACACTTGCATAATACCCCACTCCCCTCTTAAAACTCATTTCATCCACCTTAATTGCTCTTCCAATAGAATCACCCATAGACATTAGTATCTTTTATTTCCAGTACTCAATACTCAATACTCAAACCAGGAAAATTTACCCAGACAAAAGCAGCAGTTGATTTTTGAGCAGCATGATTGAAATTAGGTTCCCATAACCTCAACTTAAGAATTTGAGAATTAACTTTCCAAAATCCGTTCCAAATATACTTCATATCAAGTTCATTACCTAATTTAATTATGAAAAAGCCTTTACCAATAGGCATCAACTTGTAATTACCTGAAGTTTTCCATTAACTTCTCAAAGATTCTTCAGCAACAACAAACTTCAAATTAACAAAATCCAATCTCCCAATTAGACTAAACTTCCATTCATCTAAACTCTCCTCAATATCCTCATCCGGTATGTATAATGAAGGAACCACATACGGACTTTGATCTTCAACTCGATTCATTGTTGGAGTAGCAGAAAAAAAACTAAAATATCCATCACCCATCTTCATTCCAGATCCCATAATTTGAAACTCTAAATTTCTATTAAACTAATTAAAACTGATTCATACAACCAAAGACACCACCAATCATTGAGATTTATCGATGAAACACTTGAATTAATGAAGATAATCTCGAAAAAATTGATTCAGAAAACGAAAAAAAATTACTGAGTTGATCGCACGAGTTTCAGAGCTCAACTCGCCCACCAGTTTATTTCCCATATTGTTTCTGTTTCAGCAAAGTCTCTTCCAATACTAAATTTACAGTTCAGGACCCTAATGCTCCCAAAAGTTCGCAGCCCAAGGTTCATGCGAGAAAAAGAAAGTCTGCGAATGACAAGATAGTAAGAAACATGGATCTTTTTAAATAACAATATTGTTGTCTCTGTTTCTTATCTGAGTTGTGATTAGCAGGGTGATGGGGATGCCACTAAACCTACCAAGAAGTCTCGCCAACCTAAAACTGTTGATTTTTCTGTTTCCTTTCCCAAACTTGGTCTTTCAACTTCTTCTTCGCAAACTGATCCTCTACCTTCTGTTTGCGTAAATATCGCAATAAGCTCTAATATTTTAATTAATCCTTCTATGGATGAAATTCCCATTGCACAACCTGTTGCGAATGAAATCTCTTCCTCCCCTGCGACCAATACTTCTCAAATCCATTCCACCATAATCTCAACCATTGACATGCCTCACACTTTACCTTCAAATGACATCTCTTTAACAGAAAAGGAGATCATCAACTTTCTATTATTGCTGCTGCTTCATCTGAGTCTCTCCCTTTTTCTAAGGAAGCTACGGACGTAGTGGATATTGCCTTCAAGGTTTTATCTGACATTTTAGTTGATGTCAAGAAATCATCTGCGGACCCTGTCAAATCTGGTGTCTGCGAAATTTTAGGTAAATATTTTGGTTCTGATAGGATAGTTTCGCAAACATCCTTAGAGAAAGAAGTTGAAGCTTTGAAGGAGAGTCTTTGCCTTGAAAGGCATAAGTTTCAAAACGTTTCTTTGGAGTGCGAGATTTTTCGCAAGAAAAATGATGAATTAAAAGGTATGAACTTCTTATCTTCGTCCTTAACTTTCCTCTTTACAAATTTGTTCTTTCCATGTTGTTTATTCTTAAAATCCTTTTTTGCTTGTTACGCTTTAAACCAGAAATGAATAATGGAAAGATATCAGTTTGAATTTACCGCTGAAGAAATTCGCGTTGATAAAGATATTTGGATGGATCAATATAAAAGATTAGATAATCTTCATACATATTCTGTTGATCAAATAGACAATCTTATCAAAGAAAATACTCAATTAGTTCAGGAGCAAAACTCCTTAAGTAGCGAAATATCTCGCCTCTCTTATTCTTTGACTAAGGCTAACTTAGAGATGGAAACTTTATCAGATGAAAACATAATTCTATCTCGGGAGAAGCGAACTCTTTTAAACATGGCGGCGATCTCTTCGCATAAATTAAGTGTTCTTCAAAAAGTGTGTGATAGTCAAGAACAATCTCTTCGCTCGCTGAAAAATGAACTTAAAGAAGTAATTGAATCATCTATTGCTGAGAAAAATACACTTATTCAAGGTAGGATAGCTTTAAGCGTAAAAGCAAGTCAGCTCAAAGAACAATACTCCAAATTACAAGAATCTTATTTCTCTCTTGCGAAGGAAAATACTTTTCTTATTTCTAAAGAAAATAGTCTAAAATCTCGCCTGAAGGGTTTAGTTGGAGATAAGTTCGATGATGCAATGAATCATTGGGAAAATACTTGTTTGGCACTATTTCAAAATCTAATTTCGCAAAAGAAAGGTAGTCATTCTGACTTCCTCTGCCATTTTTTATTTGTTAAATTTCCTTCCAATATTCTCTTGCGAAGTATTCGCCCAAATAATATTTGTTCTTGTTCTTATTTTTTCGTAGAATCTGAAAGAAAGCTTCATTCTTCCATTTTTACTTTGGATTCTAAACTTGCCAAGGTTCGCAAAGAAAATGGTTTACTTGATGCTCATCTTGCCCGTTCTCGCGATCGAGCAGAAAGAAAATATGATTATCTTGAATATTTCAAAGACTTAGAGATTAGAAACCGTGATAGAGCTTTCCTTCGCCAAGCTCATCTTAGTGCCGAAGTTCTTGTGAATGAGATTTTGTTGTCCAAATCTCTTTCACCAGTATCACTCAAACCTCTTGAAGTATATGAAGATGAAACTCCTCGTGCTGGCGATAGTGACTTTGAATATGAAAGTGGTGAAGATGGTGTTTCCCAAGAAGATTTAGAAGAAGAAGAAGAAGGAGAAATCCCTAATAAAGAAGGAGATGCTGGCGATGAAATAACTACTGGTGATAAGCCAAATATGGAAGAAACCAGAGTTAACCAGAATGAGGAGAACACTCGCAAAGATTATAAAGATGGTGGATATGATAAGGCTGGCGAAGAAGATATTGAAGTCTGAGCTCTAGTTTTATTTTCTTGAATTATTCTTCCTCTTTATTTTCTTTCGAACGATGTACTTTGGACCACTCTTGGATTCAATTATACTTTTGGTATTTTAAGAACTTGCGAGAAAGATAATGACTTCTTATTTATTAATTCCCATACTTGCCTCTCATTATATTTCTTGTGATACATGATCTGCATGAAAAATGATTAGTACTTAAAGAAAATTTTATATTATTATGTGGTCTTATTTTGCCTTCCTAAGTAAAGGTCTTATTTTGCCATCTTTTGCATTGCGACAAAATCGCACTACGTTTCTACACTTTCATGTGGAAACCCATTGATCTTGCCTTCATTTTTATTCTTTTGTATTTTTGCTGCGACAATATGATAGGCCTAAATGTTCTTGCAAAATTAAAGCCCCATGACATTTTCGTCTTGCGACGAAATCGCAGGACATCTTTACACTTGCATGCAATGACCCATTGATCTCGTCTTATCTTCTCTTTTGTATTATTGCCTCTTTAGGAATGTTTCACAAATATGACAAGTCTTAATACTCCCGTGAGTAAAAAGTCTCATGACATTTGCGTCTTAAGATACTTATCAGCTCCCTAATGGAGGGTGTCGCCCTTATCTTCCCCTGGTTGCCATTTCAAGGAGATGTACTTATTCCATACAAGACTAGCTCCTCCCATCAAGTTATTTTCGCAGCCTCTTATCCCTTTTGCTTATATGGCTTATGGTTACGAGACTGCACCCTAAGTGGGGTTTTCTTCGGGCCGAGTGTATCATAGCCAAGACTTGCCAAGAATGGCCAGGGTAGTTTTATATGCCCCGGGCAGTCTTGGCTCAACCGTGTACCTCGGCGCCTTGTTCATACTCTGCACCCCTTAGGATAGATCTTATTACCTTAGTCGCCCAACTCAAGTTATATGATCAAGTTGAGAATCCAAGGTGTCTCTCCTGGATGAGATTTCGTTGACCCCAAATCTCCATGACTCAGGTTCCAGCAGTGGTGTAACCTTATAGCTGAGTCATGCAACAGATACCCCCTTCTATGACGTACTTTAGGTCTTACATTTGCCTCTTGTGAAATTTTATTCGAGAACTAGGGTGTACGCCATAAAGGTTCGTCCCATTCTGGATCTTAAATGATCGTTTCTTGCGAAATTTTCGCATATTTTCATTCTGCTTTTGATATTTTGCAATCTCGTATCTTTTGTTTCATAAAAACTTTGTATTCATTCATTTCATTTTAATCATACATTATTTCGCAATTCACTCCTTCGCAAAACCTCTTATGGGTAATATCTTTTTAGGTATAATCTGTTTCATGGTCTCCCAATCCTCTGACCCACATCTCTACCTTCAGGATCCATCAATTTATATTCCCCGGTTCCAACTATCTCTTTAATGATATAAGTCCCATCCCATTTTATCGCTAACTTTCCATCATTCTCTCGCTGGTATATTGGTGTTTCTCACAGCACTAGATCACCTGGTGTTCACGCTTATTGTATTCTCGGGCTAATTTTCGCTGATAATTTTCCATATGCTGTAGTACCTTTTCTCTCTTTTCTTCTAATTCATCAAGTTTGGTCAAAATCATTCCTGCACTGAGGTTTTTCTCCCAAGATTCTCTTTTTGTTGTTGGAATAGCAACTTCTGTTGGTAACACAGCTTCAACTCCATATGTCAAACAGAAAGGTGACACTCTAGTAGCTTCCCGCCTAGTTGTATTGTAGGCCCATATTGCATTATGCACTTGTTCGCACCATGCCCTGTGGTGTCCCTCTAATTTCTTCTTCAGTATATCTGCAATTATCTTATTCTTTGCTTCTTCCTGCCCACTGGCATGTGGATATTGAGGTGTTGATTTTCCGCATTTGATCTTAAATGCATTGAGTAACATTTATATGTTCTTCCCTTCAAATTGCTTTCCATTATCAGATACCAAATGTGCGGGAATTCCAAATCTGCAAATTATATTCTCAAATATGAATGTAAAAATATCTTTGTCGCGAATTTGTTGTACGACCTTTACTTCTCCCCACTTTGTGAAATAATCTGTAGCGACGATCAAATATCTTATTTGTCCAGAACCTAGTACAAATGGTCCCACAATATCCAACCCCCATTTTCCAAAAGGCCATACACTAGTTGAGGATGATAATGGTTCTCCTGATGCGTGTATCTTCTTTCCATGTCGCTGACAATCTTCGCAACGTTTTGATATTTGCTTCGCATCTTCATGCATGTACGGCTAATAATAACCTTGTATTTTTGTTTTGTATGCCAAATATCTTCCTCCACTGTGATTTCCAGCGTCTTCACTGTGTAAATTTTTTAACACATTTTCTCCTCCTTCTCGTGTTAAACATCTAAGTGATGGTCCATTAAATGATATTTGATAAAATACTCCATCTCTTAGTTCATAATTTGTTGCATGGATCTTTAATTTGTGTGCCTCCAATCTATTTCTTGGTGTTTCCCCTCTTGCTAAATATGCATGAAGTTCTGTTCTCCAATCTGCGATATCGTCTCTTGGTTCTTCTTCTCCACCTTCTATTATCATTACATCTACCTCTTCTTCCTCTTCTTTATTGATTGATGGAGATATGAGTGTCTGGATTTTTATGCATCTCGCAGTTGGATATGTCATCATACTTGAAATGAAAGCATAAGCATCTGCGAGCCTATTATCCTTCCTTGATATATGCCTCCATTTTATTTTTGGTATTTTTGCTGACAATTCTTCAACAAGTTTTTTGTATTTCTTCAAAGATGGTTCATTTGTTGTGTATTCTCCTTTTATTTGGTGGATTACTAGCTGCGACTCACTGGTAATTCTTGCATTTTCTAATTTCATTTCTACTGTGAATTTTAAGGCATGTATCACAACTTCATATTCTGTTTCATTATTAGTGGATGCAAACTCCAATCTAAATGAAAAATCCATCTTCATTCCCTCCGGCCAGATTAAAACAATTCCAATTCCATTACCTTCCCCATTAGAGGATCCATCCACCAATATTTCCTATCTATTTGGTTCCGTTAACAAGTCTTTTGGATCTCCATGCTCTTATTTTATATCCATCATCTCCTCCACAACTTCATCATCTTCTAAAGGAAATTCTGCTAAAAAGTCTGCGACAACTTGTGACTTTGGTGAAGATAAAACTTCATATTTAATTTCAAAATTTCCTACTTGTGCATTCCACCTCTCAACTCTGCCTGACCTCTTTGAGTTCTTCATTACCGATTCAATTGGTACCTTTGTCAATACTTTGACTTTATGTACCTGAAAATATATGCGAAGTTTGAATGTTGCATATACCAATGCTAGAATTAACTTTTCAATCTTTGAATAATTTCTTTCTGCGGCATTGAATGTTTTGCTGATGTAATAAATTGGTTTTTCTACTCCTGCGTCCACTCGCAATAGCACAACACTTAATGCATGCGAAGTTGTCGCAAGATAAATCAACAACTCTTCTCCTGGTTCTGCCTTTTGTAAAATAGATATATTCATCAGATGTTCTTTTATTCCTTGGAAAGCTTTCTCACATTCATCTGTCCACCTAAACTTTGTTCCCTTTTTTAGTATGCTGAAGAAATGTTTACATTTATCGGATGATCGCGAGATGAACCTTCCCAGCGAAGCTAAGAGTCCATTTAATTTCTGTACATCCTTTACCGTTGCTGGTGTTGGCATGTCGCGAACTTCTTGCACTTTCTCTGGATCAACTTGTATTCCTTCCTTGGATACAATGTAACCTAAAAAAATTCCTGACGCAACTCCAAAAACGCATTTTTCAGGATTCACCTTAATATTAAATTGTCGCATATATTCAAAAATTTCCTTCAGATCTTGTACACAATTTTTTGCTTCTTTACTTTTTACTAACATATCATCTACATACACCTCTAATGTTCTATGTATCCACTTTGCGAACACTTTCTCCACCATTCTTTGATATGTCACTCCAGCATTTCGCAGACCAAATGGCATTTTTGTATAACAATATAATCCACTTGGTGCGAAAAAGGCAGTATGCTCTTGATCTTCCTCAGCGAGAGGAATCTGATTGTAACCTTTGTACCCATCTAAGGAAGATATCCTATCATTCCCTGCCACTGATTCAACCAATTGTGGGATATCTGGTAATGGAAAACTATCTTTCGGACATGCTTTATTTAGATCAGCAAAGTCTATGCAAATCCTTAACCCCTTGTTCTTCTTTGGGACTACAACCATGTTTGTTATCCACTCCGGATACTTGGCTTGTCTTATGATTCCTGCATCAAGCATTTTCTGCAACTCTTCTTCTATTTGGGAATGATAAGTTGTTGCAATTTTTCTTATCCTTTGTTTAAATGGTCTTGCACCTTTGTCAATTTACAATTTATGACATGCCACAGATGGATCTATTCCCGGCATTTCATCCATGTTCCATGCGAAAATATCTCTATATTCTCGCAAGAGATTAATAGTTCTTTCTTCTTCATCTGCCTCCATCTTGGTCCCAATTCTTAGTATTTTGGGTTCTTCATTAGTTCCAATATTCACTTCCTTTGTTGGTTCTACTGCATTGTAGCTGGCTTTAGGTTCTTCCATCGGTATTGGTTCTTTTATCACTTTCGCAAGATCGTTCCATTCTTCTGAAATCTCGTTGGGTATTCCTTTCCCTTCTTTTGCTCTAATCATGTAAATCTTAAACTCTTCTTCTTTCTTTGCTTCTTTCGCCAACTTTCTGCGAAGTTTTCGCTTCCTAGGACGTTCTTCGTGATGCTTCACTTCAATTAGATAACATGATTTTACACTATCAATATCTCCCCTTATTTCACCAATTTCACTTGGCATTGGAAATTTGATGCATTGATGCTACGACTTTAATTGTGTGTATCCACGGCCTTCCTAACAACATATTATATGGCGATTCCATGGCCACCACACATGGCGTTATTTGTGTTTCAATTTATCCCAACAAAATTCTTGCTACTATTTCCCCTTTTGGTTTAGTTGTAGATTTTCCGAAACCATGAATATGATATGCTGAATGATACATTTCTTCATCTTTGTATCACATTCCTTTGTATGCATGATAAAACATTATATCCACTGAACTTCATGTATCCACTAAAGTTCTATTCACCGCCCAATCTTCCATAGATTTCACTGACTCTTCCTTTTCTTTTTGTGCAACTGTTACCGTGATTACCAAAGGAGATGTGTGTCTCAAATTTTTTGTCGGTATTTTAGCTGCTCTGAGTGTAATTTTCTGGTTTTCCCAATCCTTCAACGGAGATATTTTCTCTACCGTCATAATTTTCTTTCCTTCAAAATCTCGTTTATGTAACCTTCCTTTGATATTTTCTTGAAATTCATTAATCATTGTTTTTGTGATTACATTACACTCCAACCTTCTTTCATTCTTATTGATCTTAATTATCTTTTCTCCAGCTGAGTTGTTGTTTTCTTTTATCATTTTCTTGATTTAAACAACTTTCACAATAATCTCCACAATCTTTAATCAACAGTCCATGTTTCTAGCGCCAATATGTAGTAGCAGGAACTCCCACACTACACCCCTCATAAGAATTCATACAATCAAATCATTTTTAATTCAACAATCATAAATTTTATTGATTAATCTCATAAATTTTACAAGATAGAAAGGAAAATAAAGCTAAGGAACTACAACCGCTCTGGACTTTCTCTCTTCTAAATGACTTGCTCAATACTCGAAAAATATATTTCCCTTCTTTATGCCTGTTCAACTCTTTATATAGGAATTTACATAGTGGATGACAGCTAATCTGTCCTTTAATTTCGGATCAGCCTTGCGATATTCTCGTAAGAGTTCTATTGTCAATCTTCGCACACACTCTGAACATCGCAGAACCATCACACTTTTCTCATTTTTCTGTCATCGTCATCTGTTACGTCATTCTTCAAATCATTCTGCGACGCTCGTAGTGTGTTGTTAACTAAACTTCGCAAATGTGTCCTTCTTGCGATATTCAGATCCTACAAAATGCATGGACTCATCGTCCCACTAAATCATGAAGTCAACAACTGACTAAACTAACCACGAGATGTCAATCGTGTCACTTGGGGGGATATCAACAAGGGTTTTGGTCTGGCGGTCTATGGCACGTGTGTTCAAACACACGATGGAATGTGAGCAAGTCGTGCAGTCAGTTGAAGAAGTTAACAAAGTAGTGGGTGGAAAATCAACCAGGTCTCCGCAAGATGAGCAACTGGTTTCAAACACTATTTCCATCTCTCCACTCTTTGATTCCATCAACTGTCACACTTCATGGGATCATGGTGTCTACAATTCCAGCAATATAAATAAGTCTCTGAATCATGATTGAAATATCAAGAACAACAACGAGAAATACGACAAGAATCTCACGTCACACTGACAATACGAGATCAACAACTCATCAATTGAGCAATTTCAATCATTCAGAACTTATCATATTCAGAATTCACAACACACCTAAAATCTTTGATTACCATTGATTCCACACATTTCTTAACTTCCCTCCTACAGATCTACCCATCCTCTCTTGTGACCGAATTTACTCTGGAATGGACATTGTCTTGGTTTAGGTCGGAGTACTACAGATTGATCTCTCAAATTCAAAGCACCCCCTTTGCAGCGGTGCATCTGTGTGAGGTTGAACATTTTGCTCGATTCAAGGAGTTTCCTCCGTACGGTCGTCTCCTCAATTCCTTAAAAACCAGCAAATAATTTTCCCCATCTACAGATTGGCGACCACAGTGGGAGATCATTCTCTCAGTTGGAATCTCTCATTTTCACAATATGGTTGGTCTTAGGTCAGGATCGGTTACAAATCCTAACGCAAATATCGCCAGCACCAGCAATAATGAATACATCTCGGAAACTGTTCCGGCCACTAACACTGACGGTGGTGACATCACTCCTCCTCACACCAACGCGGAAGGTCATCCTTTGTTCGACTGACATCCCGAAGAAGTCAGAGGAAAACCAACCACCTACCATTGCTGATCTCATCAAAGCGCAAGAGACTCTTGCAAAGAATCAGACGTATATGGAAGCATCACATCAGAAATTATTTGACCATCTGAAGACTCTTACTGAAATATTGTCAAAGAAAACTCAAGAAAAAGGGAAAGAGAAGGAAAAGTCCTCAGACGCTGCTGATCATGAGGTAATTCCAATTCACACAGTGGATGATGACGAAACCAACAAGGTTGCGGGCAACTCGTCAACAAAGGAATCATCAAACTTCATCACCCGAGAGGACTTGGAGTGTCTTCTGGAGAATCATGGAAAAGACAAGACGTCACACGTCCATCGTCACCAACCCCCTTATCCTGCTGCGACGCAGAGGATTCCCCTTCCTAAAGGTTATGTTTCTCCAACTTTCACTTTGTATGATGAAACCGACAATGCTCGAGAACACGTCTCTCATTTCCTTGAAACTCTAGGAGAACATGAGAATAACCATGTTGTTCGTCTCAAGGAATTTTCAAAATCTCTAAAAGGCAGGGCATACACTTGGTACAACAACATTGTACCTGGCACTATCAACAACTGGGGAGAAATGATTAACGCCTTCTATGGGAAGTACTTCTTTGTGTCAGAGAAAGTCACTCTCTCTGATCTTGGAAGGATGTTTCAGAAATCCAGTGAAAATTATAATGACTATGTGAAAAGATTTAGAGTCCAAGCTATGGATTGTCATGATTCAAATGTCACGGAACAACAGCTAGTGCATTTGTGCACCAATGGCATGCTCCAGGTCTACAGAGCCCTACTGGAGAATCTCTGATTCCAGACTTTCTCAGAGCTCCACGAAGCCACAAAGAGGTCAGCAACCACTTCACCTGCTCTATTAGGAAGAGCAAAATCTACAAAGACCGAAGAAGCACGAGACACTCGAGGGAGAAGACATCTGATCAACAAGCAGTACAACCTGCAACCTTCCACAAATGTTATCACGGAAGGGAGTAAACGTAAAGTCGAGCCACAGCGCAAGCGTACCTCTCCCACCCCTTCAAAGGCACAAAAGAAGGATGAGGTGCAAACTTCTCCTCAGCATACAGAGGATCCAGAAGCACCTGACTTTCCCTACTCCATTGAAGAAGTCATCGAATTACTAGAGGCCTAGATTCAATACGGCGCAATCAAGTTGCCATATGTCAAGAAGGAACCAACCGAAGAGGCCATGGAAAATACTCGATACTATCGCTTCCATAGGTTCGTCAACCATCCCACAAGTAATTTCAGAACTTTGAAGAGCATATTTAAAGAAAAAGTCGAATAAGGAGAACTCAACTTGGGACTGAAGGAGTACATAAGAATCCTCTTCCAATCAGAACTTTTGTTGTCTCCGAACCTCTTGTCAAAGAAGCATTCCAATCCTTGATCGAACATGTCTGTGAGTTACTGTACTTGTCAAAAGCTCATAGGAAATACATATTCATGGCATTAAACCACATAGTGTCAGACAAGCGTCTATTGATTCAAGAGACTACTGTTGAGCCTCCAGCAACAGACAAAGAAATATATGACTGGGGATTGCTCACCACAGTGCACATCAAAGGAAATGAATTCAATAGAGCCTTTGTTGACGTTGGCACCGCCATCAACATCATCCCTTTGAAAAATATCAGAGCCGCTAGCATTACTCGAAAGGAAGCTACTCATTCTCCCATGGCAGTCCGGGATCACGAAGGAATCTCCAGAAACGCCTACGGTTACATCGTTCTCAAAGTCAAAGGAAATTTGGTCTGCAATGAGACCAAGTTTTACAAAATCATGGAAAATCCAGGATATGATATGATTCTTGAACGCACATGGATTCACGATGGAAAGGTGGCACTGACACCTTCAATTGCATGCTCCTTTGAAGAAACCTCTGACTCGGAGGAAGGAACTGAGGATACTTCATCATTTGAACACCTGAAGGAAGTTGAAACCTTGATGGGAGTCATGGGACTTGCGCAAGAACCCGGATAAAGTCCACATGCCTTTGTCAAAAGGTTTCGAGCTCAGACAAGTCTTATTCCTCTTCATGCTCCAGTATTACCAATGTTCAAACATTCTACTTTGGTCTAGGGACTTTTCCCCATAAATAATTTAGGAATTACAAATGCTATGAGTGGACCATCTCTCTACAACAATATTTCACCCAATGGTTGAGTCCAGAATGTCCTCAAGTTGATCACCCAATCCAGCGATTCATTATGGAAGATGTGGCCAAGCATGACTGGCACTACGAGGGATACTCCATCCTGCGTGAGTGTCCATATGTGCCACAACCGTGGAGCCACATCACACAAAGAATTCTGAATCAACAAAAGATATTCAAGGCACGGACTACGAAGCCGAACAAATTCAAGGAAGGAGATTTGGTTCTCAAGGCGACTAAACGAGATCTTCATTCTGCAAGGATCTCTAATTGGGAAGGACCATTTATGGTTGCTAAGTCCATAACTGGAGGATATTACAAGTTGATCAACACATATGGAAGAACCCTACCAGTAATTCATGAAAATTAGCTTAAGGCGTTTGCCTGAAGTTATTTGAGGTACTAGGCGTCTAAGCATTCATGACGTTTGGATTTGGCATTTTAGGATTTTCTTTCATTGTATTTCAATTCCTCCAAAATGTTTGCAATACTTGCAATCAGTATTTGAATTCAAAAATTTATCAAAATTCAATTCATATTTCTTAAAAGAAAATCTCTATCAAATCCAAAAGAAAATCCTTAACCGTCTACCAATTCAAAGCCATGATATCAAAACCAGAAATAAAACCTCACATCTCTCATCTCTCAGAAGTTTAGAAGTTCAAGAGATTATGGAAAATAAATTAGAGAAAATCAACGAAGAAAGATTTTTGCGCCTCTGCATCCTTCAAAGCCTGTAAAGCCGCCTTCTCCTTGTTCAGCTCTTCAGTCATCCTAGCAATCTTGTCTTCCTTCTCCATCACATCATCATTGGGAAAGGGTATGTTATTTTCATATGAATCCTTAATAGCATTTATCTTCTTACGAAGATAATCCTTAATAGCATTTAGTATAGAAAATTCAAACTTCTGAAGCAGAATGGGCAAGATTTATGAGAGCTAAATATACTAAGGTAAATGGAGAATTGATTACAAGTTATAAGAAGTCTTCTGTATGGCCAGGTTTGAAGTGGGTTATTGAAGATGTATAACAACATACAAGATGGATAACAGGTAATGTTTCTCAAATCTCTGTATGGAATGACTCATGGATAAAAGATAAGCCTCTGAAAGAGATTTTTGCTGAAGATGAATATATGAAGCAATATGCCAATATAAAGGTTAAAGACATAATTGAGAATGGTAATTGGTTAATACCTCAAAGAATGTTGAATTACATTAAAGTAGAAGAACTTCCAATAATCTCAGGTCAAGAGGATAGAATAATTTGGTTAAGGAACTTTGTCAGGTGACTTTACTGTATCATCAGTTGCTGAACTGATAAGGAAAAAGTATAATAAGGTTGAATGGGATAGACAAGTATGGAACCCAGTACTACATCCTACTACTTCTAGTAATATATGGAAATTAGTCCAAAAAGTTTGTGTTACTGATGAAAAGTTACAAGGTAAAGGCTTTAACCTAGCATCAAAGTGTTATATGTGTGGTAAGGATACTAACAGTATAGAGCATATATTGTGGAAATGCAAATTCAGTCAGCTCATTTGGGATTGGCTTGGAGGAGTATTCTTATTTTGAAATCCTAAATCTTATGATGAAGTAATGAAGTTTGCAAGGAATAAAAGTGGAGCAGTGCAAGCAGTGTGAATTCTGGCTGCTTCAATAGCTATGATAGAAATTTGGTTCTTAAGGAATAGAATCTGTTTTGAAAGTGAAAGTGTGAATTTAATCAGTATAAAGCAGAGAATAAAAAAGTATGTGAAAGACTGTGCAGTGAGAATAAAGGGTTTTATGTGGGATTGTAGTTATGACTACATGATCTTCAAATACTTTGAGATTAAAAGACAACCAATAAAACTGTAGAAGATTATTGAACTGGGATTT
Organism: Papaver bracteatum; assembly: GCA_023529315.1. NCBI lineage: Eukaryota > Viridiplantae > Streptophyta > Magnoliopsida > Ranunculales > Papaveraceae > Papaver > Papaver bracteatum. The sequence continues at coordinate 79,909 of JAJJWX010001268.1, forward strand.
TGTCTTCCAGAAGTTAACCAAATTCTCATTTGTTGTGATTGTAGTTGCGGATTATCTCACAACTACACCCTCATAAGAATCCAATATGATGATCTCAATTATTTGATGTGAAGATGAAGATTAAAGTACTAAAATTATAAAAAGACACAAATATTTTTACGTGGTTCGATCAATGTGATCTACATCCACGATGCTTCACTAGTGATTGTATGTAATTACATGATTTTACAATTGAGACTCCATTAATGAATATTTGGATCTCTAGAATTTTGGGGAAGAAGATGATAAAGAAAATGAATCCCTCTCTTAACAATTTTCTCTCTCCTCCTAAAATCATCCCCTCTCTCAAAATGTGTCCCTCCCTTTCCTCTCATTCCTAAATGGCTATTTATATGATTTTTTAATAGATGACAGTTGTGTTGTCCCGCCATTTCGGATTTGAAGATTATCTTGCGAACCTTCGTGGCTTCCTTTGCTCGCAAAATGTCCTTCTTGCTCGCAAAATATTCTTTGCTCTCAAAATGTATTTTCTCTCCACAATTTCGTAAGTTATTATTTGCTGTGATATTCCGCTCCTACATCTTGCCTCTTTTTTCTTGAGTATTGCTTGAAGAGCGATTTTTAAGAAAAAATCACTTGTTGTGGTTGTTGGAGTAGCCTTTGATCTTTGTTGATGAAGGAACGAGCTAAAGAATATCAAACTCAAAAAGTATATACTTGCCTCTATTCTTTTGCGAAGTTCTGAAGCTTTAAGAAGTAATTAGAAGTTTCATCTTGCGAAGTATGAAGTATGCGAAGTATCTTGAATAAGTATGAAGTATAAGAAATATAAAATATCCTTGAAGAAGTATAAGAAGTACTTAATCCTCGAAATATATAAGAAGTATGAAGTATCCTTAAGAAGTATAAGAAGTATTTAATCCTCGAGTTATATATGAAGTATGAAGTATCCTTAAGAAGTATAAGAAGTATTTAATCCTCGAATTATATAAGAAGTATAAAATATCCTTGATGAGAGTGATAAATATTGCCTCTGTTCATGTGAAATTATTATTCCACTTTTGGTGAGGATTCTTCTTTGAGAAGATAAAGAACATCAAATATTTTCTTGGGTATCCATAGTTGCCTCTGTTCTTTATCTATGAAGGAGAATCCTTGAGAAAATGTTGAATAATTAAATTGCATCTCTATTCTTATCTTTCCTTTGCCTCAAGTGGTAACCCTGCTAACTTCGAATTTTTCGCAAATTTCTGAATTTTTCTGTGAATTTTTGGTATTTTCTGCGAATTTTTGAACTTCTGAATAGTGCTGCGAACTTACTGTTGCGAACTTACTGTTGCGAATAGTGCTGTGTATAGTGTTGCGAACTTAATGTTGCGAACATAGTGTTGCGAACTATGAATAGTTCTGCGAGTTATGAATTTTTTCTGCGAAGTTTCGCGGTATTTTCCTGTAAAATTTTGTAAAATATTTGTGCGAACATAATACTTATGTAATGATTATGTTATGAAATGTTTATGCGATGCTTATGCCATGAAATGTTTATGCAATGCATTTATGATGCAAATATGATGCTTGAATGATGCGAGTATGATGCTTGTATGATGCAAATATGATGCTTGTATGATTCAAGTATGATGTTTTTATGATGTGAATACTTTATCTATTATAATGCATAGTTAACGTTTGTGTTACTTAGCTCATTTTGCTGCAGTAAAATTGATATATCTTTGAGTTGCCTCTATTCATATAATCATCTTCGTAAGTTTATTTGTGTATTCTCGCGAATGAAATCGCCTCTTCTGGTATGACTTCGTGATATATATTCTTGTAAGAATTCTTCAACGATATTGATGGAATCGTCTTTTTTGATATATGTTGTCTTCAAAATTCTTCAATGATCTTGATGGAATTGTCTTCTTTGATATATATTCTCTTCAAAATTCTTCAATGATCTTGACGAAGTTGTCTTCTCTTCAAAACTTCATGATGTATATTCTTGTATAATTTCTTCAATGATTGTAATGAATTTTGTTAATTGTTGTGGTCTTATCATGCCTTCCTAAGTAAAGGTCTTATTTTGCCACCTCTTTTGTGATAATAATTTGTATTTGCGATAATATGACAAGTCTGAATATTCTTGCGAATATACAACCTCGTGACATTATCGTCTTGCGATGAAATCGCAGGACGTCTTTACACTTTCATGCAAAGACCCATTGATCTCATCTTATCTTCTTTGAATAGTATTTTAGCCTCTTCAGGAATTGTTGAGACAATATGACAAGCCTAAATATTCTTGCGAACATAAAGCCCCATGACATTGCCGTCTTGCGATGAAATCGCAGGACGTCTCTACACTTTCATGTAGTGACCCATTGATCTCATCTTAACTTCTTTATTATGTTCTGCGAGTTCTTTATTCTTTTCTTTCTTTCTTTCTTTCTTTTTTTTTTTTTTTTTTTTTTTAGAAGGCTCGCAGAACTTCATTTGTTGCACAAATATGACAAGCCTTTATGTTTTTCGCAAACAAGAAGCCTCGTGACATTTGCGTCTTATAGCACGTATCAGCTCCCTAATGGAGGGTGCTGCCCTTTATCTTCCCCCTGATTGCCCCTTCAAGGAAGCGTGCATCGACCATACAAGGTTAGCTCTTCCCATCCGGTTACGCCAACAACCACTTTTGATCGCAACCTCTTATCCTTTTTTCCTATAGGGCTTATAGTTACGAGGTTGCACCCTATGGGGTATCTTTGGGCCAAGTGCATCATTTGCCAAGACTTGTCAAAAATGGCAGATGTGGTTCAACCTCACCCGGCACTCTTGACTCAACCGTGTACCTCGGCGCCTTGATCGTTTTCTGCACTTCTTGGGAAAGACAGTATGCCTTAGTCGCCCAACCTAAATCTTCTTACACCGCATTATATATTGCGTAATGTCGCTAGATTAGGTGAGAATCCAAGGTGTCTAACCCGGATAGGTACCCCATTATTGGGTTGTACCCCCAAAATTTTTACCATGTACTAAGGGCCCTTGGTGGTGTTCCGGTTACCCTTAGCCACGTTTAGGTACCCCCTTAAATGACGTACTTTAGGACTTTGCCTCTTACGAAATATAGCTTCGCGAACTAGGGTGTACGCCACAAAGGTTTGCCTGTATAAAATTTTCTGCGGCTCTCTTTCTTTTTTGGAGGCTGATCACAGATTGCGGTCTTTTATTCGCAAGTTAATCGTAAATGGCGGTATTTTTTCGCCTTTTATAAATCGAATCATAATTCTCTTTATTCGTAAAAACTCATCATAAATTTTTCATGTATATAAGATGTTGAATGTTTTCATAAAATCTTTAGTATAAGAAGTATGAGAAGTATTAATCAAAATTGTTCTATAGAAATATAGGAATTTAATTTTCTCTATTTTTTGTAATTTTGAAGTCTTTGAAAAAAAAATTAGATCTTTAAATTATTTTTGATTAATTCAATTTTGAATTTTGCGAGTATATCTCTTTTGGTAAATAGAATCAAAAATCTTTTGTCTCTTGTAAATAAAATATTCAAGTAAATGGTACTTACCTTTTTCGGATTGTTGTTGTCTCTTGATCTGCCTCTTGTATAATGTTGTGTCATACCAACTGTTCTAGCCATTTCTTGCGAAATATATCTGTGAAATAATCTCTCATTTTCTTCTTGCGAAATATCCAAAAATCTTGCGAAGTAATAATTTGCACGAAGTAAACGAACATCTGCGAAGTAATGATTTACACGAAGTAGACGAACATCTGCGAAGTAAAAATTTGTACAAAGTTAACATCTGCGAAGGAAATTTTTATGATATAAATTTATGTTGCGAATGTTCGCAAGGTAAATATTTGCGAAGCAAAAATTCTATGCGAATATGGAGATTCAAACCCGCATCCTCAAACCCATTTTCTTTGCTGCTGACCATCTGAGCTAGCTTCAGTTTGTGTTGGAATAGCATGATTAGTTTCATTAATTCTCATTTTAATGTCTTTTGTACCCTTATAGTCTTCTATCTTTTTTCTTCTTCGCAGGCACTGATTGATTTGGACCAAAGTGATTAAAGCTATACACCCAAATTCTTATTGGTTTGTGTTGACAAACTTGTCTGTATGGAATTGGTTTTCTTCCCAATTACATAGTTGAGGAATTAAAATGCTTGCCAAGGAAACGTTTGCGAGGATAACATCTCTATGTCCTCTTTGTTCTTGCAATAAATTTGCCTCTCTGAGTCGTTCTACTTGTTTCCTTTGGACTTGAGAGGCTTACAGCTTCAAGTCGGCCTAGTCATATGTAAACCTGTCTTCGCAGATGTGGAATTTTTCTTCGCAGCTTCTTATTGTTGTTCTCATTGGAACATTCTGTTGATTGATATTGAGTTATCCTACTTCCTGACTTATCTTTTTTTAGATGCTAAGGGTACAGCCTTGAGTTCATGTGTTTCTAGTGATTTTTCTCAAAATCATTACTGGTGCCTCTCCGTCATGGGTTGGTTTGCAAGATTGTTGTGAATGCTTTATTCGCATGATCTTTTCTCTTCTGCCTTGTTGATTTGATCGTCATTTCCAATATTATCTCTTCTTCATATATATTTCTTTGGTCCGCCCTTAGTTCGTTCTCTTCTTGTATGGTACGTAATATCATCTGTGTTTGCTTCTTGTTGGTGTGCACCTTCCCAAATTGAGTTGTCTTCACTGGGCTGATATTTCTTCACATTAAATCCTCTTCCTTCACATTATTTCGCAGAAATACATACTTCGCAGAAGCAATTGACAATTTGTTAGATGGTTTTCTGCGAAGCTATGAAATCTTTGTCTTTGCATGTTCCTACATCAGCTCCTTCCCTTTAGTGATGGTGACGAAGTAACTATTACTTCTCTTTACACGTAAGTTTAATCGTTCTTTGCGAATGATGGGTTTCTGAGTATTCTCTGTTCCTCGATGCTCTTATTGTCACAAATCTTCTACGTTGTTCTTGGTTTTTCCTTCTGCTGCATTTTCTTTGTTTTATTGCCTGTGGCACTTGTATTTGTTGGCTGAGAAGTGAGATGAAAATTGATTGGATTTCGCTTTATTTCGTTGAATTTCATCCTTCGTATGTTGGTATGGCTAGCCCATTGATCTCTTTCTTTTCAGGGTTCAAATTCTCTCTACCGTACACTTACTTCCTAGCCTATATCTTCGCAGGAGAGCTTTACGTCTTCGCAAGAATTCCTCCTTGTTGAACCAAAACTCCACTGACTACTCTCTTCTCGTATTCTAACTTTATCACAATTATCACCAACAACTCTAACCCCTAATTTGAACTTGCGGCTCCTAGTCCAACGTTAAGCAATAGTCACTTTCCTTCCCATTCTTTTACGATATTATTCTGAAACTCCTCCAGTTTCTAGTTATCAGCTTCATAACCTTCAAAATTTCCCTCCAAAACTACAACTTCCACCTCCGCCAAGGACTCAGTGCCTAAGTTAACAATGTTCCCAGAGAGAGTATCTACTAAAACTATTCCTAGAAGAGAATTTTCCCTTCCTTCGTTAATATTTGCCTAATTCGGGCTGTTGACCTCTTGGCTGACTTTATATTCGCAAAACCGGTATATAAGCCTTCTTCCCGCATGCTCTTATTTGATTTTGCTTCGTAAAACCGATGTACGAAATTCTATTTTGTATGGCTTATAACTGGAATTACCGTGACTTCATTCTCTGAACTGGTACATGTTCCAACTTAGATATGTGGCAAACTAACGCATCATTCATCCTCGCATTTGTTTAGATTCTGGATCCTTTCTTGGCTAACTCGTTCTTCCCTTTGCTGCTCTCCATTCTCCACTACTGGTCTCATTCTTGTCGATAACTTTATCTCCTCATGCTGGGACTTCTTCATCTGATGATGATGATTCATTGATCGCAAGCTTTCTTTGATGCGATCAATTCTTGGCCTGTTTATGTTCTTCTAGTTTAGTTGGATCATGAATTTCATCCTTTAGCTTAGTCTTGATTCTCTGAAATTCCTTGAGTCCTTAACGAAATTTTGGTTGAATAAATGACTGCGGCTTAATATGTGAATCTTCAGCTCAACTGTATTGATTCTTATGATTAATTTACATAACAACTTTCAAATATAGCACCGATGATTTTTCATTCATGGCTTCATTCTCATTCATCTTATGATTTTCTTCTTTTTCATTTCCTTTGCTCGTAACTTCCCTTATAAACTCTTTGCTTTTCCTTCATCAATCAGCAGAAAAGTAGTATCGTAGCTATCTTTTAGCCGGTAAAACGTTTCTTTTCGCAAATATTTTTAATGTTCTCTTCGTGCTACTAAATCTTTTCCCATATCTTTAATGTTCGCAACTATCGTAGTTGAAATCCATGGTAAATTTGTGGTTGAGCTGCGAAGTTGTATATCTCTCTATGAAGCATTAGCTAGACTACATATTTTTGTAATTGAATTATGTTTGTGGCATCCGCGGTTGAATTATTTCCGTCCTTTGTTGTCTTTTGGGTAAATTGGTTACTCCTGGCTGATGAATTTTCTGCGAGTAAACTTTGATGAACTTTTCTGTGAGTGAAATCTTTGTAAATCGTTAATCGTTGTGTGATGATAATCTCTTGGTATTACTGAGCAAATTTCCTTTGCGCCGTTAATTGACTCATTAATTTTCCTTCTTTGCTTGGTCGATTTGTTTCTTTGATTTGTTTTGTATTATATATCCTTCTGATGTAGAAACTCATCCCCTTTTTCATAACTTCGCATCTTCATATTTTTCTTTTACTTTCTTTAACTGTTGTCGATGTTTTGCTTCCTGAAGACACAATTTCTCAATTGAAACTTCCACTTTTCTTCTCAAAATTTGAAGACCTAATGGAATTCATCACCAACAGTAGCCATTTTTTCTAAAATTTCCTGAACCAGCAAGATCAGTTCCCTGTTTCTAGCGCCAATTATGTAGTTGCGGATTATCTCACAACTACACCCTCATAAGAATCCAATATGATGATCTCAATTATTTGATGTGAAGATGAAGATTAAAGTACTAAAATTATAAAAAGACACAAAGATTTTTACGTGGTTCGATCAATGTGATCTACATCCACGATGCTTCACTAGTGATTGTATGTAATTACATGATTTTACAATTGAGACTCCATTAATGAATATTTGGAGCTCTAGAATTTTGGGGAAGAAGATGATAAAGAAAATGAATCCCTCTCTTAACAATTTTCTCTCTCCTCCTAAAATCATCCCCTCTCTCAAAATGTGTCCCTCCCTTTCCTCTCATGCCTAAATGGCTATTTATATGATTTTACAATAGATGACAGTTGTGTTGTCCCGCCATTTCGGATTTGAAGATTATCTTGCGAACCTTCGTGGCTTCCTTTGCTCGCAAAATGTCCTTCTTGCTCGCAAAATATTCTTTGCTCTCAAAATGTATTTTCTCTCCACAATTTCGTAAGTTATTATTTGCTGTGATATTCCGCTCCTACAGTGATGGTGCTTATAGAGGAAATGCAGGAGTTTCAGGTTTGGGATTTGTTTGCAGAGGTGAAAATGGAGAGTTTATATATGCAGAATCAAGAGGTTTGGGGGTGGCAACAAATTACATAGCAGAGATAATGGCAATAATTGGAGCAGCTGAATGGGCAATGGAGAATAACAATTTTGATATAAGAATTCAATCAGATTCAAGTGCAGCAATAACAGCTTATACATCTGGGAAAATTCCTTGGATAGGTCAAGCAAGATGGCAGAAAATAAGCTTACTTTTCAGGAGATTGCAATTTGTGCAGAGTATGAGGGCAATAAATTCTTATGCAGATGTAATGGACAAGAAGGGGGCAGGTTTGAATAGGGGACAATGTCAAAAGTACACAATAAAACCAGCTTTTATTCATTCACTGGAAATGCATGATAAGAAGTATTATAGATTTGGCTGAGTGAATTTTGAGTTGGGCTTTGATGTTTCATTATGGCTAATGGGCCTTTTTTTCTGTTCTTTCCTCTTTAGTCTTATTTTGGGCTTGTAAATGACTTTTTGTCCCTTTTTGAGTTTTTAATTTCTTTTAATGAGTAATAAAAATGAATGATTAAGCAAAAAAATTATCTTCTTATGAAGCCACTTCACATTGAAGCCAAGCCTCTCAGAATTCTCCAAGTTGAACTCCTAATCAAAGAGTACATCTAGAGTTACAACATTTCTGCCTCTAGTGCATATATCGCTTACAACACGCAAGAGTACACTTACTTGCATTGTTAAAGCATAAGCACGCCCAAGATTCCTGTCGACAATTATATGACCGAATTTCTCCCAAATTTGTCGTACAAACCCACATATCCAATGGGAACGCTGAATCCACCAACTAACTCATGATATGGGAGTGAGGAATCAAATGGAGGATCAAAAGCAACTCCTGCACTTGGGTATTCATGCACAACTATACGGTTTTCAATTACTAGAGGAACTTCTACAATCAGGGCAACAGTTTCTTCAGTATCTTCTGCTGGTGTCCTGGATTCTTCTATCACTGAAGTGGCGACAATCTGGGTCTCCATGACTTCATCAACAACACTTTCATGGCCTTGAGTTCCAGAGATAGTTTCCTCCTTATCAATCATCTCAGGGTTGCTCGTTTTATCATTTTGGGTTCCTTTATTCTCAACTTCGGTATTTTGCACCTAATACGAAGATTACATGAGATTAGGATCATCCAAGCATGAAACCAAAATAAATCATGAACTACATCACACAAGTGATCTAACATCATCAAAGTCTTTCATTATACATGCTAGATGTCAGCAAATAACGTGAAAGTCACAAAATCACGTTTTACAACAAGCTCGCCTGAGAATATTTTACACTTTCCTGTACAACGCTATGAACTTGTAGCAATTGGTGAAGAATAAAGGTTTGAGATATATACAATTATCTTCGTATGGGTTTTACCTACAACATGTCAAAATTTCATGGCAATCGGATGAACAAGCAAAAAGATGTGGTCGGAACTCGGGACTACACGACAGCTGAAAATTTCCTGAAAGTCTCCTGGATGTTTACTGTTTTGTCTATTTCGGCCCCTGAACATGCTCAAAACTTAAAAATCGTCTTTGCTAAAGCTTGGAAATTTTCTGGGCTTAAGGATGCATATGCGGATCATGAAAATATGACATCAGACGAAGATTCTACGGCATTTTTTCAAAAAATGCGAGTTCTGAATTTTCTGGTGACGTGTTTTCGGCAAAACTTGCCATATGTTCACATACATAAAATATGAGAGAAATACTCACTTGGGTGGTCTCCAAAGCGTTCGAAGAATCATAATTGCTCACACCGACGTCGACAACAACATTATTTTCATTCGGTTTTTGACTTTGGGAGTTTTCTTTATCGCCATCCTTCGAGCGAGCATCACCAACACTCTCTACTTCCATGGAGACATTATCCTGGACATATTCTCGACAATTAGAATTTTGTCTACTAAGCATCACGGTTTGTTATATGGAGAAATACTTACTTCAACTTCTTCTTCAACACATGAGTCAGAAACCGTATGCCCAGCAGCTGAGAACTGAAGACCGTCAATACTCGATGGAGTAAAATTCTGCAATTGAATAACGAAGTGGGTTTTCATATACTAATTATACAGATGAGAATAAGTAATGATGTGAGAGATATCAATAACTCACCAGAAAAATCACTGGGGACTTTATGGTGTTAGGTAACATCTTATAATTCTTACTCCTGCCTTCTCCGCCATGAACGATTGCTTCAATTTCTGAGAGGTTTACATCAATTCGTGGTCTTACATTACGTCCGCCCTGTGAAAAGAGAAATTTTGATGCAATAATCAAAACACAATCATTACAACCCTATGAAGACTTCAGAAAATACTTACTGGTAAACATCCTGGACACGTTTTCCGTTTATCACTACTGGGGAAATGCTTCAATCTTGGTCGAGTAGCAATCATCTCAGGGGAAGGAGGCTCCTTCAATAAAGTTTGCACATCTCTCACGAAATCAAATAAACGATTGAAATGATGATCCCAAAATTCTATGTAACCCGGAGTTAAATACGTGACTCTATCAGAGCTAGGGAACCAGAATTCACTTCCTTCCACATGTGTACGATCCAGACGAGTCCTGAGCTGTTCAACTGAAGGCCTTCTTCTTCGAAGAGTCGGAACACACTAATCCATACCCATTTTCCGAGCCGCCCTATCAATATTGTATTCTTCCACTAAGAATTCACCATGCATTAGGGATATCAGATGACCGGAGTACAACTCAGCATAAAAGCTCTCTCACCATCGTCCAAGTCAGCACAAGATTTCAAAATCATTCTCTCTTTATCATTAAAAGTTTTCAGCTGGGAAATGTGAGAGGGAATTGATACCCATGGGCGAAAATTGAATTCAGATTCATGATCCAGGACATCAATGAAGCGAGTCTTGAGCCGAGGTTTCTTTGTAGACCAACGCATGATCCTGGCATTTTCCTTCTCAGAGAATACATGGGGGGCATCGATGTTCAATCCTTGCAATATAGTCCATAGAATGGATGCATAATTCTTGAAACGCTCCCACATCAAAGCTTGAAGAAAAATTGTGTTTGCATAACATTCAATCTTCATAAAACTATTCGAGACGCTGGAGTCTATAATCAAGGAGTCCAAGTTAGAATACAGAGAACACAAGAACAAGCTACATATTGGGATTTGCTCAACCTGAGCCATTCTAATCGCAAAAGGAATCACGAACGGCTTCAACAAATTCCCATCATCTTCAAATACATCTCTGGACATCCATAAGCACAAGAAAGCAGCAATGGATAACGTACCATCAACTGGCCAATCAGGACGAGTATCTCTTGGCCTCCAGTATATCAGCCAATGAGCATAACAACCTTTACTGCCAGATACCTTATTAATCTCCTCCATTGTGGTTGTCAAGACGTTGGTGATTGCTTTTTCCTATGAAGAAAGATTTTCAGGAAGATTACATGTGATTGGGAGGTGCAACAAAGCGACTACATCATCTAAAGTAATGGTAAACTCTCCCCATCTGCATATGAAAGAGTGAGTTGGAATACACCATCGAGCAAGTAGAGCTACAATACCTCGCGCATCATGGAAGATGAACAAATCTTCAGAAGCTTGAATAGATCATATTACTCGTGCGTCATGCAACTTGGCTCGAACTCGATGGAAATCCAGCATGTACCTCGACCAACCAGAAAACTTTTCTAAGGGCCGTCGAGAAAGTTTGAATTCAATCATTAATGCGGAAAAATATCCTTTCTCAAGGAAGAACCGAATAGCTCCCCGAGGAGTCACCAACTTCTTCTGAGTAACCTCTCTGGGGTTTATCAGAAGACAAAATGCTGGAGTTTTGAGATGCTTTTCAGGCCCTTGATCTATGAAGAAGGCATCCTCTATGTTTGGAACGTTCTTGATTCCAGGAATCTCATCTTCGTCAATGGAAGTCTCTTCTGTGCATGAATCATCCCTGGAAATATCATCGTCTACGCACATATCATCTCTAGAAGCATCATTAGCTTGGGAATCAGACATCCTTGCAAAATAGCTGCAACATGCACGCAATCCTTTACTTCAGTATATCATACAGACATCAGTGGAATGAAGTAATTGAAATGCTCATGCAGGCATTGACGAACTGGTAATTCTTAACTCTTACCTTTTACGCTTCCACTAACAGTAGTGATAGTAATGCTAGAGTTAACATTCCAAAATTATTCGTCTCTTCGAACCTACAAAAGACGTTCAAAAAACTCAGATTTTTCATAAAATCATGAATATTTCTACTGCGTGAACATTCACCATGGAATTACGAAAACTAAAACATTATTTCATCATAAATAATTGTTTACTTCTAAGAAATATTACACAAAACTCAAGTTTTGATTTTTTACAGAAATCAATATATATTTGCATATATATATCACGTAATATATATATATGTATTTTGACGTAAGCAAGATTCACGTTTGTGAACACTCCACAGTTTCAAAAAAAAAAAATCATGAATAGACCATGGTTTTACAAAAAAAAAAATTCCTTCGTATCGTCATACGTCTTTGAAACGAAGGTTTATTTCAATATTGTGAGAACTCACACATTATAAGATAAAGTTTTGATTCACATGAAAGCTCATAAACAAAATTTTATCACTGGACACAAGTTCACATATAAAGAAGAAAACTCTTTCTTCTCATTCTTTAAAACGAAGGTTTATTTCAATTTTGTGAGAACTCACACTTTATAAGATAAAGTTTTGGTTTACATGAAAGCTCATAAACAAAATTTTATCATTGGACACAAGTTCATGTATAAAAAAAAGAGGAAAACTTCTTCTTCGTATCGTTATCATTCTTTAAAACGAGGGTTTATTTCGGTTTCGTGAAAATTCACCTTTTCACGATAAAACTTTGGTTCACATGAAAGCTCATAAACATAGTTTTATCAGTGGACCTAAATATTCATATATGAAGAAAAAATCTCTCCTAAATCAGGGATTATTATTAGTTTTCAAAACTAATGATCAAACGAACATACGTTTTCAAAAACGAAGGTTTTAGAAAAAACCCACACCCATGCATGCACATGCATACAAATTTATCATGATCAAGATATGAACAACTCATAGAACTCATGAACATCAGAAAAAAAAAAATTGCACTTACCTGGTCGGCGCCGGCCGGACGGTGGCGGTGCGGTCGGCAACGCTGGCAGCTCCGGCGTGAAAAAATTCTCTTCCTCTCCTGTGCACAGTTGAGAAGATGATGAAGGGATCAAAGCTCTGGTCGTGGGAAAAACAAAAAAAAGGGGAACAATTCCTTTTATATCAAATTTTATTTCCAAAACCTAATTTTCTAAGGATTTCCTTATTGGGCCCGGCCCGTGAATCCTAAACGACCAAGGTCCCGTCGTCCAAACCAGCGGTTCAACACCAATTCATGTTCACCAAATGACACTTTATCATGCCACTAAGATCTTCATTCAAGTAATGGTATGCTCGTACTATCAAAATCCGGTAACGTCTTAACTTATGACTAAGTTCAATTACTTATATTGTTTACGACCGGAAAATCACCATTCAATGCTGACTGAGGAACATGGCTTTCCTCACTAAGCAGGGGACTTAATGTAGATGGTGGATTTTCGACAATGGCTAAAATCGTAAACCAATAATTTTACGAACCTCTGATCCAGCAGTCAGACGTGAGTATTGAGACACGGATCTCTCATCGAATCCTCTGACTGAGAATACTTTCTCTCAGACTACATGTAGAAATGTAGTCTCACGGCTAGACAACAACATATCTCATGAATACTAAACACTTTAGTAATTATTTCTATATAGTATCACAAGATGGATGGCTCCTAGACAGCTTGCTCTGCTAGTATAGAGCGATAACGTCTTCAGGATACAACGAATGAGTTTACCCTGACTATATAAAGGATATGAAGCTCCAGCAAGCTCATATCGGAATAGTTGATGCTCCTAGACAGCTTGCTCTGCTAGTATAGAGCCATAAGTTAATTATTCCTAAATTCTTGGATTCATCCACAGAATTTCCAAAAATTAGGGAAAAACATTGTGGGGCATGACCATTGGCCAACTGGCCATGCCTTGGTCCCAGCCGGCCCCACACCTCATGGTTCCTCATTATTTTATTATTATTTCCCTAATTTCATGAAAACTCCTTAATCTCATGATGTCCCATGAAAAATAATATAAAATTAGTGAAACCCGTGTGACCGGGCCCTAGCCGGCCGGCCAAGCCCTAGGTGGCCCCACATGTCCCATATTATTATCATTATTTTAGTTTTCATGTTTTCATAATCCCATGAAATTCCTTGATTTCATGATATTTCCTTCAAATTATGAAAAATCCTTCAAATCATGAACTAATACATAAAATTAGGGATAACGCACGGGACCGGGCCCTAGCCGGCCAACCATGCTCCAAGCAGGTCCCACACATCCCACACGTCCCTTATTTTATTATATTTATTTTTATGTTTTCCTCATCTCATGGAAACTCCTTGATTTCAACAAAACTCTTTAATTTTAACAAAACTCCTTGGTTTATCATATTTCCCTAAAATCATGAAAAAATATTATAAAAATAGGAAAACATTGTGGGACGGGCTCTTTGGACGGTCGGCCATGACTTGTCCATGACCGGTCCCACACTTCATGATTCCTTCATTTTTTTTTTATTATTTTCCTTCATCTCATGAAGTTTTGACGATTTTATCAAAAACCCTGGTTTCTTTATATTTTCTCAAATGAGTGCTCAACTGCACGCCAGAAAATATCAAAATTCTCAGAATTGAGATACGAACACCTTGGAGACATGAGAATGTTATCTTGACTGACCAAGGTTGGATCTTTGGCCCTAAATGAGCCGGTCTCACATATTTTCACAATTTGACCTAATTTGCGCAATTGCACGTATTAGGTCCAAAAACTCTTCCAAACAACTTGGAACTTGATGAAACGATCATCATTTGATCTCGTGACTACCCAGGGCCAATTTCATGACCCCTTGGTCGGTCCTCACCTCTTCATAATTAATTAGGTTTTATTACCTAAGGCTCAGACGAGCATTTTCGAATAAATGATTAAACCAGCATTTAATCATTCTTTCATCAACAAATCACCAACTCTTCAAGAGGCCTTGGTATTTTCTCACACAAGCATATGGGAGTTTCATGGTCGACCCATGGTCCCATGAAGCCAGTTCTCCTTCATTCCATGGTTAATTTTCAAATAAACCATCAATCGGTCATCAATTGATCAAATTAGGGTTTCTGAGTCCAAGGATCATAATTCCAGATTCGAACACTAATAACTTTACGAAGATATCATGATCAGTATTCTTAATAATTATGCTTGGTTCAACTACCAGTATTTTAATCAATATTTTATTTTGGTCGCGCTGCCAATAATTTATCAGATGAGCAACACTTGCTCAAATCAAGGAATATTGGTTCAACTATCAATATTCAACAAATCAGGGCAATACTTGCTCGCCTCAAGTATCGACGTGAGGATCATGTCCACATTCAATCCATGAGTTTCAGAACACTTTACAAAATTATGTTCAACTCAGTAAATACATGGACTCATCGTCCCACTAAATCATGAAGTTAACAACTGACTAAACTAACCACGAGACGTCAATCGTGTCACTTGGGGGGATATCAACTAGGGTTTTGGTCTGGCGGTCTACGGCACATGTGTTCAAACACACGATAGAATGTGATCAAGTCGTGTATTCAGTTGAAGAAGTTAACAAAGTAATGGGCGGAAAATCAACCAGATCTCCGCACGATGAGCAACTGGTTTCAAACACTATTTCCATCTCTCCACTCTTTGATTCCATCAACTGTCACACTTCATGGGATCATGGTGTCTACAATTCCAGCAATATAAATAAGTCTCTGAATCATGATTGAAATAGCAAGAACGAGAAATACGATAAGAATCTCGCGTCACACTGACAATACGAGATCAACAACTCATCAATTGAGCAATTACTCTCAACTGAGCAATTTCAATCGTTCAGGACTTATCATATTCATAATTCAAAACACACCTACAATCTTTGATTACCATTAATTCCACACATTTCTTAGCTTCCCTCCTACAGATCAACCCATCCTCTCTTGTGACCAAATTTACTCTGGAATGGCCATTGTCTTGGTTTAGGCCGGAGTACTACAGATTGATCTCTCGAATTCAAAGCACCCCCTTTTCAGCAGTGCATCTGTGTGAGGTTGAACATTTCGCTCGGTTCAAGGAGTTTCCTACGTACGTTCATCTCCTCAATTCCTTAAAAACCAGCAAATCGTTTTTCCCCATCTACAGACTCGAACATAGAAGAGGTGAACATGATAGGAACATTAGTCGAGGAGTCATTACCAAACACTTTGTTAGAAGATCCATTAGGGAAATTCCTAGCTCACTTTGGGATTAATTTCGATGATGATGATGTGATTAATGTGGTGAATACTTTGTTAGATTCAACCCCTTTGATAGACACTAGAAATGGATGGAAACCTAAGTTCGAACCTCTATCCGTTTCTAAGTCTACCCTAGTTCCTTCGTTAGAAAAGCCTCCTAAGTTGGACCTTAAACCATTACCAGGTACCCTGAAGTATGTGTTTTTAGGCCCATCTGAAACTTTACTCGTGATTATAGCATCCGACTTGGATAGTGATCCGGAAAGTAGGCTAGTGACCGTCCTTCAGAATAACAAGGAAGCTTTAGGGTGGACCATAGCATACATTAAGGGTATAAGTACTACTGATTGTATGTATCATATCTATTTAAAGAGTGAAGCCAAACATTCTAGGGAGATGCAACGTCGACTGAACTATAATATGAAAGAAGTAGTTCGAACCGAGGTTCTTAAGATGTTAGATGCAGGCATTATCTACCCCATTTCAGACAGTAAGTGGGTCAGCCCCGTTCAGGTTGTTCCCAAGAAATCTGGTATTACTGTAGTCCAGAATGATAACAATGAGTTAATCCCAACCCGAATGACCACGGGTTGGCGTGTATGTATTGACTATAGAAAATTGAACAAGGTCACTAGGAAGGACCACTTTTCCCTTTCCTTCATCGACTAAATGCTAGAAAGATTAGCTGGACGTAGCCATTTTTGCTTTTTAGATGGATACTGCAGTTATAATCAGGTTCCTATTGCCCCCAGAAGACCAAGAGAAAACCATTTTTACATGTCCCTTTGGTACCTTTGCATATAAACGCATGCCTTTCGGGCTATGTAATACCCCTGCGACCTTTCAACGTTGTATGTTGAGCATATTTTATGACATGGTAGAATGGTTCTTAGAGGTCTTTATGGATGATTTTTCAGTGTTTGGTTCGTCTTTCGATGAGTGCATGCATCATTTGTCATTAGTTTTGACTAGGTGTAAGGAAAAGAATTTAGTGCTTAATTGGGAGAAATGGCATTTCATGGTTCGTTCAGGAATCGTTCTAGGGCATATCGTATCTTCGAAGGGTATAGAGGTAGATAGATCCAAAGTTGACCTTATTAAAACTTTACCGGTCCCAAAAACCGTAAGAGATATTAGGTCATTATTAGGGCATGTTGGTTTTTATCATCGATTCATTAAGTATTTTAGCTTGATTTCTAGACCTCTTTGCAATTTGCTTGCAAAAGATGCTAAGTTTGTCTTTGGTGATGCTTGTTTAAAGGCTTTTGAGAAGCTTAAGACTTTACTCACTACCACCCCCATAGTATGGGCACCCAACTGGAACCTACCCTTTGAGATCATGTGAGATGCTTCAGATTATGCTATTGGTGTTGTGCTAGGTCAGCAAGAAAACAAATTACTTCATGTGATTTACTATGCTAGAAAAACTCTGAATGATGCCCATTTGAACTATACCACTACAAAGAAGGAACTGTTGGCCATTGTGTTTGCCTTAGATAAGTTTAGACCCTATCTCTTAGGTTCTAAGATCATAATCTATACTGATCATGCTGCTTTGAAATACCTTTTGTCTAAGAAGGATACCAAACCTAGATTTATTAGATGGATCCTTTATTTAAAAAAAATTGTCCAGACATTAGAGACAAAAAGGGTGCAAAAAATGTAGCAGCAGACCACTTGTCTAGGCTAATTGTTAGTTCCCCTAATGATTCCCTTCATATAAGGGATAGCTTTCCTAATGAACAATTGTTCTCTGTTTCCCAATCACCATGGTATGCAAATATAGTGAATTATCTTGTTACTGGTCGAATGCCCCAGCATTGGGATAAACAAGATCGTTCTAGGTTTTTAGCCGAGGTTAAGCACTTCTTTTGGGATGATCCTTATTTATTTAAGTATTGTCCAGACCAGACTATTAGGAGATGTATACCTGAGAGTGACCAGTCCATTATTATTTCCTTTTGTCATGATCATGCTTGTGGGGGTCACTTTAGTGCTAAGAAGACTGCTGCTAAGATATTGCAGTGTGGATTCTATTGGCCTTCGTTGTTTAAAGTCTCCCATAGTTACTGTGTTACTTGTGAACGTTGCTAGAAATTAGGAACCATTTCCCGTAGGAATATGATGCCCTTGAACCCAATTTTAATTGTTAAGGTCTTTGATGTGCGGGGTATTGACTTTATGGGTCCATTTCCTAATTATTTTGGTAACCTATACATCCTTGTCGCCGTAGACTATGTCTCTAAGTGGATAGAGGCGGTTGCGTATAAAACCAATGACCATAGGGTTGTGATTGATTTCTTGAAAAATAATATACTTACACGTTTTGGTATTGTAGTTGCAGATTATCTCACAACTACACCCTCAGTAGAATCCATGAATTTGATATGATGATCTCAATTATTTGATGTGAAGATGAAGATTAAAGTACTAAAATTATAAAGAGACACAAAGATTTTTACGTGGTTCGATCAATGTGATCTACATCCACGGTTCTTCACTAGTGATTGTATGTAATTACATGATTTTACAATTGAGACTCCATTAATGAATATTTTGAGTTCTAGAACTTTTGGGGAAGAAGATGATAAAGAAAGTAAATCTCTCCTAACCTTTTTCTCTCTCCTCCTAAAATTATCTTCCCTTCCTAAAAAGATCTCTCCCTCCCTCTCATGCCTAAATGGCTATTTATATAATTTTACAAAATGTTAACAACTAAATTTGTCCTTCAACTTCGGACTTGATAACTATCCCGCGAATATTCGCAACTTTACTTTGCGAACTTCTTTTGCTTTCCTCGCGACTTCCTTTGCTCGCAAGATGTATTTTGTCTCCATAATTTCGTAAGTTATCATTTGTTGTGATATTCCGCTCCTACATCTTGCCTCTTTTTTCTTAAATATTGCTTGAAGAGCGATCTTTAAGAAAAAATCCGTTGTTGTAGTAGTCTTTGATCTTTGTTGATGAAAGAACGAGCAAAAGAATACTAGTCTTGAAAAGTATATACTTGCCTCTATTCTTTTGCGAAGTTCTGAAGCTTTTAAGAAGTAATTAGAAGTATCATCTTGCGAAGTATGAAGTGTGTGAAGTACCCTTAAAGAAGTATGAAGTATAAGAAATATAAAATATCCTTGAAGAAGTATAAGAAGTACTCAATCCTCGAAATATATAAGAAGTATGAAGTATCCTTAAGAAGTATAAGAAGTATTTAATCTTCGAAATATATAAGAAGTATGAAATATCCTTGATGAGGGTGATAAATATTGCCTATGTTCATGTGAAATTATTATTTCATTTTTGGTGAGGATTCTTGCTGAGAAGATAAAGAACATAAAATATTTTCTTGGGTATCCATAGTTGCCTCTGTTCTTTATCTATGAAGGAAAATCCTTGATAAAATGTTGAATAATTAAATTGCGTCTATATTCTTATGTTGCCTCTGCCTCAAGTGGTAACCCTACTAACTTCTGAATTTTTCTGCAAATTTCTGAATTTTTCTGCGAATTTCTAAACTTCTGAATAGTGCTGTAAATAGTGATGTAAATAGTGCTACGAATATACTGTTGCGAATATACTGTTACGAATATACTGTTGCGAATTATGAATAGTCCTGCGAATTATGAATGTTTCTGCGAAGTTTTGCGGTATTATCTTGTAAAATTTTGTAAAATACTTGTGTGCATATAATACTTATATAATGATTATGTTATGAAATGTGTATGTGATGCTTATGCCTTGAAATGCTTATGCAATGCTTTTATGATGCGAATATGATGCGAGTATGATGCTTGTATGATGCGAGTATGATGCTTGTATGATGCGAATACTTATCTATTGTAATGTATATTTCAAGTTTCTGTTACTTAGCTCATTTTGCCGTAGTAAAATTGATATATCTTTGAGTTGCCTCCATTCATATAATTATCTTCGCAAGTTTATTTGTGTATTTTCTTATATAAATTCGTCTTTGATCGCGAATGAAATCGCCTCTTTTTCTATGACTTCATGATATATATTCTCGTAAAAATTCTTCAATGATATTGATGGAATTGTCTTCTTTGATATATATTGTCTTCAAAATTCTTCAATGATCTTGATGGAATTGCTTCTTTGATATATATTCTCTTCAAAATTCTTCAATGATCTTGACGAAGCTGTCTTCTCTTCAAAACTTCATGATGTATATTCTTGTATAATTTCTTCAATGATTGTAATGAATTTCATTAATTGTTGTGGTCTTATCATGCCTTCCTAAGTAAAGGTCTTATTTTGCCACCTCTTTTGTAGTAAACTTTTGTATTTGCGATAATATGACAAGTCTGAACATTCTTGCGAACATACAACCTCGTGACATTATCGTCTTGCGATGAAATCGCAGGACGTCTTTACACTTTCATGCAAAAACCCATTGATCTCATCTTATCTTCATTGTTATGTTCTCATGAGTCTTTTTTTTTTTTTTTTTTTTTTTTTTTTTTTTTAGAAGGCTCGCAGAAGTTCAATTGTTGCACAAATATGACAAGCCTTTATGTTTTTGCAAACAAGAAGCCTCGTGACATTTGCGTCTTATAGCACGTATCAGCTCCCTAATGGAGGGTGCTGCCCTTTATCTTCCCCCTGGTTGCCCCTTCAAGGAAGCGTACATCGACCATACAAGGTTAGCTCTTCCCATCCGGTTCGCCAACACACCAGTTTTTGATCGCAACCTCTTATCCTTTTTGCCTATAGGGCTTATAGTTACGAGGTTGCACCCTATGGGGTATCTTTGGGCCAAGTGCATCATTTTCCAAGACTTGTCAAAAATGGCAGATGTGGTTCAACCTCACCTAAGCACTCTTGACTCAACCGTGTACCTCGGCGCCTTGATCGTTTTCTGCACTTCTTGGGAAAGACAGTATGCCTTAGTTGCCCAACCTAAATCTTCTTACACCGCATTTTATATTACGTAATGTCGCTAGATTAGGTGAGAATCCAAGGTGTCTAACCCGGATAGGTACCCCATTATTGGGTTGTACCCCTAAATTTTTACCATGTACTAAGGGCCCTTGGTGGTGTTCCGGTTACCCTTAGCCACGTTTATAGGTACCCCCTTAAATGACGTACTTTAGGACTTTGCCTCTTACGAAATATAGCTTCGCGAACTAGGGTGTACGCCACAAAGGTTTGCCTATATAAAATTTTCTGCGGCTCTCTTTCTTTTTTGGAGGCTGATCACAGATTGCGGTCTTTTATTCGCAAGTTAATCGTAAATGGCGGTATTTTTTCGCCTTTTAAAAATTCATCGTAAATTTTTCATGTACATAAAATGTTTAATGTTTTCATGAAATGTTTAGTATAAGAAGTATGAGAAGTATGGAAAATCACATCTTTAAATCAAAATTATTCTATAGAAATATAGGAATTTAATTTTCTCTGTTTTTTTGTAATTTTGAAGTCTTTGAAATTTTTTTGAGATCTTTTAAATTTTGCGATGAAGTCATTTTTGAATCTTGCGATTGTATCGCTTTTAACCAATCTAAAAAATCTTTGAAATGTTTTGAAATCTTAGAAATTGTAGAAATTTTACGAGTATATCCGTTTTAGTAAATAAATTCAAAAATCTTTTATCTTCCGTAAATAAAGTATTAAAGGAAATGGTACTTACCTTTTTATGGCTTGTTGTTGTCTCTTGCGAAATATATGATTTGCTTCTTGGATCTTTAATCATCCGTTGGTATTGTTGCGAATTGATATTGCGAACTGATATTGTCAAGTTGTTGCGAACTAATGTTGTTTTTGCGAATTGATGTTGTCAAGTTGTTGCGAACTAATATTGCCAAGTTGTTGCGAACTGATGTTGTCAAGTTGTTGCGAACTAATGTTGTTTTTGCAAGTTGATGTTGTCAATGGGTTGAATAGATGCTTTGAAATGCATGAATTTATACGAAATATTTGTTTGTGTTGCGTGTGTTCGTAAGGTAAGCATCTGCGAAGAAAGAAAGAAAATTTATTTATTTTTTGTAAAACTGGGAGCTCAAAAATTTATAGAAAGAATGAAAAGTAAAAGTAGAAATTCGTAGAAAAAGATGAAATAGGATTCGAATTTGCGTCTTCATATAACGCCTCCATCTTTTTCCCTGTACGTCTGCGTCTTTACAGTTTAGTTATTTTTCTGAGTATTTCACTGGATATTTCTTCTTCGTGTCCCGGTTTCTTCTTTGTATTGAGATGAAGTGGTATTTTTTCTTCTCTTTTGCTCGCTGGTTCATTACTTTCCCTACTGATTTTCCCTTCCTCTGCTAATTATTTCTTCTTCGCGAACATTCGTAAGAAATATTCTTTGCTAATCATTTCTGCTCAAGTTGCTGGAAGTCAAATATTCAAAAAGGAATTGATCGCAAGCTCCTACTTATGAAGTTGAGCTTTCCCAAGTCGATTGAGTTAATTTGAAGCACCTCACGTTCAAAGTCTTTGAATACCACTCTTTAGCTGAGTATATTGAATTATTACGAACTGGGTCGAGTGATTTGAACTGATCTATTGTTACGAAGTGGATTGATTGGTGCGAAATTCGTACGCTGGTTAAATATTCCAACTGTTGGGATGTTCTTCTAAGGAGAATCCATGCTTAATGCAGTGAAATGAAACTGCAAGTTTCTCGTGCATGAACATTCATTGATGACATTCCTTGTTTGGACGTTGCTTTTCTTTTCCTCCTTTCTTCCTTTCAGCTAAAGACGTCCTGCCCACACTGGTTATGTTCGCAAATTATTTAATGTGCCCTTAACTTGCTGTTGCGAAGTAATAGATATGAAACTATTTTCTTTGCATACTCTTTTGCCTTTCATCCTTATGATGATGTGATGAGATTTTATTTTCATTGTTTTCTTGTTTACGATTCCTCTAAACCTATTTAATTATTGCATTGTGATAACTGATAACTGGACTTTGGTTGACGATAACTGGCTTTATTCATGAGAGAAATAACTAACTGATGATACACATTGCGAATATCATCTAAGTTTTTTGATGTTGTTGGCAATTGACATCTATAGCTGAGTCTTGTTGAAGTTTGGTTGTTCGAAATGTTAATGATAATTCCATCGTTTGCTACTCTCAGCCTTACTCTATCTCTTTTTAAATGCTTCTGCGAATTTCTTCATGCTGTTGAGTTAATTCCACTTTGAGTTGTAATGATATTTACGTTGTTTGCGCCTGTAGAATTCCCTTTCTCATTCTTCTTCTTTATTTACGAGTTGAATCTCCCAGAACTGTGTGGCTATAATTATGGGAATACATTCTTATTATGCTCCACCTGAAACTTCGATATCTCATTGGATTAAATTGCTGCGAATAGTGAACCAGGACTTGGCTTTGTAAAGTGAATTGGTGCGAACTGATGTAACTTCTTGCGAACTGATATCTCATTGTAACTTCTTGTGAACTGATGTCTTCTACTTAATAAATATGACGTCTTTGGATTTTCTCCTAAATTCCTCTTGCTCATGATTTGCCATTATTGATGTTGTTAAGAACCTGTGGCCTGCGTTAAATGTGGTTTTCTTCGATGTTACTTTACCATTTTTGATCATACTCCCTTGCAGGTTTACTTCGTGAGATGGTTATCTCGTTGTGTTGACTCATTGGTTGATCCTGGTATGGTTATAAAAGACGTGTGGTTATATTTGCTTCTGGTACAGTTGAGTTAAGTTAACTAGATGGTGGACGTGTCATTCGTTGAAACAAGTCTGCATCTTATTCTACTTCTCCTTTCCTTGATCTTCGCTGGTTGATTTTACTTCGAATGAACTATTATTCTTCTGTGGTTGACGAGGTGATCATCCTTAATATTTCTTTTATTCGCAAGGTTGTTCCTTATTATTTGAAATATTCTCCTACGAAGTAATCACTTCCTTAATCATCCTTAGCCATGCTTCGCAAGATTGTTCCTTCATGAACTTTTTGGCTGCGAAGTGAAGTTGCCTCACTCTTTTTCAATGTAGCTGTATTTTGTCTTACCTAAGTAACTCAGATAGTTGATGAACTCTTTTAGATGACAACTGATCTCATTGTTTTCGCTAATTGTATTCTCCATGAGTGATAACCTCCTGCTGATGAAATGAGCTACTCCGGTGACTTTATTTTCGTTCGTCAATAGTTATCTTCTTTCATAAGCTATCTTTGTTTTACTGATTAGTCTCGAGCTTCATTTTTTCCAAAGTTGGTTGATTTACGAAGAAAGTTTTGGTTCTGAATTTATGTCTTTGTTCACTGTCCTTCTAGTTGAGCAAACATTGCTTGTATCCGTACGAATTAGCTTGCTTCGCAAAATCTTCTTTCTTCCCAGGTTAATATTTCACCATTCTGTGTTGATTGCTTCGCCCTTAGTAACAGTATACATCTACTAGTAGTACCTTTACTGATTGCTTCCACAGGATGTAATCGGTATTTTAGCAATTCAACTCCTCCCTGGTATTCTCGCCGGTATTATGGTACTGAGATTGGTATTGATTGCTTTCGCAACTAGTTGAGTTTGTTCATCGCTTGTTAATTCTTTTCATTGCTACCAATTAATGGTAGAATTGCTGCTAACACAGCTGGGAGAGATGCTCGATTATGCATTGTGGCCTCTCTTCATGTCTTGATGATGAAGTTGATGATTCATTGCTGGAGTTGATGATTCATTGCTGGAGTTGATGATGAAGTATATTATGAATCAAGGAATAATATCCCTGAGAAAGTATGGAAACTAACTAATCTTCATAGAAATTCTTGATCCAACAAGTTACAGGAAGGATAAATCCATTTAATATTTCCCTGTTTCTAACGCCAATTATGTAGTTGTAGATTATCTCGCAACTACACCCTCAGTAGAATCCATGAATTTGATATGATGATCTCAATTATTTGATGTGAAGATGAAGATTAAAGTACTAAAATTATAAAGAGACACAAAGATTTTTACGTGGTTCGATCAATGTGATCTACATCCACGGTTCTTCACTAGTGATTGTATGTAATTACATGATTTTACAATTGAGACTCCATTAATGAATATTTTGAGTTCTAGAACTTTTGGGGAAGAAGATGATAAAGAAAGTAAATCTCTCCTAACCTTTTTCTCTCTCCTCCTAAAATTATCTTCCCTTCCTAAAAAGATCTCTCCCTCCCTCTCATGCCTAAATGGCTATTTATATAATTTTACAAAATGTTAACAACTAAATTTGTCCTTCAACTTCGGACTTGATAACTATCCCGCGAATATTCGCAACTTTACTTTGCGAACTTCTTTTGCTTTCCTCGTGACTTCCTTTGCTCGCAAAATGTTCTTTGCTCGCAAGATGTATTTTGTCTCCATAATTTCGTAAGTTATCATTTGTTGTGATATTCCGCTCCTACAGGTACACCGCAAGCTATAATTAGTGATGGAGGGTCGCACTTTTGTAATGGACCTTTTAAGCTTTTGATGAAGAAATATGGTATTACACATAAGGTAGTCACCCCGTATCATCCACAGACTAGTAGTCAGGTAGAGGTTTCAAATAGGGATATAAAACGTATATTAGAGAAAACAGTTAATCCTAATCGGAAAGACTGGTCGTCTAGGCTCACTGATACCTTATGGGCTTACCGTACTGCGTTTAAAACCCCCATTGGAATGTCGCCTTATCGGATTGTTTATGGCAGGGCATGTCATTTACCTGTTGAGTTAGAACATGGATTGGGCTATTAAGCAGCTAATTTTTTCACTTGACAAGGAAGGATCCCAGAGGAAACTCCAGCTCAATGAGTTGGACGAGATTCGTATAGATACTTACGATAGTGCGAAGGAGTATAAGAACAAAATGAAACTTGTGCATGATAGAAATATTTTACGGAAGTCATTTTCTCCAGGTCAAAAAATTCTTCTGTATGATACCCGCTTGCATCTTTTCCCTGGGAAGTTACGTTCTCGGTGGACGGGTCCTTTTATTGTTCGCACCGTCTTACCTCATGGATCTGTTGAGATCAAGACACCGGACGGTAGTAGTTCTTAGAAGGTTAACGGTCAGAGATTGAAACCCTTTTTAGAGCCCTTTCCTACAGGTGATGTTGAGGAGGTCCCTCTGGAGGACCCTGTTTACCCTTGATTGACCATCGAGGCGATTGTATATTGTATATTAGTTTTTAATTTCTCTCTTCACCCAGGTACTATCTTTCCGACTTCTCTCTTTACTGATTCCTCATGTTACTTTACTTTTTGGTATTGCTCTTTCATTAGAAACATTGAGGACAATGTTAGATTTAAGTTTGGGGGTGGGGAAGAAACTTCTTGTTAGTTTTTAGTTGTAATAAATAAACTCCAGAGCCTAGAAATTTATGTTTATTAAGGATGGCACTAACCAATCTAAGTGGATGGAAGCATTTTGGTTGTAGGAGTTGAGGAACCAATATGATTAGATGGAAACATCTAAAGAGTCTATTCATAAAAGCACAGAGCTCAGGTGTTAGAAAATATGGTGGTTTCGCCATATCCTCGTGATGGAAACATCAAAAGAATCCCGGTCACTTCTTTTATTTTTGTTTTTACCATTTCTAGGGTGAAATAGAGTGACTGAGATACCAAAAAAAAAAAAAAAGACTAGACCACTAGACCAACCGGAATAAATACAAAAAAGTCGACACTGGTACCCTTGTATATGCCAGCTGAGTTGACCTAGAGTTAGGATTATCGACCACTGGTCCCCTTGTATATGCCAATGTGTTGATATTAGTCCAGACCAGTATCTCAGTCCATTAGGATAGGTTCACCTTAGTCAACATCATCCACGTTTTTCTCTACATACATCTTCTTAATATATCCATGTGATTAGTTGACTCCGGTTTATGATGTCCAGAAACTATCTGAGTAGAGCTCTGTCACTTTATATGAATTTTAGCATGCTTGAGTGCAAACTCGTGTATAATAATTGAAATTTCGCATCAGGGTACTTCCTCTTGTAGTCAATAAGTATGCCAACCAAGGAGATTCTTTAGTGCCTTCCAAGGTTCTGCGTAGATAGCTAGTGTCTGGAGTAAAGGTTTTGTGGGTACACCTCTGGTAAACCCTCCGGAGACAACACTCCGCCACTAGGGCCACCTAGCGGTTTAACGGCTTGCTGCACGTGCTAAGTGTAGTCATTTTATTTTCTAGATTAGATTTCCTCGGGACTAGCAAATAATAAGTTTGTGGGTATTTGATAGACACATTTTTGTGTGTGAATTGTCCTCAGTGTCTCTATTGTTAGTCTCGATTTTTGTCCTAATTTTGGTGTTTTTATGTTTATTTAGGTGTTTATGGAGAAATACACTTGTGTGGAAAAAGTTGCTCGAAAAGTGCTTTTTGGACCCCCGGAGGACAATTGCTATACGGACCCTCACTTTTGCTAAGGGGCACCCACGGCTATATATAGCCCATTTATCCATCGCACCCATCTTCTTCTTTTGAATTTTGGTTTTGGCGGGAAAATATTCACACTACTGGCATATTTTTAGTTCGTCATTTGGAGGGGTTATAGTGTGATTCAATGGCTCAAATTTCATGGGAAGACTTGAATTAGCATAACAGGCTTGGTAAAGGCCTTCGGTTCGATCCAGTTTGGTTGGATATTTCGCGAGAATAAAATAGGGTAACACGTTCAGGCGAGAGATATTCACGGAATTTCTTGTTATTTTGGAAAGATTATTTGTGTCTGAAGCGTGTTGAATCAATCCTACAGCGTGTACTATCATGTTTGGAGTGTTTATGCATCATGCCAGCGCGTAAATTTTTAATTCAGGGTAGAAAATATCTGAATATTATTTTCTCTTTACTGCCGAGTAATGGAGAATTATTTTGAGTTATGGAGGATATTTCTTGTGCATGAGAGGGTATATATAGTGCTGAGGAGTTGTAGGAACGGGGACAGAGAGTTTGGGGAGATTACAGAGCTGAGAAAATCGAGTTGGACAAATCTGCTGATGCTGCCATTGAAGAGAGCTCAAAGAACATTAGACCCATTAAGACAGTCGTTTATCAACAGTGATAACGACACAGAGGCGAGGGTCATATAGCTACAGTGACAGTGACGCTATATTTGTATCGTTCTCTGTAACAGCTCAGTTTGTAACAAATATAACTGTTACAAACCCGGTTTTCAGTATATTTCTCCCATTTTCATCTTTGTAAACACTTTGAGCAATGAAATCAAGTTTTGAGTGTGTTTCCAACATGATGATGAGCTAATTCTCCCATAACCAAGGAAATGAGGAAGCTATTTATGCATGAATAATTGGTAAACATTTTATTTTCTCTAATTTATAATTTATAATTCACTCAATCACTCCTTTGCAGAGTTTTAAATTGTTCGCATAATTTTCTTAATTAGTTGTGATTCAATTTGATAGGTTATACTTTGTTTAGTCAATTGATAATCTATGCTTAGGGAATACAATTAATATTTGAGAATTTGCCTGATTATTTGTGAATTAAGAAATAAGGGACTTAAAAGATAATTAGAGTTTTGGATTATTTACCTTAATTTATTCATGTGTAATAGTGGAATCAGTGTCTTGGTTATTTTCTTTTATCTTGAAATCAATTATGATCTAAGTTTTCTTTACTTTTAAGTTTTATTAAATATAAAATCCATTGCTTTCACAATTCTCAACGAACCTATTTACTACAACATTATTGAGATCACATCAGTGTAACAAACTAAGTTCGATCTAACAGTTGAAAGATATTAGCTTGAGTCAAATTAGGTTTTTATCTAACGGTAAATATTGAATGCTTTGTTACAAAGGTAACATTGATTGCAAACGCTGATTTGAAGACCATATAAAGGACAACTCTAGCAACTGGGAAACCCGATCCCCACACCTTATGTGTGATACTAGTTGCGACTAGAGTCAATTCTCCTTTAACCTTAGGTTTTTCACGAAACCCTGTAGGTTAACGACTTAAAGACTTCATTGGGATTGTGAAGCCAGACCCAACTATTTTATTTATAGTTGTGTGATCTGATCTTGCATCTTCTATCATGATTGAGTACTATCTTCTTTAAGATTGGCTTGAGATTGATTCTCCGATAGGCAAGATAAAAAGTAATCACAAACATCTTCATCTCATCGTTTGTGATTCCACAATATCTAGTTTCGCTACCATACGATTAAGATTATTGTGAGGTGATTGATATTTCTAGGTTTTTCTTCGGGAATATAAGTACGATATATCAATTGGTTCCTGTTAACCTTGATTTATCAAAATACGGAACAAAACTCATAGGATTATCTGTGGGAAACAGATTTATCTATACAATAGACTTTTATGTGTGAGACAGATTGGTTTATCAAGTCTTCTACTTTAGGTCGTAGCAACTCTTAGTTGTGGGTGAGATCATCTAAGGGAATCAAGTGCGTAGAGTCCTGCTGGGATTCAAAGACGTAAGGAGCACAAATGTACCTTAATCAGTGTGAGATTGGTTAGGGCTCAACTACATTCCAATCCGAAGTTAACTTGGAGTAGGCTAGTGTCTATAGCGGCTTAATAAAGTGTGGTGTTCAAATCTAGACTAGGTCCCGGGGTTTTTCTGCATTTGATGTTTCCTCGTTAACAAAATTTCTGGTGTCTGTGTTATTTCTTTTCCGTATTATATCTTGTATTTAATAGAAATATCACACGTTGTGCGTAGTTCAACCAATTAGAGAATCCAACCTTTGGTTGTTGATTATATTGATTGACACTTGAACATTGGTCTTTGGTACCGTTCAAGTTGTTTCACATAATAATCAGTTTCACGGATTTATATATGTTTGATTTGCTGATTACATTGTGAAACAAAGATACGAACTCTTGGATATATTTCCATTGATTGAGTCTGACTGTCTAGTTGATTCTCTTGGAATTATATTGGAGTTTGTCCATACAGGTTGCTAAGCGAAATATTGG
The DNA here is from genome assembly GCA_023529315.1 of Papaver bracteatum. Lineage (NCBI taxonomy): Eukaryota > Viridiplantae > Streptophyta > Magnoliopsida > Ranunculales > Papaveraceae > Papaver > Papaver bracteatum. The sequence continues at coordinate 109,843 of JAJJWX010001268.1, forward strand.
GTGTGGTTGTTGTACCCTCACTTTTTCAATTAGTATCAGAGCAAGCAAACACGTTTAAGACCTCATAAGTTTGTGTTTGTAGTGATCTGACTCTATGGACAATAGTATTGTCTCTGATAACGCATCACTAGTTAAGAAACATTCTGACTTGGTTCAAAGCCTTGAGTCACATGATAAATCTCTCATATCTTCTCCTTTATCTGAAACTGCATTCAGCTGGGAAAAGTGCCTAGATGAACGGTTAGATGAGCTTTTAGATGAAAGTGATTCAGAAGAGGGATAAGATCTTGATGGGGAAGTCTCACAATATATCAAGCTTTTTGGCCATCTCATAAAGAAAAAAGGGTCAATAACTTGCTTGGATGAATATCTAAGTCCTCTCTGTCAAGAAAACATGAAACTGAGAAACTCTTTAAGGGATATGATTATGGTTACAAAGTCTTACAATCAATTCTTAAAGATCGTGAAGAAGATGTGCGTTCAAAAAATTCGGAATGTGATAATCTTTGTCGAAATCTCTTTATGTTGAAAGAAAGACTTGCAGAATATGATGCAAGATATGACTCTCAACAAAAATGTTTTAAAAACAGAGAAATCAGTTCTCTGGTCTCGATCTTGGCTCAAGTACGGCACTTCAGCGTTCCTAATTAATTTTATCAATAGTTTTTTTTTACGTTTTAGTCTAGCATTACCGCATTTATTTCTTAAACCTTTATTGTTCGTGATTCCACAATTCAAACCGAGTTTCTCTTTAACTTTTCATTTGCATCCACCACACCTGCTACCCAACACCATTTCCAATCCCCATATCATTTTAATCCACGAGATGTAACTAATCTCTCTTGGAATTGTCAGGGTTTAAACCAACCAACAACAATTAAACACCTTCGTGCACTTATCTCGATGTATAAACCAACCATTTTATTCATTCCAGTTTCATTAACCAATGATATTCAAATATTACACATTGCACAAACATTACAATTTCAAAACTACTGCTCTGTTCCTAAAGAAGGTAGAATGAGAGGTTTATGCCTATTATGGAAAAATGAGGTCAATGTCCAAATCATCTTGAAATCCCATAAATACATTCATGCACTCGTTACGCCCCCTTCTCCAGCCCAGACTTGGCTTTGCACATGTATGTATCCCCCTCCACACCATACCCAAGAAAAATCTTTTGGAGAGACTTCGCAACATTTTTTCCCAACACTTCAACACCTTGGCTACTTCTGGGAGACCTATGCACAAACTCAGCCTTTTCTCGATTTAATGGATCAGATGGCATACATTTATCTTGGTTTCAGAGGGGACTCATTCACATGGACAAATAATTAATAAGGCCAAGACAAAATCCAAGAAAGACTCGAATGAGCAATTGCAAACCAATACTGGAGAACAACCAATCCTCACGATGGAGTCACTCATCTTCCGCGAATAGCGTCAAATCATGCTCCTATCCTACTTCAGACAAAAGCTTTAGATTAGCAAGGGAGAAAGAATTATAAATTTGAATACATATGGCTATCTCATCCTAGGCTTTATCAAGTATTTAACTTGGCATGTGATAAGCTACATGATTCTAATCCACCATTAAACCTCCAACTCAACCAGTGAAGCCCTCACATAATGAAACAAGATCAACTTCGGTTACCTTCCTATATTGATTAAAAAACTAACCCGAAAATCAAAGAAGCCCGATATCAATGTGCGACACAAACTGGTACCGAAATGGAAAATTGGATTCAACAATAAAAGCAACTCTGAATTGAATATCTAAATATACTTGGATGTCACGCAACTTACTGGCAGCAGAGATCCAAAATCCAATGGCTTCAATCGGGAGACCACAACACAACGTTCTTTCATACCAAGGATACAATTCATATAAGCTGTAACAATATACAATAACTCCAGGATCATCAAAACACCTGGATTACAGACAAGGAAGAAGTTATCGACCTCATGATTGAGCACTTCACAAATCAGTTTATAGCACCAAATACAGTAATTGACGAAAGCATATTTAAGGTAATATCATCAAGGCTAACCCTTCAACAATGTAATGTACTAATAGCCGAAGTGAGCCCTAAGGAAATTAAGGAGGCACTCTTCTCAATAGGATCGGAATGTGCCATAGGACCTGATGGATATACTAGTAAGTTTTCAAAGTTTTATGGAAAACAACCCAATCAGAGCTGATTGATATGGTTCGAAGTTTCTTTACTTTCCTAATTAGTATTTACCCTCTCATAAACCATACTAACCTCACGTTAATCCCAAAGATTGATCACCCCTCAAAACCATCCCAATTTTGGCCTATAGGTCTATGTAATGTCACTTATAAAATCATTTCAAAGGCACAAATTTATTATTTGCGCGAAAATACTATCCACAAATTTGGGAATTCTTGAAAACCAGAAAAATATAGAAGGGCTCCGCATTTCTCAGAAGGCCCTGCCAATACTACATCTCATGTACGTGGATGACTTATTAATAGCATATAAACAACTCTGGAAGGCACCACTCACCTCAAACATTTCCTATAAGCTTATGGAAATTCGGCAGGTCAACACATCAACACATCAAAATCTTCAATCATCCATCACCCGAAGCTAGAACAACACCAACTTGATGAACTAAAACAAGCCTTCAGCATGCCAACAACATCAAACCCCCCTCAACTTCCGAGTGCAATTTAAACGTGGAAGATCTTTCAGCTATATCTTTTCCCCAATCCTTCAGTACCTAACTCGTAAGGCAAAAGGTTGGATAACTAAATGCCTAAACCAAGATGGCATATTCGCACTCATAAAATCATCTCTTACCCCTACAACCAATCACCTCAAGAAAACACAAACTCTTTAAAAAGACGAGGGTACCCAAATATACCTCAATCTAAATGTTTTCCACCTATAAGTCCTTTCTCCGAAAGTGATTGTCTATAAACCGAGTCGAGACAATAGCCATGTATTAAAGTCTCGTGATTGAAGAAAAGATCTCATAGCAGATTTTCACCATAGATAGTTTGTTCCGTCAAATCTTGGCAATACGTTAATTGAAGTCGATTCATGAGAACTCTAGTTTATTCTCATAGGTTGGATCGCACTAAACACATATTGTTAGATTTTTTCGTGTTTCCCTGCTCTGGTACCAATTGAAAAGATGAGGGTACCCCAAATATACCTCAAACTAAAACTTTTCCACCTATAAGTCCTTTCTCCGAAAGTGATTGTCTATATACCGAGTCGAGACAATACAACAAATTGGTTTACACTTCATGTGATCGTCTATGGATACGAGATTGAGACAATACGACAATAAGATAACTTGTGTGATTGACTATGGATACAAGATCGAGATAATACAACAACGAAGTATGTTTACTTGATAAACGGTTCGGACTTAACCAAACACAATAGGATTACTATCAAGTAAATATGAATTAACGTGTGTATTTTACTTCTAATTATAATAAAAACAATTATAATTTCGGAAATAGAAAAGTAAAAGACACAACAAGATTTTGTTAACGAGGAAACCGCAAATGCAGAAAAACCATGGGACCTTGTCCAGAATTGAATACTCCCAGGATTAATCCGTTATACAAAATCAAACCAACTTCGTATAGTTGAGACCAAGCAACTAAACCTATAGTTCACCTAGTTCTGTCTGTATTCCCAATTCCCATGCCTCTGACCTATAATAAGTCACGTACTTGGAAAAATTCCTTTGGTTCATATTCCAAACAGTAAATCAACAACAAATCTATTTGGTATCAACTCTTTTCAACCAAGTGATGTAAGTTCGAGAAAAGACTCTTATGTTTATCTCAAATAAACTCCTTTGTCAGGTTCTTAGATCTATCTTATCAAAAACTACCAAAATAATTGTTAAGATTTTGCAATCAATACTTTTAATCACAAAGAATTGTATTGATGCTGATCTACACAACTAATCAATCCAATCTACCACAAGGATAAACCGATTATAGTTGGATCCTCTTTTACCAAAACAAGTATTGTGCACACCAAAGATTATGAACCTAAATCAGAAATCTTCAAAGTTTTCTCTGTCTTCAAATCTTCTTTAATCTTCAATCAGCACCTGCACACAATCAACTTGAATCTCCGGTGATCAATCATGCACAGAACGAAGTCTGTTAACAATGGATTATCACAAGACGTCTTTAGATCTACAAACAGTCTAAAGATCCCCGTCGAAACTTCGATCTAGTTTGAGTGAATCTTATATCAGAAGAGAAGATTCTCAAGCATAAAAAAACTAGGTGCAATCAAAGTTCAACCACCGTTAGTCAATCAAATTAATCGAAAACAAAAGATAAACCGCAATTATCTAGTTTCCCACCAACGGTACTAACAGAGTTTCTCAATCCCAAAGAAGTCGTTAAACTGAGCGGCCGTAAGAGATTTCACCTAATTAGGTTACTTTCCTCTCCGAATATGCGGCTCCACCAGTAACAACACAACTGAGGTAGTTTTGCTGGCTCTGAGGATTAGTTTGCTCGAAATGCAAACTTTGATATTTATATACAAGGAAGTTTGGACACCAAGGAATTTCCAGAACCAAAAATATTCTCAAGATATGCAATATATTCCAAATTCGGTTTCCATAATTCCTGGAAATGCTTTGTCCAAAATATCGACCGAAAATCTCTTAGAAAATTTCCAACTAGTAAATGCACATCACTAATTTTTATTTTCCCAAAAATAAAATTAACAACCTTAAATAAAAGATTCTCAATTTATTTTTTGATCTGGGATTTTTCCTTTAGCTATTAAGGAATATCTTTGAACAATAAAAGATAAGCGTTACTGCACATGTTCAAAGTATGTCGACATCTTTACTTTGTAAGTCCTCTTTCATACTTACTATCTTGAAACCTATTTTCCACACTCCCAAAAAAGTTTAGAATTGGTTCATCTGACTTTCAAGAACTGCGTGATTGATCAAGAACACTCAATCACCAAACATGGGTTTCACGGTTCTACCAAAACAAGTTTTGGTTCTACCTTCATGTGGGTACTGGATTTAGTCAGACTAGCTTTCCAAAAATTCGGTTGACACATATATATGGTATCTAACTTGTAATTGTTGCACATGTCCATAGGATCGGTTCCCTTTTGCCTAAAAACGTGTTGCACATGTCCATAGGATCGGTTCCCCTTTAAACTAAAAATTTGTTACACCTCATACAAGGATTGATTCCCCTTTTGTGATAGGTTGCACATCTTACTAGGATCGGTTCCCCTTTACCTAGAGTTGGTCATACCAATAACACTAAATCGATCACACCATCTCAGGTGATTAATTAAGATTGGTTTCACTAATAAAAGTCATACCAATACAAAAGTCAGGCCTTTGTGAATAGTTTTACCAAGAACACAAACATGTCATGAGCGGTTATACTAATCACACATATTGGTAGTTCAAAAGATATGCAATGAATAACAATACAAATAAAGCCTAGTGATTTCCCTTTCGATTCACAAAACAAGTTCATGATTTTATTTCCTTTAAACAAATGTAAAACATTGTTTCCTAGGATGAAATCTTCACCTTATACCCATACATAATCACAATAACATTCAAACAATAATGTCGATGTCTTATATACAAAGTTTAATGGTTAAGCAATAAACCTCGTAATGTATTCCTTAATACTACGTCTAACTATAGTGTAATAATTCATGCTTCGCAATTATATTTTCCATATGCACGAATTGAAAGATACAATAGGGAATGAAACAGTTCAAGTCAAATATCACTAACCTCAAGTGGAAGGATGATGTTGTCGTTGTAGCTCCTTACTTCTTCACTTATTCAAGTCTTCACAATACTTGTAATGTCTCATATCCTAATACATTCAAGCTAACCTATACGAAGTTGACTCTAGTACATAATAAAGTGACTCTTTAAATGAGTTTTGGCTCAATAAAAGATGACAGTTAACAATGGATTATCACAAGATCGTCTTTAAATCTAACAACAGTCTAAAGATTCCTGTCGAAACCTTGAACTAGTTTGAGTGAATCTTATATCATAAGAGAAGATTCTCAAGCATAAACAAACTAGGTGCAATCAAAGTTCAACCACCGCTAGTCAATCAAATCAATATGAAAATTAAAGATAAACCGCAATTATCTGGTTTCCCACCAACGGTACGCACTAGAGCTTCTCAATCCCAAAGAAGACTTTAAACTGAGCGGCCGTAAGAGATTTCACCTAATTAGATTACCCTTCTCTCTGATAAGCGGCTTCACCAGTAACAGTACAACAGAGGAAGTTTACTGTCACGGAGGATTAGTTTGCTAGAAATGCAAACTCAAAGTATTTATAGACAAGGAAGTTTGGGCACCAAGGAATTTCCAAAACCGAGAATATTCTCAAGATATTTTTCCATATTAACCCAAATTCGGTTTTCATAATTCCTGTGAATGCACTGTACAAATTTATGATCGAAATCTCCTTGGAAAATCTTTAACTAGAAAATGCACATTACTAATTCTTATTTTCCATATATAATTAAAATATTCTTAACTTATTTAAATTCGATCTTGGGATTTACTTCCTTCTTAGCTGTTAAGGAATATCTTTGAACAATAAAGATAAGTATTAATGTACCGTATTCAAAGTGTGTCGACATATTTCCTCTTGCAAGTCATTTTTCATACTTGCTCACTTGAAACCGATTTACCACACTTCCAAACAAGTTTATAATTGGTTCATCTGACTTTCAAGAACTATGTGATTGATCAAGTAACACTCAATCACAAACCATGGGTGTAACGGTTCTACCTCCATGTGAGTACTGTGCATAGTCACACTAGCTTACCAAAGATACGGCTGACTAGGTACTAGGATCGGTTCCCCACATATATTTGGTATCTAACTTGTATGCACTGCACATGTCCATAGGACCGGTTCCCCCTTGCCTAAAAACGTGTTGCACGTGTTCATAGGATCAGTTATACTTTCTTTTATAAACCCTGATGCACCTCATACAAGGATTGGTTCCCCTTGTGATGTACTGCAGCTCTTATTAGGATCGGTTCCCCTCTCCCAAATATGGTCAGACACACACAAACCCGATCATACCCCAGGTGATTACTTAAGATCGGTTTCACTAATAAAAGTCATATCAATACATAAGTCAGGCCTCATGTGAATAGTTTTACCAAGAACACAAACAAGTCATGAGCGGTTATACTAATCACACATATTGGTCGTTCATAAGATATGCAATGAAGAACATCCCCTATAACGCCTGACGATTTCTTTTTCGGTTCACAACACATATCATGAACTTACTTCCTTAGAACACATGTAAACATTGTTCCCTATGATGAAATCCTCACCTCATACCCATACATAATCACAACAACATTCATACAATTATGTTGATGTCTTATATAAAAAGTTTAATGGTTAAGCAAGAAACTTCATATTATATTCCTTAATACTATGCCTATCTAGAGTGTTCATGCATTGCAGTTTTGTGTTTTCAATATGCACGACTTGAAAGATACGTTAGGGAATGAAATAGTTCAAGTCAAATATCACTAACCTCAAGTGGAAGGATGATGTTGTGGTTGTAGCTCCGTACTTCTTCACTTCTTCAAGTCTTCACAATACTTGTAATGTCTCATCCTAATAATTTCAAGCTAATCTATACGAAGTTGACTCTAGTACATTTAAATCAAGCGACTCTTAAATGAGTTTTGGCTCACTAAAATATGACAACCAAACTTGACATACCAACACTTGGTGGGTTCAACCGAGCTATGCTCTAACATAAAGTAAATGACACAACAAGATTTTGTTAACGAGAAAACCGCAAATACAGAAAAACCCCGGGACCTAGTCCAGAATTGAATACTCTCAGGATTAAGCCGCCATACAAAATAAACCAACTTCGTATAGTTGAGACCAAGCAACTAAACCTATAGTTCACCTAGTTCCATTTGTATTCCCACGCCTCCAACTTGTAAACAAGTTACGTACTTGGACCAATTCCTTTGGTTCGTATTCCAAACAGTAAAGGAACAACAAATCTGTTTGGTATCAACTCTCTTCAACCAAGTGATATGAGTTGCGCAAAGGATCTTCTGTTTATCTTAACATAAACTCCTTTGCCAGGTTCCAAGATTTATCTTATGTTCAATCACCAAAAGGTAATCGTTAATATTTTGCAATCAACACTCTTAATCCAAAGAATTGTGTTGATGCCGATCTACACAACTATCTTATCAAAATACCCAAAGGATAAATCAATTATAGTTGGATCCTCTTTTATCAAAACAAGTATTGTGCACACCCAAGATTATAAAACCAAGTTTGAAATCTTCAATCTCTTCTTAGATCTTCAATAAACACCTGCACACAACTACTTGAATCTCTTGTGATCAATCACACACAAAACGGAGTTTGTTAACAATGGATTATCATAAGATCGTCTTTAGATCTAACAACAGTCTAAATATCCCTGTCAAAACCTTGAACTAGTTTGAGTGAATCTTATATCAGAAGAGAAGATTCTCAAGCATAAACAAACTAGGTGCAATCAAAGTTCAACCACCGTTAGTCCATCAAATCAATATGAAAACTAAAGATAGACCGTAATTATCTAGTTTACCACCAACGGTAAGCACTAGAGCTTCTCAATCCCAAAGAAGACTTTAAACTTAGCGGCCGTAAGAGATTTCACCTAATTAGATTACTCTCCTCTCCGATAGGCGGCTTCACCAGTAACAGTACAACAGAGGAAGTTTACTATCACGAAGGATTAGTTTGCTAGAAATGCAAACTCAAAGTATTTATAGACAAAGAAGTTTGGACACCAAGGAATTCTCAAAACCGAAAATATTCTCAAGATATTTTTCCATATTAACCCAAATTCGGTTTTCATAATTCCTGTGAATGCACTGTCCAAATTTATGATCGAAATCTCCTTGGAAAATCTTTAACTAGCAAATGCACATTACTAATTATTATTTTCCATATATAATTAAAACCTTAATTAAAAGATTCTTAACTTATTTAAATTCGATCTTGGGATTTACTTCCTTCTTAGTTGTTAAGGAATATCTTTGAACAATAAAAGATAAGTATTAATGTACCGTATTCAAAGTGTGTCGACATCTTTCCTCTTGCAAGTCCTTTTTTATACTTGCTCACTTGAAACCGATTTTTAAACAAGTTTAGAATTGGTTCATCTGACTTTCAAGAACTATTTGATTGATCAAGTAACACTCAATCACAAACCATGGGTGTAACGGTTCTACCAAAACAAGTTTCGGTTCTACCTCCATGTGAGTACTGTGCATAGTCACACTAGCTTGCCAAAGATACGGCTGACTAGGTACTAGGATCGGTTCCCCACATATATTTAGTGTCTAACTTGTATGTGTTGCACATGTCCATAGAATAGGTTCCCCCTTTCCTAAAAACGTGTTGCACATGTTCATAGGATCGGTTCCCCTTTCTTAAATAAACCTTGCTGCACCTCTGTTGATGGTGGTTTTTAGTTTAGGGTTAAAATCGTAAAACACTAAACCCTAGCAGACAATGATGCCACAACATTTAAAGTAACGCACATTTACTAGGCACATTTACTGAAACCTTTAATGTGTCCCTAAATAATGATAGGGGTATCTTTTTCAAATTAGGGTTACGACAAGCCAAACCCTAATTCCCACGTGTGCCAATGGCAAATCATCCCAGCCACACCGACTGCGCCAAAGCATGCCAACCATGCTAGCCGCACCTCTGTGACAATGACAAATCATGCCATCCACACCGACCGCGCCAAAGCATGCCAACCATGCTAGCCGCACCTCTGTGCCAATGGAAAATCATACCAGCCACACCGACCGCGCCAAAGCATGCCAACCATGCTAACCGCACCTCTGTGCCAATGACAAATCATGCCAGCCACACCGACCTCTCCAAAGCATGCCAACCATGCTAGTCGCACCTCTGTGCCAATGACAAATCATGCCAGCCGCACAAACTGCGCCAAAGCATGCCAACCAAGCTAGCCGCACATCTGTGCCAATGGAAAATCATGCCAGCCACACCAAACGCGCCAAAGCATGCCAACCATGCTAGCCGCACCTCTGTGCCAATGGCAAATCATGCCATCCACACCAACCACGGCAAAGCATGCCAACCATGCTAGCCGCACCTCTGTTCCAATGGAAAATCATGTCAGCCACACCAACCGCGCCAAAGCATGCCAACCATGCTAGCCGCACCTCTGTGCCAATGGAAAATCATGCCAGCCACACCAACCGCGCCAAAGCATGCCAACCATGCTAGCCGCACCTCCGTGCCAATGGAAAAACATGCTAGCCACACCGACCGCGCCATGCCAAACACATCCCGCCATGGCCCCCCATGTCGCGCCACCATGCTGGCCTTCCCCACGCGGCTACCAAATTGAAGGAGTGCAACAATCAACGGTTTTCCTTCAATCCCAAGAGAAAATCCTGTCCGTCAAAGGTCACCTCACGACCTTTGGCCCAAAATCCTAGCTTTGTCACGCACCTAGCCAAAGCTAGCCATGCCATACGCCCAAGGAAAACCCTTGGCCCCACATGCCAAGCCAAATGCCCTTGCCTTGGCCCTAGCCACGCCATGCGCCCATGGCAAACCCTTGGCCCCACATGCCAAGCTAATACCACACCTAGCCCAAGATAGTCGCGTCGTGCCAAACACACTCTGCCTTGGCCCTAGTTATGCTAGTCATACCACGCCAATCCAAACGCCCATACCTTGGCCCTAGTCATGCCATGCGCCCATGGAAAACCCTTGGCCCCACGTGCCAAGCCAAACCAAACCTAGCCAAGCTAGCCGCGCCATGCCAAACGCACTCTGCCTTGGCCCTAGCTATGCTAGTCATACCACGCCAAGTCAAACGCCCCTACCTTGGCCCTAGTCATGCCATGCGCCTATGGCAAACCCTTGTCCCCACGTGCCAAGCTAAACCAAACCTAGCCAAGCTAGTCGTGCCATGCCAAACACATCTCGCCATGGCCCCCATGCCGCGCCACAATGCTGGCCTTCCAGACGCGGCTACCAAAGTGAAGGCGTGCAATAATCAACGGTTGCCATTCAATCCCAGGATCAAATCCTGGCCATCTAAGGTTACCTCACGACCTTTGGCCCAAAACCCTAGCTTGGTCACGTACCTAGCCAAAGCTAGCCACGCCATATGCCCAAGGAAAACCCTTGGCCCCACATGCCAAGCCAAACGCCCTTTCCTTGGCCCTAGCGACGCCATGCGCCCATGACAAACCCTTGGCCCCACATGCCAAGATAATACCGTGCCTAGCCCAAGCTAGCCGCGACATGCCAAATGCACTCTTCCTTGGCCCTAGCTATGCTAGTCACACCACGCCAAGCCAAACGCCCTTGCCTTGTCCCTAGAAGCGCCACCCTGCTGGCCTGCCTTACGCGTCCACCAAAACGAAGGCGTGCAACAATCAACGGTTGCCCTTCAATCCCAGGATCAAATCCTAGCCATCCACGGTTACCAGACGACACATGATAACCCTTGGCCCGAAAACCTCAGTTTGGCCACGCCAAACCATGCCATGCCAACGTCATACCAACCTAGCCGCGGCACCACATTGGCCCTCACTACGCGGCTACCAAAATGAAGTCGAGCAATGATCAACGGTTGTCCCTCCTCTTAAGATGAAAAATCTCGACCGTCGAAGGTCACCAGGATAGCAAGTTTCCCGAGATTAACTTTCCAAGCCACAACCACATGCTACATGTTTTCCAAAAACATTCGATACATCAACACAAACTGGGGGATGCTCATTAGGGTATTGGTTTGGTGGTCTACAGCGTGCGGCATACGCAAATTCCCGTTCTAAGATAGTGTAATAAGAATAAGACGGTTAGTAAATGCAGGAAGCAACGGTGAAACGCTCTTTCATTATGGAACATCAATTCCATAAAATTCCATCAATACCAGGCGTTACCGCCTCTTCCCATTTAACTCATCCGTTTTCTTTTCTTGTGAGGATAGAGTACGTTTCTTTTTAGACTTGTATAAATAGACCTACCTATTTCCACCAGAACAACAAGTTCTTGGTAAGGAGAAAACACCACACTCATAAAGGAAACTCTTGCTAGCTTTCTCAAAGCTCTCACCTTCTGATACAAGTCAAGTACTACTCTTCCATAATTATTCGGGCCTCAACACTCTCTTCGCTTCCCTCCCTAAACCAACCCTTCTCCTCCACTTTGTGCCCGAAGCAAGTCTGGAACGGTCATTTCTTGGTTTAGGCCGGACTTGTACAGATTGATCTCTCGAATCTAAAGTACTCCCTTGCAGTACATTGTTTAGGGTTTAAATTGTTTCTCACCTTCACACCCGCAATTACCGAAATCAGCAGAAACTATTTTCACATATAAACAATTGGCGACCACAACGGGAGGTTCGATCTTTCGGTTACAATGTCAATTTTCAACCAGGGATATCATTCTTCGACCCAGACGTCAAGATGGTAGAGGAAGGCGATCCACTCTAACTCAATTACCCGGCGGCTCGATTATCAGTCATGACATGACAAGGGATAACTGGGGACTTCCTAGAGGATAGAAGCAGACGACCCGCCCAAGGATCAACGGCTCGGTTATCAGACGGCTCAGTAACGACTGAGGACTTTCCATGGCGGTGTTTCCCATAAAACTCGGCCTTACTCCCAGAAGGTTCACTTTTCATCAGGAGACCAAAAAACCGAGTAAGTCTTACCTAGACAGGATACATGGTTTACTACTTCAAGTTTTCAAGACAAGCTACATAGTTTACCCCATGTCGTCTACCAACACACGGTTCTAAGGTTTTTCCTGGGATGTTTGTGTCACTTTCAATCATAACCATGGCGATTTAATTCTAAACATTTCATTCAAAATAAATAAATAATCCAAAACCATCAAGGTAGCATTTATCTATTAACCCGAGAAAATCGGAAAATCAAAGCCAAAAACCAGGCGTCTCATTTTCCTTTAAAAAAAAACCTAAGGATAAGAGGTCCAAAAGACATATATATATATATATTCAAGGGAAGTTTTCCAACAACGGCTTGCACCACTTGGAAAAGGCCTCCCTCGTGCTTTGGAGAGCCGCCTTCTTAAGTTTCAGCTTCCTGCACAACTTCTTGAATTTCGCTTCATGCTTCTTCATCATGTCTGCAGAAGGACTTTCAACTGCTTCGGTCAACGACTTTTCAACATCAGAGAGGCCTTCAACGAACCAAGGAACGTTGAATTCGAAGCCCGTGCACATGTCAAGATGGAACTTCCAGCTCGAGATTACATCCTCAGAAATTGTATGACCAGTAATGCTGCACATCTCATCAATCGAAGACAAGGATTCTTCCACACGCTTAACCAACGCATGTAGACTGGCGATCTTCTTAGTCGTGGCAATGTGACCGTCGCTTTCCCAAATCTTGGTGTACAATGTCGCATGTTTAGCTGGCATGCTAAATCCACCAATCAACACATGACCTGGAAAAGGGGCCAGATATGGAGGATTGAAGGTGGCACCTGCAACTGAATCAGCAACTGGCAGGGGATTCCTAACTACAATTTTACCCCCCGAAGTGCTCTCCTCCACCTGAGTCACGGCAGCGCCCTCGGTACAGTGAACCTCCATGTCCAAATTGCTAGCTGGCACAGTTTCCGCAGTGGGAAGAATGGTTACGTCTTTGCTTTGGTGGTCTTCCACTTCAAGATCATCCCTAGGAATGGCTTCCCTCTAAAAATCAAAATTTAGTTTTACTAAAAAAAGGGGGGGGTAGAAGAAAAACATGGAGGGGACTCACCGATTCGGTTTCAGACTGACTAGAGGAAGATTCAACATTGTTATCAGAGGAACTACTCTCGCCATCGCTGGACTCTGAACTTTCATCCTTTTCGAAATCCCCATCATCATGGATGAGCTCGGAACCGCCACCCTCTGCCTCGAAAAACGACGCTTTCCGACTACTTGCAAATTTGGCAAAGGCGTTTGTGCTGCTAAAACCCTGAACGAGATATAAGGACGCATTCTCAGAAAAGAAACAAGGATATACGTGATCTAGCTGAAGTCAAGAAAGATATCACACGTACCCTCATATTGGATGAACTAAAAGTTGGTAGAGCCGTAGAATATGACTGGAAATCGCCTGCACGATTCTTAGACCTTCGCTCCTTCACTTGGGGACTGTCCACATCCAGACCGACATATTTCCTCTTGGTTAAAGAAGTATCCCTCAACAACGGATGTTTTGCAAAAATCTCGGCGGAAAGCCTTCTCCACTACGGCTTTCACAAATTTCTGGATGACGAGGAATTTACTCTGCCAGAATGCGTTATACTTGGAGGTAGTCGACGAATTTCGTTCCGAAAGCAAGAAAGGGAGGCTTTTGCCCGGCGCAAGAACACTAGCATCAAGAACGTCTAATAATGGATACTTTGGAGCTGTGAGATGATGAACGAGAGGGACCCCTTGGTCGAAACCAATATGTCGAGCTGCTCGCTCAATATTATAAGAGACTGCCTGACACGACCCTCGAAAGAAAGACGGTATATAGCCAGATGTGAAACTATGCATGAACACCATCTCTCCGATACTCAGGTCTTCTTTATCATAAGTCAAAGACGTGTTTGGAGTAGGAGCAACGGTAGTAACATGAGTTATAGACCCATGTACCGGAGCCCATGGACGAAAATTAACTGCATACGAGCTGTCAAGAGGTTCGACCAGGTTCGAACCAGTCTTGGGGCGCCTATTCAACCAGGGCAGTATCCTCGAGCCACCCCAAGACTCGGGAAGTGCAGCCAACGGTTTCGGGGCATACTTCTCGAAATGCTCCCATAGCCACGCCTAGAGAAAGGCGTCATGAACATACGAATCTACTTTCATGTAGCCGTTCGAGGCACGCATGTCTGAAACCAGTTGATCCAAGTGTGCGTACAGAGAACCAAGAAACAGACCGTCAATGGGGAGAATGACACCTTTTGCTAATTTTATGGAAAACTTAATAAGCCCATGTCTTATCTCTTTCTTACCCGAGCCGTCATCAAAAATATCTCTGGATAGCCAAAGAGCCAAGAACGCCGCAACATGAAGTGTATTGTTCTTCTGGTTCGGCTCTAACGTGTCAGGAAACCACTGAGACACCCACCAGTCATAGAAGCACTTTGTCTTATTTTCTTTCCAAACGAATCCTTTTGATTTCGCAACCAGGGCGGCATGCATTTCTTCTTCATCTACGGACAACTTAACATCAAGGTTTCCAACTACGGGAAGGTTCAGCAGTACAACCATGCTCTCCAAGGAAATAGTCATTTCACCCCATCTACATACGGCCGTATGGGTGTCCGAACACCATCTAGCAACAAAAGCAACCAAGCCTGGAATATCTTTCCTAATCTGAAGCACTGCAGAAGCCGCAACAGCATCAACGATCTGCGCCTTGGTCAAATTAGTTCTTACATGCTCTTGGCTCATCATAAACCACATCTATTTCTCGAAGGAACGCAATGGACTCACTAGGGCTTTGAAATCAATAAAACAAGCGGAATGCTCTTTCCTATGAAGACAAAACCGTATCACATTCCCGGGAGGAACCGACCGATCCCCTCCCTCACTCTCCGGACCGGTCAAAAGCAGTGGCACATGCTTAAGAGGACTTCTCCTGGCAGAGATTATTGTGAAGAATTCATCAGCCACGTTTGGCTTGGAGTTACCAACGTCCTTCGGTATGGTAGAATTTTTCTCAAACAGCGTCATAACAAAGACTCTCTCACAATACTTCCTCTTTCCAAACAACTACAATGGAACAATGCGAAGATAAATTATTACAGAAAGCGCACGAAAATTATTTTCACCAAATATGCAAGCCAGTCTGTTTCAAGGCCGTGCCCTACGTCATAGAATTCTTGTCCGACCGAGGAGGAGTGACCCACCAGGGGAACCACACACACGGCCACGCCAAAACAAGGGGCAAACCCTAAAAACTAGGTTTTCGTGAGAAGACATGGCAATTACTATCACGTACCTACCTTGCACAGTGAGTAGGGGCGGTCAACATTACTATGGTATTCATGCCTAAGTGTTACAACAAGCTCGGGCAAAAATACCTAAGATTCCCACTAACATTTCTACAAGGTCATGAAAAGGTACGCCTACAACTGGGGTTTACACCAGCACAAAAAAAAAACGAGTTAAAGAGAAGTATTGGAAGGCATACCTGGGATTTGCTCGTCCGCTCTGCTTTACTGCTGTCACACGGCTGGGAGGAATAAATAAGCATGAAACAAAAGGAGAAGCTGGCCCTCCTTTTATATATACATGGTACGTGGGAGTTTGAACAAAGAAAGGATTTCCTATTTTGAGCCAAGAAGGGAAAAGAGTAAACCGGTCCCGCAAAGACCAATTTCCATGCCCAAAACCGCTCATGCCATTACCACGGCCCCACCACGCCTAGCCGTCCTTGCACGTTCCACCATGCCATTGCCGCGGCCCCCCTGCCAAGCCATTCGCTCCATTGCCGTGGACCCACCATGTCTAGCTGTCCTTGCACGTTCCACCATGCCATTGCCGCGGCCCCCCTGCTGAGCCATTCACTCCATTGTCGCGGCCCCACCACGCCTAGCCGTCCGTGCATGCCTCACCGAGCCGAGCCGCGCCCAGCCATGGCCGCTCCAGACCAAGCCGCCTGCTCCACTGTCATGACCTTATTATCCACGCGTGTTTGCCTTACCAAGACCACGCCACCTCTTGGCCCTTCGAGCCAAGCCGTCCACTTGCGTCACCTTCTAAGACCGCGCCCCCTTTGCCTTGGAGATGTATGACCAGACCAAGTCGGTAACTTTCATCTCACCGCTCCACGGTCTGCATTCCCAATACGACTTACTCAGGGCCGCCAACACGGGAAGCCAAAATTCTTTTTACCACATAAAAAGGTTAGTCGGATTCTCCTGACCATCTTTGAAATAATTTACACCTCGATTCCGTCCTTGTCTGTCACCATCATATGCTTACCTCACAACAAGGCACCTGTTCTGAGCTAATCAAGGGACTTAATGTTGATGGTGGTTTTTAGCTTAGGGTTAAATTCGTAAAACACTAAACCCTAGCATACAATGATGTCACAACATTTAAAGTAATGAACATTTACTAGGCACATTTACTGAAACCTTTATATCTTTTTCAAATTAGGGTTACGATAAGCCAAACCCTAATTCCCACATGTGCCAATGGAAATCATGCCAGCCACACCGGCCGCGCCAAAGCATGCCAACCATGCTAGCCGCACCTCTGTGCCAATGGCAAATCATGCCAGCCACACCCACCGCGCCAAAGCATGCCAACCATGCTAGCCGCACCTCTGTGCCAATGGAAAATCATGCCAGCCACACCGACCGCGCCAAAGCATGCCAACCATGCTAGCCGCACCTCTGTGCTAATCCCAAATCATGTCAGCCACACCAACCGCGCCAAAGCATGCCAACCATGCTAGCCGCACCTCTGTGCCAATGGAAAATTATGCCAACCACACCAACCGCGCCAAAGCATGCCAACCATGCTAGCCGCACCTCTTTGCCAATGACAAATCATGCCAGCCACACCAACCGCGCCAAAGCATGCCAACCATGCTAGCCGCACCTCTGTGTCAATGGCAAATCATGCCAACCAGACCAACCGCGCCAAAGCATGCCAACCATGCTAGCCGCACCTCCGTGACAATGGAAAAACATGCCAGCCACACCGACCGCGCCATACCAAACACATCTCGCCATGGCCCCCTATATCGCGCCACCATGCTGGCCTTCCCCACGCGGATACCAAAGTGAAGGCGTGCAATAATCAACGGTTGCCCTTCAATCCCAGGAGCAAATCCTGGCCGTCTAATGTCACCTCACGACCTTTGGCCCAAAACCCTAGCTTGGTCACGCACCTAGCCAAAGCTAGCCACGTGATACGCCAAAGGCAAACCCTTGGCCCCACATGCCAAGCCAAACGCCCTAGCCACGCCATGCACCCATGGAAAACCCTTGGCCCCACATGACAAGCCAAAACCACACCTATCCCAAGCTAGCCGCGCCATGCTAATCGCACTCTGCCTTGGCCCCAGCTATGCTAGTCACACCACGCCAAATCAAACGCCCCTACCTTGGCCCTAGTCATACCATGCGCCCATGGCAAACCCTTGGCCCCACGTGCCAAGCCAAACCAAACCTAGCCAAGCTAGCCGCGCCATGCCAAACGCAATATACCTTGGCCCTAGCTATGCTAGTCACACCACGCCAAGCCAAACGCCCATACCTTGGCCCTATTCATGCCACGCGCCCATGGAAAACCCTTGGCCCCACATGCCAAGCCAAACCAAACCTAGCCAAGCTAGCTGCGCCATGCCAAACACATCTCGCCATGGCCCCCCATGCCGCGCCACCGTGCTGGCCTTCCCCACGCGGCTACCAAAGTGAAGGCGTGCAACAATCAACGGTTACCCTTCAATCCCAGGAGCAAATCCTAGCCATCTAAGGTCACCTCATGACCTTTGGCCCAAAACCCTAGCTTGGTCACGTACCTAGCCAAAGCTAGCCACGCCATACGCCCAAGGGAAACCCTTGGCCCCACATGCCAATCCAAACGCCCCTTCCTTGGCCCTAGCCACGCCATGCGCCTATGGAAAACCCTTGGCCCCACATGCCAAGCCAAAACCGCACTTAGCCCAAGCTAGCCGCGCCATGCCAAACACACTCTGTCTTGGCCATATCTATGCTAGTCACACCATGCCAAGCCAAACGCCCTTGCCTTGGCCCTAGCCGTGCCACCCTGCTGGCCTCCCCTACGCGGCCACCAAAACGAAGGCATGCAACAATCAACGGTTTCCCTTCAATCCCATGAACAAATCCTAGCCATCCACGGTTACCAGATGACACATGATAACCCTCGGCATGAAAACCTCAATTTGGCCACGCCAAACCATGCCATGCCAATGTCATACCAACCTAGCCGCGCCACCACATTGGCCCTCACTATGCGGCTACCAAAACGAAGGCGTGCAACGATCAACGGTTGACCCTCCTCTCAAGATACAAAATCTCGATCGTCGAAGGTCACCGGGCTAGCAAGTTTCCCGAGCTTGACTTGCCAAGCCACAACAACATGCTACATGTTTTCCAAAAATATTCGAGACATCAACACAAACTGGGGGATGCTCATTAGGGTATTGGTTTGGTGGTCTACAACGTACGGCATACGCAAATTCCCGTTCCAAGATAGTGTAATAAGAATAAGACGGTTAGTAAATGCAGGAAGCAACGGTGAAACGCTCTTTCATTATGGAACATCAATTCCATCAAATTCCATCAATACCAGGCATTACTACCTTTTCCCATTTAACTCATCCGTTTTCTTTTTTTTTATGAGGCCAGAGTACGTTTATTTTTAGACTTGTATAAATAGACCTACCTATTTCCACCAGAACAACAAGTTCTTGGTCAGGAAAAAACACCACACTCATAAAGGAAACTCTTGCTAGCTTTCTCAAAGATCTCACCTTCTGATACAAGTCAAGTACTACTCTTCTAGAATTATTTAGTCCTCAACACTCTCTTCACTTCCCTCCCTAAACCAACCCTTCTCCTCCACTTTGTGACCGAAGGAAGTCTGGAACAACCATTTCTTGGTTTAGGCCGGACTTGTACAGATTGATCTCTCGAATCTAAAGTACTCCCTTGCAGTACATTGTTTAGGGTTTAAATTATTTCTCACCTTCACACCCGTAATTACCGAAATCAACAAAAACTATTTTCACCTATAAACAATTGGCGACCACAGCGGGAGGTTCGATCTTTCGGTTATAATGTCAATTTTCAACCAGCGATCTCATTCTTCGACCCAGACGTCAAGATGGTAGAGGAAGGCGATCCACTCCAACTCAATTACCCAGCAACTCGATTATCAATCATGACACAACAAGGGATGACTGGGGACTTCCCAGAGGATAGAAGCAGACGATCCGCCCAAGGATCAACGACTCGGTTATCATACGGCTCAGTAACGACTGGGGACTTTCCATGGCGGTGTTTCCCATAAAACTCGGCCTTACACCCGGAAGGTTCACTTTTCATCAGGAGACCTAAAAACCAAGTAAGTCTTACCTAGACAAGATACATGGTTTGCTACTTCAAGTTTTCAAGACAAGATACATAGTTTGCCCCATGTCGTCTACCAACACACGGTTCTAAGGTTTTTCCTGGGATGTCTGTGTCACTTTGAATCATAACCATGACGATTCAATTCTAAACATTCCATTCAAATAAAAATAAAATCCAAAACCGTCAAGGTAGTATTTATCTATTAACCCGAGAAAATCGGAAAGTCAAAAACCAAAAACCAGGCGTCTCATTTTCCTTTAAAAAAAACCTAAAGATAAGAGGTCTAAAAGACAGATATATTCAATGGAAGTTTTCCAACAACGGCTTGCTCCTCTTGGCAAAGGCCTCCCTCGTACTTTGGAGAGCCACCCTCTTAAGTTTCAGCTTCCTGCACAACTTCTTGAATTTCGCTTCCTGCTTTTTCATCATGTCTGTGGAAGGAATTTCAACTGCTCCGGCCAACGACCTTTCTACATCAGAGAGGCCTTCAACGAACTAAGGAACATTGAATTCGAAGCCCGTGCACATGTCACAATGGAACTTCTAGCTCGGGATTACATCCTCAGAAACCGTATGATGAGGCACGCTGCACATCTCATCAATCGAAGATAAGGCTTCCTCCACACGCTTGACCAACGCATGTCAACTGGTGATCTTCTTAGTCGTGGCAATGTGACCGTAGCTTTCCCAAATCTTGGTGTACAATGTCGCATGTTTAGATGGCACACTAAATCCACCAATCAATACATGACCTGGAAAAATGGCCGGATACGGAGGATTGAAGGTGTCACCTGCAACTGAATCAACAATTGGCAGGGGATTCCTAACTACAATTTCACCCCCCGAAGTGCTCTCCTCCACCTGAGTCACGACAGCGCCCTCGGTACAGTGAACCTCCATGTCCAAATTGCTAGCTGGCACAGTTTCCGCAGTGGGAAGAATGGTTACGTCTTTGCTCTGGTGGTTTTCCACTTCAAGATCATCCCTAGGAACGGTTTCCCTCTAAAAATCAAAATTTAGTTTTATTAAAAAAAAAAAGGGGAAAGAAGAAAAACATGGAGGGGACTCACCGATTCTGTTTCAGACTGACTAGAGGAAGATTCAGCACTGTTATCGGAGGAACTACTCTCGCCATCGCTGGACTCTGAACTTTCATCCTTTTAGGAATCCCCATCATCATGGATGAGCTCGGCACCGCCACCCTATTCCTCGAAAAACGATGCTTTCCGACTACTTGCAAGTTTGGCAAAGGCGTTCGTGCTGTTAAAACCCTGGACGATATATAAGGACGCGTTCTCAGAAAAGAAACAAGGATATACGTGATCCAGCTGAAGTCAAGAAAGATATCACACATACCCTCATATTGGATGAACTAAAAGTTGGTAGAGCCGTGGAATATGACTGGAAACCGCCAGCACGATTCTTAGACCTTCGCTTCTTCACTTGGGGACTGTCCATGTCCAGACCGACAGATTTCCTCTTAGTTAAAGAAGTATCCCTCAACAACTGATGTTTTGCTAAAATCTCGGCGGAAGGCCTACCACGAGTGTTCTCCACTACGGCTTTCACAAATTTCTGGATGACGAGGAATTTACTCTGCCAGAATGCGTTATACTTGGAGGTAGTCGACGGATTTTGTTCCGAAAGCAAGAAAGGAAGGCTTCTGCCTGGCGCAAGGGAGTTGGCCCATTTCCAACCAACTGACCCTTTATCACACATGCACTTACTACAACATCACTAGTGGATTGACGTGCTTGCTTGAGTGAATGAGAAACCCACCAACTTCTTCTACTATCTTCTGGACGTGAAATGATATTGAGATGCCGACAATACAAACTGTTAACTTCGCAACCAACTATTGATGCCTCTAGTAGCATTTTATTGTTTTTATTGCAAACACCATCTAATTTAGTGGTTTATTCTCCGGTGATTGGATTTTCTTGTATTTCCTTCAAAAGCTCCGAAATAATTTTATTAGAAGACTAACGAGTATTAGCTAGTATAAATATGAGTGTAAAAATGTCGCACTTACGTGCTTATCAATAATTACAACCATCATATGATATGCTACTCCCCCTTAGTTTATGCATTTACTCTTTCATTAGATAAACGTTTAAGCAACAATGTCCTTTCCCTTAGTGATACTAATCAATATGAATCAATACTAGTATCACTTGTTTACTTCATATATTTCTCCCCCTTTTTGTCACAAAATGACAAAGAAACGAAAAAATAAATAAAGGACAAACCGAAAGGATCTTACAAATTTCAATAGACTTGCAACCTGTAGAGTTAAGTACGAGGGTTCCACATACCATTTTTTATAACCAATATCAAAACCGAAACTACAAAGTAATTTTTTTTTGATATGTTACCAAGGAAACAATTTCCCGAAGCAATTTTTCCTAATAGTTTAGCAAACCAAAAATCGACCAAGCACCTTAGTTCCTTTGCTAAACCGATTGTACAAATACAATCACTTGTTCGATAAGACCAAAATAAATATAACTCTATTTTTCTCATCAGGTTCTAATTATCCGTATAACTTAGACCTTTAACTTTTAAACAAGACAAGTACTAGGTTAGTTAACTAGCATTTCTTGTTAAGGCATTCGATAGACTAGCGAAGTATCTTTATTTTGAACTAGCGAAGTATCTTGAGATTGACTTGGGTCGCCTATGCAACTTTTAGCAATTCTATTTTTGAGACAGTTTTTGCATCTTGTCTTATTTTTCCCTTTACCATAAGATGATCTAATAACATCGGAAGACATGTCCATTTTTAAAATAGGTAAATCACTAATGGAGGAGGAAGAAATAAGATTGACAATTA
The DNA here is from genome assembly GCA_023529315.1 of Papaver bracteatum. Lineage (NCBI taxonomy): Eukaryota > Viridiplantae > Streptophyta > Magnoliopsida > Ranunculales > Papaveraceae > Papaver > Papaver bracteatum. The sequence goes on from JAJJWX010001268.1 coordinate 132,872, forward strand.
ATGTAATATTAGTTGTTTCCTCTTCTTCATAATCATATGAATCAGAGTTCTCATCTAGAGTTACAGCCAAAGCCTTGCTTTCAGAGTATTTCTTAAGATTGGGACAGTCTTTAGCAATATGACCAAACCCTTTACACTTAAAACATTGCGGCTGATATTCATCATCTTCTTCATGATTCTTTTTGACAGGAACTCGATCATGTGGACGAGAAGATCGATGAGTATCCTTTATGAATCTCTTATTTATTTTATTTAAGAGATCTCGAAACTGTCTGGTAATCAATGATAATGATTGTTTAATTTCATCATCAGAATTTTCTCCAATCTATTCATCTGAATCATCCATCTGTCTATTCCTCTCCATTGGTGATTTCGGAATTTTTGCAGCTTTAAAAGCAATTCCTTTATTTTGAATAGACTGTGATTCATGATCAAAGATCTTTAAATTTCCAATAAGTGTGCTTCGTGAGAGAGTTGAGAGATCATTTGCTTCTATTATTGCATGCTTCTTAGAATCATATCTTGGTGGCAACGATCTGAGAATTTTGCACACTATGTATTTTTCAGAAATAGTCTTTCCAAGCGAGAAAGAGGCATTAATTATCTCAGAGAGTTTAAGATGAAACTCTTCAAAAGTGTCGTTGTCATCCATTCGAAGGTTTTCCCAATCAGATGTAAGAGTTTGAAGTCTAGCTTCTTTCTCTAAAGTGTTTCCTTTGAATATGATCTGAAGATTATCCCAAGCTTCTTTCGAAGTTTGACATGTTGATACATGATGTTGTAGATCACGACTTACATCATATATTGTAGCATTCAAACCATCTGAATTCTGCTTTTCAAGAGCCTTTTCTCCGTTTGAAAAATCTACTACGCGTTTAAACTCAGTTTTCGAATTTTTTATCTTTGGAAGAATATAACCATCGACGACTAATAGCCATGTATTAAAGTCTCGTGATTGAAGAAAATATCTCATAGCATATTTTCACCATAGATAGTTTGTTCCGTCAAATCTTGGCGATACGTTAATTGAAGTTGATTCATGAGAACTCGAGTTTATTATTATAGGTTGGATCGCACCAAACACATATTTTTAGATCTTTTCATGTTTGCCTGTTCTGATACCAATTGAAAAGACGAGGGTACGTACCCAAATATACCTCAATCTAAAACTTTTCCACCTATAAGTCCTTTCTCCGAAAGTGATTGTCTATAGACCGAGTCGAGACAATACAACAAATTGGTTCACACTTAGTGTGATCGTCTATGGATACGAGATCGAGACAATACGACAATAAGATAACTTGCATGATTGACTATGGATACAAGATCGAGATAATACAACAACGAAGTATGTTTACTTGATAAATGGTTCGGACTTAACCAAACACAATAGGATTACTATCAAGTAAATATGAATTAACGTTTGTGTATTTTACTTCTAATTATAATAAAAACAATTAGCGGAAATAGAAAAGTAAAAGACACATTAAGATTTTGTTAACGAGGAAACCGCAAATGCAGAAAAACCCCGGGACCTTGTCCAGAATTGAATACTCCCAGGATTAAGCCGTTATACAAAATCAAACCAACTTCGTATAGTTGAGACCATGCAACTAAACCTATAGTTCACCTAGTTCCGTCTGTATTCCCACACCTCCGACCTATAATAAGTCACGTACTTGGAACAATTCCTTTGGTTCGTATTCCAAATAGTAAAGGAAAAACAAATCTATTTGGTATCAACTCTTTTCAACCAAGTTATGTAAGTTCAACAAAAGACTCTTATGTTTATCTCAAATAAACTCCTTTGTTAGGTTCTTAGATCTATCTTATCAACAACTACCAAAATAATTATTAAGATTTTGCAATCAATACTTTTAATCACAAAGAATTGTATTGATGCTGAGCTACATAACTAATCAATCCAATCTACCACAAGGATAAACCGATTATAGTTGGATCCTCTTTTAACGAAACAAGTATTGTGCACACCAAAGATTATGAACCCAAATCAGAAATCTTCAAAGTTTTCTTTGTCTTCAAATCTTCTTTAATCTTTAATCAGTACATGCACACAATCAACTTGAATCTCTGGTGATCAATCACGCACAGAACAAAGTCTGTTAACAATGGATTATCACAAGAAGTCTTTAGATCTACAAATAGTCTAAAGATCCCCGTCGAAATTTCGATCTAGTTTGAGTGAATCTTATATCAGAAGAGAAGATTCTCAAGCATAAACAAATTAGGTGAAATCAAAGTTCAACCACCGTTAGTCAATCAAATTAATCGAAAACAAAAGATAAACCGCAATTATCTAGTTTCCCACCAATGGTACTAATAGAGTTTCTCAATCCCAAAGAAGTCTTTAAACTGAGCGGACGTAAGAGATTTCGCCTGATTAGGTTACTTTCCTCTCCAAATAGGCGGCTCCACCAGTAATAACACAATTGAGGTAGTTTTGCTGGCTCTGAGGATTAGTTTGCTCGAAATGCAAACTTTGATATTTATAGACAAGGAAGTTTGGACACCAAGGAATTTCCAAAACCAAAAATATTCTCAAGATATGCAATATATTCCAAATTCGGTTTCCATAATTCCTGGAAATGCTTTGTCCAAATATTGACCGAAAATCTCTTAGAAAATTTCCAACTAGTAGATGCACATTACTAATTTTCCAAAAATAAAATTAACAACCTTAAATAAAAGATTCTCAATTTATTTTTTGATCTGGGATTTTTCCTTTAGCTATTAGGGAATATCTTTGAACAATAAAAGATAAGCGTTACTGCACATGTTCAAAGTATGTCGACATCTTTACTTTGTAAGTCCTCTTTCATACTTACTATCTTGAAACCGATTTGCCACACTCCCAAACAAGTTTAGAATTGGTTCATCTGACTTTCAAGAACTACGTGATTTATCAAGAACACTCAATCACCAAACATGGGTTTCACGGTTCTACCAAAACAAGTTTTGGTTCTACCTCCATTGGGTATTGGATTTAGTCACACTAGCTTTCCAAAAATTCGGTTGACTAGGTACTGGGATCGGTTCCCACATATATATGGTATCTAACTTGTACTTGTTGCACATGTCCATAGGATCAGTTCCCCTTTGCCTAAAAACGTGTTGCACATGTCCATAGAATCGGTTCCCCTTTCTACTAAAAACTTGTTGGACCTCATACAAGGATTAATTCCCCCTTTGTGATAAGTTGCACCTCTTACTAGGATCGGTTCCCCTTTACCTAGAGTTGATCATACTAATAACACTAAATCGATCACACTATCTCAGGTGATTACTTAAGATCGGTTTCATTAATAAAAGTCATACCAATACAAAAGTCAGGCCTTTGTGAATAGTTTTACCAAGAACATAAACATGTCATGAGCGGTTATACTAATCACACATATTGGTAGTTCAAAAGATATGCAATGAATAACAATACCAATAAAGCCTAGCGATTTCCTTTCGATTCACAAAACAAGTTCATGATTTTACTTCCTTTAAACAAATGTAAAACATTGTTTCCTAGGATGAAATCTTCACCTTATACCCATACATTATCACAATAGCATTCAAACAATTATGTCGATGTCTTATATACACAGTTTAATGGTTAAGTAATAAACCTCATATTGTATTCCTTAGTACTACGTCTAACTAGAGTGTAACCATTCATGCTTCGCAGTTATGTTTTCAATATGCACGACTTGAAAGATACGATAGGGAATGAAATAGTTCAAGTCAAATATCACTAACCTCAAGTGGAAGGATGATGTTGTCGTTGTAGCTCCTTACTTCTTCACTTCTTCAAGTCTCCACAATACTTGTAATGTCTCATATCCTAATACTTTCAAGCTAACCTATACGAAGTTGACTCTAGTACATAATCAAGCGACTCTTTAAATGAGTTTTGGCTCACTAAAATATGACAACCGAGCTTGACATACCAATGCTTGGTGGGTTCAACCGAGCTATGCTCTATCACTTTTCCTACACACATTCACAAAAAAATTAATCGTATCACAACAAATTTCTTATGGGGCCATGACTCTTCCATCAAAAGCTCACCCCATTAAGAAGGAATAAGCTTAACAAACCCAAATCTCAGGGAGGATTAGGAATCAAAAGCAGAAGCAGAAAGGAACACAACAAAGCGCTTCTCATGTAACGAATCTGGAACATTATATAATGCAAAATACCTCAAACAGACACCCATTTTTGAAAACATCCCTCCCATACCGTCATCTCCCAGGCCACAATAGAGACAACTAGCATCGCTCACACCAACCTTCAAACATCATATCTTCCATCAAATTGGAGACAGATTAAACACCCCTATCCAATCAAACTGGATTCCACAATTTATTAACAACATTAACCCATCCATATGCTATCCCATATAATCGATTGCTGACATCATCGACTCGTCAACAAGGAACTGGAATCATGATGGTTGAATCTACTTCCCCAGCCCATACTTCAACGAATCATCAGCATTCCCATTCCACATAACAACCAACCAGACAAGATCATTTGGCCTTTTACCAAAAGCCGAAAATATACGACGACATCATGATATAATTGCCTCATCAACGAATCTGCACAAACCCATCAAAACCCTCTCCCACCAACTACCTTCCTTTGAACACTCCCGTGTCCCCCAAAAGTACAACTTTTCTTGTGGAAAACAATTAACGATGGCCTGCCAACCCTTAACATTCTCAACCGTATCCAACTCACTAAATCCAACATATGTCCTCAATGCAGTTCTAGTCCTGAAACGTCCAATCACATTATGTTTCATTGCCAAACAACCATTGATTCCTGGAACCTCCTTATACTTCATCTCACAAACAACCAAAACCCTACTCATAGCATACCCACCTCACTGCCCCATCAGACGACAATCTCCCTACTCCTCAAAATACATGCTCCTGGCCCGGTCATCACAACTTTTTTCTTCCTTCTTTGGACATTATGTATAGCTAGGAACGACACAGTCTATCGCCAACAACTTCCAAAATCTGACGAATATAACGCAGATGGCCATCAAACTCCAGCAGGAATATACCTGGGCTCAAAACCACATACCTCCAGTACTGCCTGGGATGCAACCTTGTCCAAACCCAACGCATACAACATTAGAAACAACAACTATCTTCGTGGGATGGCTTAAACCCCACTTAGATTGGATAAAAATTAACACGGTCGACGGAGCAACAAGGGGATGTCCCGGAATAGTGGGAACATGTATTATATGCCGAAACGAGGAGGCCGACACAATCTTGGCAATAGCACAACCACTGGGTATCACCACTGCACTTGCAGCCGAAACTTGGGCCATGCTTATCGCCTCTAGAACAACAACGAAACGGAGGTGGCCACAAGTTCAATTCGAAACAAACTCGGAGAACTTAACAAGATTTCTAACCTAGGGCGCTGATGCTCCATGGTATATTTCTAATCAGGTTGCAGAAATCAAGTAAAGGTTTACCCAAACTCAGCAATATATAATTAGGCACATCTACAGAGAAGAAAATCAAGCAGCGAACTGTCTGGAAAATCGAGCGGCAAATGATTGCTCTAAAGGGAAGCTCGCCACAATAGTGTGGGACAATGTAATTCCCCCACATAAATTCTATTGTAATAGAAGACTCTATGGGCATAACATTCCCACGTGTAATCTCAGTTTAACTTAATAATTGCATGTTTCAAAAAAAAAAAAAAAAAAGGTTAACCAAGTTTTATAAAATGCAAAAATATATAAGAAAATCTAATGAAAATTACATATTTTTGGTTGGCAACCTAGCGACAAGCTGGGAACCAACACATTTTTGAATAACGATACCTAATCTATGAAAAATAAAGCTACCAACACCACTACTAGCATCAAGTTTTACTATTTTGTTAATTTTAGCCCCACGCCCAACTTAAAATTTACGCAACCCCCGACAATATGTCCCCAAAACGTGCTTTCTCATTTCATCCGCCTCTCCCCCCGTAAAAATTCACAGTAGGGTTTAAGAACAAGAAAAAAAAAGAGGGAGTTTCGTTTCCAGTCCACAGTCACAGCTCGCCCGCGACGGAGAATCGCAAACATAAATACTTTCCCGCTCTTCCTAAGAAGATGAAACCACACTCAAATTTCTAGGGTTTCGTAGTTTCAGCACTTAAAAATCATCATAATCAGAAGAAAGAGATTTATCGATTTTACAGAAAACAAAAATGGTTTCAGCAAAAGTTCTTCTCCATGCGACTGAATCAATAGTGTTAGCTACATCTTCTCTAACTCCTCGTGAAAGGATTGAGTTAATGCATACGATTCGGAGTTCTTTACCTTCTCTTCAATCACTTCTATCATATCCGGTATTGTCTTATTTTTTCTTACATTTTCTAGGGTTTAGTATTGATGATAATAATTTGTTTAATTCTGTTGTTTGTTTATGTAATTATTTGATTTATTTTAGGTTCCTAAAGCATCTGATAGATCTCAAGTGCAATCTAAAGAAGTAAGACTTGCTGATTCTCCACCAATATCACTGGATGATCTTGATGTTCAGATTGTAAGTGATACTACACTTTTTTTTGATGATTAGAATCTGAGAAAACGATTATCGGCAGTATTAAGTTATAACGTATATTAACATTGGTCATTTTTAGCTTTATACAACCCTGTTACCTTGTACATACACAAATTATACAACCCTGTTACCTTATACATACACAAATTATATTGCCTATGAATACTGCAGGCGTTGAAATTGAGTGACGATCTCCATCTTAACGAAATAGATTGCGTCCGGTTGCTTGTTGCTACCAATCAAGAAGTAAGTTGGTGTTGTTTGTGGTTCCTTGATTATTCAATGATTTTTTTTCTTTATCTATTTGGTTTTCACATTTGTTTATTTCAGCGAGGGATGTTAGATAGGGAGCCTTTGGAAATTCTGCGCATTGCAACTGGAATATGGTATACTGAGCGACGAGATTTGCTAGCTGCATTATTCAATCTCTTAAGGGTAAGCTGATAACCCTTGCATGGTTACATCAGAATGCTGCTACTTCCTTCTACCAGTCAAAATGATTTCCTCCATGATAACACATTTTGTTTGTTTGTTTGGGTGGTGGTTGCGCAGGCAGTCGTTCTTGATCAAGGACATGAAGCTGATCTTATTGCTGAGATACAAAAGTACTTGGAAAATCTCATTAATGCTGGCCTTAGACAACGAATAATGACTCTTATAAAGGTTTTGGATATGCTTCATGCTACCGTTTTCTCATTTTTAAATGCTAAAATTATTGGCCTGAACGTCTATAGTTATAGATTTTGAACTTCAAAATTTTACAATTGCACTGTCATAGACCACATCTGTAATCGAGGCAGTGCTAGTAGATTTTTCATCAACCCCATCTACGTTGCTTTTAATATGACCTCACACAAGTTCTCCTACTTCCCAGTTGCCTCACCAACTTTGAGCTTTATTTGCTGTTTCAGGAACTTAATCGGGAGGAACCAGCTGGTTTGGGTGGACCTCAGAGTGAACAGCATATTATTGATTCTAGAAGTGCTCTTTTGGAAAGACGTGCTGTTGTTCGTAGGGAGCGACTTATTCTCTGTCATTGCCTTGTTCTTTCTGCCTTTGTAGTTCGGATGGGTAAGTACAGTAAACACCATATTTTCATAATCTGGCTGTAGAAGACTTTTTTTTTTTTTTTTTTTGTAAAAAAGTACCCATGTGTGTATGGTAGTCTTTCGTTTAAAGTTTTAGGTGATCACTAGGTGCACATAGTTTTTCATGTGAACACATGTTTTATGGAGAAGGGTATTAGATACCACATCTTAGTTTAACTTTGGCAAGGTTTTTAAGGTTGAATGTTGTTTGAGCAAGTGTTTGTGTATTGACAGACAGGTGAGAATATTCAGAACTTTAAGCGGTTATGGTCAACCCAAACACCAGCATTGAGCCCCAATAAAATTATGAGTCTTATTCATTTTTTGTTCTGTTTGACCATTTCTGTTTGTTCTGTTTGACCATTTTTGTAGGTCCAAAGGAGGTAAAGGATGTCCTTTCTCTTCTTAAAGACTGCGCCACCGATGTTAATGGTAGCAGTGCAACTCAAAAGCTTCAGGTGTTATTTATTATTCATTTCGGCAATTTGATAATTCTTCATGTTTATTCATTTGTTACTGGTGCAAAAAGTTATATTAGAAGGTTAGAGAAGATTCAATTTTGTACCTTAAATTGCAACAAATAATCCCATGGAGCCACTCATAGTAAGACAGAAACAAAGATATCCCGAGTAGGGGCTTTTGTTGGTTCTGCCTCCTCACGTGTTTCTTACTCAATGCCTCTGCAGATTGCTTTCGGGCTTCTATTTTCTCTGGTAATCACTTTCATATCAGATGCTTTAAGCACAGTACCAGATAAAGCTTCTACGCTCGCTGGGGATACTTCTTTCAGACGGGAATTTCATGAACTTGTAAGCTTAACTGCGACTGTTTCTCTTTTATGTTTAAAAGGTAGGTTAATTATTCAAATCCTTCCTCACACGGTTTATTGATCTTCCTCCTGCTTTAGGTGATCGCTATTGGGAATGATCCCAATGTTGAAGGTTTTGTTGATGTCACTAGACTTGCCTGGGCTGTACATTTGATGTTAACTCAAGACGGACTTACTACCAGGGAGACAATATCCGGGTCTTCATCTAGTGAACTAGCGAATATATTTTCATGCTTGGAGGTCATATGTTCAAGCAATGTTTTCCAGTTCTTACTGGATAAGGTTCTCCGAACTGCAGCATATCAGGTTCACCTGCTAACTGAAACTACTTTTATCCATCATAAAGTAGGTTTGTTTATGTGCATGACAATTGGCATTCTTAGATCCTGCTATTTCATATGTTACTTTATTAAGCAGTCTAAAGATGGAAATTTCTTCACAGAATTTTTGTTAGTGCCATCATATTTCGGAAAAACTTTTGCCTTTTCCCCAACTAGGACATCCATATGAATTTTCTCACATGCTGAACCTAGATAATTTCACCTCATAAAACAGCTCATAGTCTTCTGAAGTATACAACACTTTGAACCAAGGTAAAAACACTTTAGATCAGGATATTTGCTAGATATTGGTAGCATCTAAGTTGGTGCCACTGAAAGTGAACTTAGAGCCATCATACTTGGCATCAGAAGGTTGACGGAGTTATGACAAGTTGGTGGCTCAAAAAATCCGTGGGTGATTAACATCACCAAATCAACATCTGACTTGTGCACATCAAAACAGTTGAACTATGAATTTGTAGGTTTCTACACATCTCGGCTTCAGATGGGTTGTCCCAACTCCTAACCCACTTTCTTACACGACTATGGCTGACTGATCATTCGAGGACACCGGGAAGTCAGGGTGTTGAATGGGGAATGATCGTCTATATTTTTCACATTAAAAGAATGGCAAGACATCTTTAACAACTCCCACCCCCAGAAGTTAACATTCGCTCATGAACATTAACAAATAGAACATTTATTTATGGGTAATATATGTAAGGTTGGAGCAATTCTTTGAGATGAATTTGCTGCCTCAAGTAAGAACCAGTAACATCGGTGCTTATATCTTTGTGGTGTAACCAGCTTCCTTTTATAAGCCTATATATATATATTGTGTCATTGGTTTATAGAAGCAGTATCCCACTGTATGCAAGTTGTGTGTTTTTTACTATAAAGTCGGTTTATTGTTTTCTAGGTTTAACTGTATTGTGTTTTTCTTTTTTTTTGTGTGATTGTACAGCACGATGATGAGGATATGATCTATATGTACAATGCTTATATGCACAAGTTGATGACATGTTTTCTCTCCCATCCTCTAGCTAGAGACAAGGTCAGTTAGCTTACATGATCACGTTTGAAGCATTCTGCATCCCAATTTTCAAGAAATCCTTTCATTATATATATTTTGTGCTGTTTGGATGATTAATTTCTGCTAACATTGGTTAGGTTAAAGAAATGAAAGAGAAGGCAATGAGTGCCCTTAGCGCGTATCCCATGACTGGTTTGCACGACGTCAAACTTGATAATGACATGGATTCTCAACAGACCATTGAAAACCCTCCACAACCTTTTGTTTCTCTCTTGGAATTGGTTAGCGAAATCTATCAGGTCAGGATACATTAAATTTCCGGGTTATGTCTCCAATGTTTAAATGATCATTTGTTGCTGTCCAATATATATATAATTGTAGACCATAAGATAGTCATACTATGACACTGAATTGCGGTTCATGGATTTTCTTTTGTTTTGATATGCCTAATTTTATTAAGAAAGAGATGGTGTCAACCGTTATATAGATCACAGTCAGCCTCACATTGTGGAGTGGAGGGAGTTACTTCATAATCCGGACAAAAATTCCCCAAGCCTTTACTCACCAAAACAGTCTATCATAAGATTCCTGATTAAACACTGGAACCTTCACACTTAACATTTGGGAGTCCATGCTTCCTGATCAATGGATCTTCCACTTTTTCTGACCGGACTGGCACGTATCTTTAAAAGAAGCACTAACACCGACTAGACAACTTCTTATGATTTCCAAAAATACCCAACAGATTTGAGAAAGATGGAAGAATCCTTAGAGCAGGGCAGCCATCTAACATATAAAGCTGCCAACTGTGCCATCGTCATGCTAATTTGGTGCCAATAACCATGTTATGTGATCTGGGTAGCATTTTTATATAGTGCTTCCATATTTGTTTATGCTGGTTGGTTGCACCAAGCGGGTACTGAGTGTTAATCGCTGATTGCTTTAACATTTATCAGAAGGAACCACATCTGTTGTCTGGCAACGAGGTTTTGTGGACATTCGTCAACTTTGCTGGAGAGGATCATACTAATGTTCTAACACTGGTTGCTTTCCTGAAGATGCTGAGTACATTGGTATGCAAAATCCCACTTTGTGATGCTGAGCACTTTGTTGTGCAGTGATTTTACGATTTTGTGTTCTCTTTCAGGCATCTAGTCAGGAGGGTGCTTCAAAGGTTTGGGAATTACTACAGGGTAAAACATTTCGCTCTGTAGGGTGGAATACTCTGTTCGATTGCTTATCCATTTATGAAGAGAGATTTAAGCAGTCTCATCAGAATTCTGGAACTATGTTGCCCGAGTTTGAGGAGGGTGATGCAAAAGCACTGGTTGCATACTTGAATGTTCTTCAGAAGGTTCTCTCCTTTTCTTTGTATATATGTCTACGTCAACTGTGTTTAATTGTTAAAGCATCATGGCACCTTGTTAAAGCATCTTGGGGTGCCATGAAAGTTGCAAGCAGTTCTGCCACCAATGTCCTTGTTTGTACAATGTTTCTGCTGAAGATATGTCGGTGGTTTAATTCCATCAATTGTTATATTTTTTCCCTTTTTGTGCGTAGGTTACACATACATTAGTACTCAGATTTTGACATCTCTCAAATTGTTTGTAGGTTGTGGAGAATGGAAATCCAAATGAAAGGAAAAACTGGTTTCCTGATATTGAACCCTTATTCAAGCTGCTGAGTTATGAAAATGTGCCTTCTTATTTGAAGGTTAAGTACCATTTCCTGATGGCAATGTCTTGGTGAAGTTTCTTTTTCTTGAAAGTGTGTCTGTAGTCTGATATGTGATATGCATATACTTTTCAGGGTGCTCTGCGGAATGCTATACGCGTTTTTATTGCAGTATCTCCCGCTCTAAAAGATACTATCTGGAGGTACCTCGAACAGTATGATCTGCCAGTAGTTGTTGGGCCTTCATCCGGGTCTAGTGCGCAGCAGATGTCTACACAGGTAAATACTTCTGGCAATGGTCATTGGCAATCTAGTCTACTATTCTTGTTGTATTTGAGTACCGGCATTTGTGAAGAATCATATTTTGAATCCTTATGACACTTGTATCCTGGTTTTTTTTTTTAAGCAAGACCTAGTGAAACACTGTCAAACTTAAATTGAACCTTCAAACCCTGGATAAATGAATGCTACTCAGTTGCAGTACTAGTTACCGCTCAATATGCTGCTTTCTTACTTCTTAGACTGTAGGTGTATGATATGCGTTTCGAGTTGAACGAAGTAGAATCGAGGATGGAGAAATACCCTTCAACAATTTCCTTCCTTAATTTGTTAAATGCGCTTATAGCTGAAGAGAGGGATGTGAGCGATAGAGGACGCAGGTAATGCTATCACTTTTGTCTTCCCATCCCTTTTATCTTAATATAACATTTAATTATTAGTTAGTAATGTTTCAATATATTTGATTTTGCCTGTTACTTTTTCCAGGTTCCTCGGCATCTTCAGATTTGTATATGATCATGTCTTTGGGCCTTTTCCTCAGAGGGCCTATGCAGATCTTAGTGAGAAATGGCAGTTGGTTGTCGTTTGCCTTCAGCACTTCAAAATGTAAGTGTGCATGATACAGTAATTTATAAACAATTTTAGTTTTAGCTTTCCTGGGGTTCTTTTCCATAGATATGATTGAGTAAATGTTTAGCATACAAGGTTAGCATACAAGGTTGTCAGTTCTCCTATTCTAGGCGTTGCATGATGTGTCTTTTTATGAATAATATTGTTATTAATACATGAAGGTCAAGGCTCACTGTTACCTTACAACCCTAGATCCCAATACCCTTCCATTTCACTCCACAAAAAAGAAAGATCTTCTTCCAATGCAAATACATGTTGATTATCTGGCGTAAAGAGATGTGAGATACCGAAATTAAGATTATATGCCTGGAAAAGTCATACAGCATATGATGTTCGTTCTAGTTAACTTACTACATTCGAATGAGATAAAATGCTATGAAAAAGGTACAGCTGGTTTTGGCATGGGAGTATGATGCTTTCCTACCTGGAAAATATTTTTATTTTGATTTAGATCCACGACTCTATACTTATAACAATGTCTGTATGTTACAGGATATTGAGCATGTACGACCTTGAGGACGAGGACATTGATAATGTGGTTCACCTGTCGCAGTCTTCTGCACAGTCACAGTCAACTCCCCTTGAAACACAGGTCCCTGTGCTAGAGTTGCTGAAAGTACGTATTCTCGGTTCTTGTTTTATTTTTCGTAAAACCATGTCGAATGATATATTCATATGTACGACATCTTTTTATTGTGCGTGTTATGATGATGCTACAGGACTTCATGAGTGGTAGAGCCATCTTTCGTAATATTATGGGGATTCTTTTGCCGGGAGTCAACGGCCTTATAGATGATCGAACTACACAAATTTATGGTCACCTTTTAGAAAATGCCGTGCAGCTATCCTTGGAAATTATTATTCTTGTTTTGGAGAAGGATTTATTTGTAGCCGACTTTTGGCGTCCTTTATACCAGGTAATATCTATAATCCTTGCATACTTTACAATCTAATAGGGTGATATTTGATGGGGTCGAATATCCACTGCTAGATATAAGGGGCTGTAGTCCTGGTGCATTTGAAATGCAAGCTGTTACAAATGATATTTTATTACAAACCACAAATAAAGGGAGGTCAAGTGTTAGAAACAACTAAATTAGGAGACAAGCGCACATTACGCGGTGAATGACACAGACGGTACTAATGTAGTACTAATAATTCTCAGCAGATAGGTATTCAAAGTCGCCTAGTGCTTGCTTGTAAAGCCGGTACTATCTACAGTCATCGAGTCATCGTCAGTATCATGGTTGAGTTGGTTTATGTTTATTCAATGGCATCTGATAGGGGTCTTATATAACCACGGTCTCACTTAATGTTTTTTTACCTAGCAGCCTTTGGATAGAATCCTTTCTCAAGATCAGAATCAAGTTGTTGCCCTGTTGGAGTATGTAAGATATGATTTTCAACCACTAATTCAGCAAAGCTCAATCAAGATCATGAGTATTCTAAGGTATCATTTTTTAACCATTCTTAATTTGTATTCTGTTGGTGCATGTAATTTGTTGGCGCTAGTATTACAATATCGTGGCGGGTCTCAAGAGAAATGACTCATGCTATTTGGCTTCCCTGTGTTTAATAATGTGAATTGGAACATATCCTGTCACAACAGTTCAATTGTTATCCGATCCTACGAAATGGGATACTTCAGTTAATGCTGGAGTTAATGGCTTGATCTTAAAAAGTCTCAGAAAAGTGTTGAAGAACTGTTGCTGCTTTCTGCTAGAATGTAACTTTTCATGGTGATGCTAATCCTGTCATGTGGTCATCACAATAATGAAGTCACTCTAGAATATCTAATAACTGAGATTACAATAGTATGCAGTTCAAGAATGACAATTTAGAAGTTTCGGATGGCAATGGTGGATAGAATAGTAGTGCGTTGGTTATCCTAATCCTAGATGTGAACAGAATATATGCTGACAACGTGGATAGAATTTTAAAAACACTTTTAATATATCAAACACTGGGATGCAAGTCCGAAAACTGCAGGCTGTTTATTACTTATTTAATTGTAGGAAAAAATATTGTCATTTTTTTGTGAAGGTGATCTCAATTTGTCAATTGAAGGCAACCGTCTAATGAAACTAGATTATTCTAATCATTCATCTTTTTATACGAAGACATCTTCCTTTACCAGAAAGTTACCACTTGTTTTGGTAATGTACTGTGTTTTAGCCGCTGTTTCACATATATACTTCATAAAATTTGATTCTTAATTATGACTGTTGACAGCTCTCGCATGGTTGGGCTCGTCCCTTTGTTACTAAAGTCAAATGCTGCACAGAGTTTGATCGAAGATTACGCAGCTTGCTTAGAGTTACGTTCGGAAGAGTCTCAGGCCATAGAAGAGACTAAAGATGACATAGGAGTTCTTATAATTGAGGTCCCCACCATTTGGTATCTCTTTTTTTGAAAAAGTTGTTTTATGTACTTTCTTGGTGGGTTCTAAATTCCTTTCTGTTTATCAGCTGCTCATCGATAATATCAACCGCCCACCCCCAAATGTCACACATTTGCTTCTCAAGTTTCATGTGGATATGTCAGTAGAGCGGACAGTTCTACAGCCAAAGTTTCATTACAGGTTTTGCTTGTTACAGTTATTGCTGATCCATTTTAATACATACCACTTTTGATGTTTTGCTGAATAATGATTTTCTTATATTTGTATGCAGTTGCTTGAAGGTGATACTTGATATTCTTGAAAACCTCTCCAAGCCAGAAGTTAATGCATTGCTGCATGAATTTGGATTTAAGGTCTGCTGGCACTGCTTTTTAGTATTTTAGTATTACTAGGAGTTGTTATACATGGTATAAGGCCATCTTGAAGTTCTTGATTTTTTTCCTTATTCTTTTGCAGCTTCTTTATGAACTTTGTACGGATCCATTAACATCTGGTCCTACCATGGACCTTTTAAGCAACAAAAGATATCAGTTTTTCTTAAAGGTACGAGTTGATAGCATTCTGTATTTGTTCATGGTTACAAGACTAGTTGTTTTCGTCTAATGGCAGTTGCTTTTCTTTATGATGCCAGCACTTATATACAATTGGTGTTTCTGCTCTTCCTAAAAGAAACAACAACCAGGTCCTTCGTATTAGTTCGCTTCACCAGGTTCTTTATGATTCCTACTTAGTTTACTTTTCCAGTGCTTTCTGCTGTTAATCATTACTTATATTTCTTAGCTTAGTCAAATGTGTTTTGTTTTTAGGCTTAAATGTTGTACTAGTTATAGGAGTATTCAGAAAGGTGTTGGTCACTCGATGCTTGGTATAGACTCTGCGATGTTCACTAGATAGAGTTATACTGTTTAATTGATTGTTATTTATTTTGTAACACTTTTGTTGTATTTGGTGTGCCCTGAATATGCGAAACTCATCCGCTCGTTGTTCTTTTTCAGAGAGCATGGCTGTTGAAGCTTTTAGCATTGGAGTTGCATGTTGGTGACATGACTGCATCTGCACATAGAGAAACTTGCTTGAGTATTCTTGGTCATTTATTTGCTCAGAGCATTAGTGACTTTGGATCTGATCTTTATTTACCTAAACACTCTAGCTTCCAGACAAATGTTGACCATCCTGGAATAAAATCGATCAGCAAGATTAAGGTACTGTTTGAGAGGCTTCTTAACTAACTTTGTTTGTTCAAGCTAATTGCATCATTGAGCAAATATTTTAAATTAACACCTTGTCTAAATGAGGGTCATATTTACAAATAATTTTTGACAATTTTGTTTATGGATTATCAGTTCTTTTTTTATTGGTTAACGGCTTTTGTGTAAAATTCAGGTGTTGGAGTTGCTCGAGGTTGTGCAGTTCAGATGTCCTGATACCTCTATGAAAAGTTCTCAGCTTTTGTCTAGTTTGAAATATGAGTTGCCTGTAAGTGCAAATGTTTTGGATATTTCATGTTCTTCGTAAGATTATATCAGATTAAACTATCTACTCTTTATTGTAGGTAGAAAACATACTTGGAGATCCCGTAACATCTGAAAAAGGTGGTGTTTATCATTTCTCGGAACGCGGTGATCGGTTAATTAACCTTGCTTCATTCTGTGACAAACTCTGGCAGGTTGGTTCCTTTACATGTCAGTTCAGGGTATTTTATATCTGGTACCACGTTTTTCAGAGTGAGCAAGAATCAACATCAATGCCTAGTCCATTAGGTAGGGTTCTGTACAAAGGTTTCACTTCTACTTGTTGTTTGTTGGCCACAGAAAAGCAAATTTGTTAATCCTGCTATGAGCTCTGTCGGTGGTGAAGCTGATGTCATGGATCTGAGAGAGACAATCCAGGTTTTGGTTAGATGGGGCTGGAAATATAATAAGAACCTGGAGGAACAGGCAGCCCAACTTCACATGTTAACTAGCTGGTCTCAGATTGTTGAGGTTGATGTTTTCTTGTTCTGTTGTGTTTTTGCAAAATTTTCTAATTTATATTTACATGTTTTCTTTTTGTGTTTAATTCTTTTCGATTAGGTCCATAACTTAATGTACCATCTTTTCGTCAATTGCTTTCAGGTAACAGTATCCAGAAGAATGACATTTCTCGAGGATCGTTCTGAAATTTTGTTCGAGTAAGCACAATTATTTACTTATTTTTCTTTTGATAGATCAGTGAGTAAAGGTGTCACTTGTCGGGTATCAGTTTTCTTTTCTTGAATTGTGTATAACTATTTGAATCTTGTCATGGTCAGGGTGCTGGATGCTTCTTTAAGTGCTTCTGCTTCCCCTGATTGTTCTCTAAAGATGGCGTCATTATTGACTCAGGTACTGTTTTCCATCATCATGTCCAAGTCATCATCTTTATATTCAGTTTGCTTTCCTTGTTTACATTGTTGACCTGTTTTCCGATACTCTGAGATGTTTGTAGGTTTCACTGACATGCATGGCCAGATTACGGGATGAAAGATTCTCATCCCCTGGTGGTATGAATTCGGATAATCTCACTTGTCTTGATGTGCTCTTGGTGAAACAATTGTCAAATGGAGCTTGCCATTCCATACTATTCAAACTTATAATGGCGATCCTTAGACCCGAATCATCAGAAGCTTTGAGAAGACGGTATGTATGTCAAATTTATCATTAGTTGTGTTGTCCGTTTTGCTGAGCAATTACGATTTTTTTTTTTTTTTTTTTTTGAGAAGGTATCTGATAAGGGGATTTTTTTTTTTTTTTTAAATCTCAGCCAGTATGCATTGCTTCTGAGTTACTTCCAATATTGTCGGCATATGCTTGATCCAGATGTCCCTGCAACCGTATTACAGTTCTTGCTGCGGGAAGAGCAAGATAGCGAGGAGGATCTGGATATCAAAAAGGTATCCTAGTTTACATTGTTGGGAGAGTTTATGGTTAATAGTTCGAATTTTTAATGTGAAAGTACATTCTCTAATATATTTTCTGTATATTCTTCCAGATTGACAAAGAACAATCTGAATTAGCGCAGGCCAATTTTTCTATTCTAAGAAAAGAGGCACAAGCAATATTAAATTTGGTATGTTGCTTCTTCTATGAAATATAGTTCTAGACCAATTTATTATCATTATTTGCTTTGATTTTGGAAGTTGCATTTTTAAACATGTGCAGATGCTTCACTCTTAAGTCATGTTTTCTTTAAAAGAAGTTGTATAGTCAATCATTAGCTGCACACGTTACAGAGCCACATGAAGATTCAAGCATTTTCTTACCAATTATACATGTTTGGATGCTAGTAACTCTTGCCTAGTTTGGTCGGCTACGACTTGAAGATTTTAGTTAAACAGTTTCAGGGTACCCTCTTTCTTTATCGAATTCTGTCTCGAGATGTCATTCTTCAGCAGGAGATTAATCATATGATGTAACTTAGTAGACGACCAAGGTTACAAATTCTCCAATCTTTGGTTATCTACCCATTTTGGACGAGTAGAGTGATGTGATTTGTTTGTTATCTGCATATATCAGCATAGTTAGTGATCCAAGTGATTAAATGTCGACATCTTCTTAGAATTTTTTTCTTTTTGGTGATTAACCATGCACTGAAGCCGTCGTATGCTAAAACCGGATCATTCTTTGATTTAGTTCAGCAGTAAAATGCATATGCATATGAAGTAAGCTGTTGGAGGGGGAGTCAGGGAAACTTTATTTTGTTCTCAATTTCCCTATCTATATGTTGTAGGTAACTAAGGATGCAATTCAAGGTAGTGAAGCTGGAAAAACAGTAGCATTTTATGTTCTGGATGCATTCATCAGTATTGATCAAGAGCGGTTCTTCTTGGGCCAGTTACAAAGCAGAGGCTTTTTAAGGTCATGCTTGACAGATATTAGCAATATATCCTCTCAGGTATGTCCCTTACTCCACAAAAGCTCGCTTCCTTCCCCTTTGCATGCTATGCTGACGTGTATTAATAGCAATACATAACTTCATATTTTGATGATTAAAATTACTCTTCTCTTGATTTTCTTGTTTTTTGGTTCTTGACTGCCCATCAGCCACATATCTGTAGCTGGGAAGTTGAAACCCTTATCACTTAGTATCTATTGTTTGTCATAATATAAAACAACTGTATTGGTTATACAGAATCAAAACTAAAGGGTTCCATAATGCGGATCAATTAACTAATTGGCACAGCTGCAATGCATGTTTACCAGAGGATGTATTACAACTAGATGGACTTTGACCTCAGACAACTTAATTAAGTATGGAACTGTTGTAGCGTGTTAAGTTACAGAACCTCTAAGCACACTCAGCATAGGGAATAATTCGTAATAGAGTTATATATGAGCCAATACACATGTATTTATTATTTTTCCATAACTACAAAGGAGAGAACGCTAATCTGGCCGTGACAGCGTGACTCGAATCTCTTGTTTATTACCATTTATTCCGTTTCAATGACAAGTGATGAAGGCTTATGAAAGATAGTTTTTAGTTTCATGGAGATGAAAGAAATGTGCCAAATGGTGTTATTATACCTGCTAAGATTCCTCTTGAATAGCTATATTAATGTCGGCCTACTCGAATATAGTTGTTACTGTATTTCCTGGTAATTCGTTTTCTTTCTTTTGTCCAGTAGATCTGGTGTATGTACAATAAATTTGTTTTCCATTTATGCATAATTGATATCATATGCTTTTTATACTATTGTGGATTGTTTAGTTTCTTGATGTCATTTTGTATAATTTGTATCGTCGTCGGAGTATTTCACATTTCTTGGGTTGTGCGCAGCGAGGATTTACTCTTGAAGCCGAACTTGCTATGCTGTTGAGGATTAGTCACAGTTATGGGAAGCCTGGTGCCCAAGTTTTGTTTTCTATGGGTGCCGTAGAACATCTTACTTCATGCAAGATGATGGGTTTGCAGTTGAAGGTACAGTTTCTACACTCACTGGTTTATCTCATTCTGTGTGAATGGAGCTTATAAGAGTGTGTGTTTCCAGGGAGGCTTCTATCGGGATGAAGCTAAAGGTGGCAGAGATGTAGCCATGGAGATTCAGAAGCAGCGACGTGCCATATGTTCAATTTTGAGATTGGTTTCTTCGTTAACCTGTTTGGTTGATACATCCGAGTTCTTTGAGGTTAGTTACCCTCTTTTTAACATGTGCTTGATACTTCTGTGGACTTGAATTGGCAGAGTGCATATCAAGTTATTGCATGTTGCTCAATATTAGGTTTTCTTGGTAAAGCAGGAATTAGGTGATAGTATTAGACGAACTTTAAGTAGAGGAATAAGTGCATATATTCTGATATCAGAAAATGATACGAACTTTAAGTAGTGTAATTCAAATAAGTACCTTCCATTTGATAAAAACATGCTTGCAGCTTCGCTATCTCCGTTGATTTATTTGGATCTTTCTGTTTTTCCTTTGATCTCATGTCTTTGGTAGCCTCTGAATTATAAATATTTAGTTGCCAGAGTAAGATTTCTGATCTTTTCTTGGAATTCTAAACTAAGTTTGTATGGAAGTAGTGAATATAGTGTTTATGCTTATGGAGCCAAATCAATTGTGTTAACTGTCAAGTTTGTGGACACTGATTTGAGACCAAATTGGCTACGAGTGGAGTGGTAGTATAGGATGCTTTATCTCTCATCGTCCACATGGGATGATTCTCAACAGTTACGAATTGCCATTTCAAATTGCAGAGAATTGAGTGCTACGGTAGGACATTGTGATTTTGATCCATGAAAGATCTTTGTGCTTATAATTAGTGGGTCTCCTATTTTAAGTTAAACCTCCAGTGTAATGTATCTTATAAGTTTTAATATTTGAATTTTGTTTCTCAATATGAAATAGGTGAAGAATAAAATTGTTCGTGAGGTTATTGATTTTGTGAAGGGACATCAGTTGCTCTTTGATCAAGTTATCAGGGAAGATGTTTCTAAAGCGGATGAATTAACCATGGAACAAATCAATCTTGTTGTCGGCATACTTAGCAAGGTAAAAGTCCTTTTAAAAACCACAATACTTCTTTTCACAGAAGGCGGCTGAGAATGTGCTTGGTGGTAAAAATGTAGCAGATCATGTGGTTGAACTGCATCACATTCTTACAAATGCACTGAAATCTGAAATCTGAAAGCCAAAACATTATTATTGCAAATGGAGAAGTAGCTCAATTTTCAGTGATATCTTGAAAAATTAGTTTCCAGTGGCTTTGCTTCATGCATTTCTCTCCAATTATTCCTTATACTCCTCACAGCTTGTTATTCAAATCTTCTTCTTTTGCTACATACATTTCAAAATTGTGTAGGTTTGGCCGTACGAAGAGAATGATGAATACGGTTTTGTGCAAGGATTATTTGGTATGATGAGTAATATCTTTACCCTTGATGCTGCGTCCTGTTTCTCTCAATCGGTACGCCACTTCTAGTCAACCTTTCCTTATTTTCAGTATCAAATATGAAAGAAACTAATATGTTGTCATATCACCTTGTACTTTGTAGTTAACTAATGCTCGTCAGAAACAAAGGACGTCAGAGCTCATCTTCTTTAGGCTATCCTTCAGTTTGAGTTCCTACCTTTATTTTTTGGTTACAAAGAAGTCTCTTAGATTGCAGGTATGTAGGCTATCAGTAATTTTCTTTGCTTGCCATTCGAATTAATTCGTGTAAACTACTCAGATTTGAAAGATATATATATATATATTGATGCCTCTGATTTTGTCAGGTATCTGAGGATGCTAGTGATTATCGGGTACCTAATGCACAGCGACCTAGATTATCGTACCTTGTTCCTCTTCTTAATTCTGTGACTGTGGCTCTTGATAGAGCTGCCGAGGAAAAATCTGCATTGCTCAACAAGGTAGTAAAATGTTACTCATCATAGTTGATATACAGTTTCTTGTTTCTCTTTTTCCTGTTAATTTGAGCCAAACATTTTATGATTTCGTAGATTCGAGATATTAATGAGCTATCAAGGCAGGAGGTTGATGAAATTATCAGTATGTGTGTGCGACAGGATTGCGTATCGTCAACTGACAATATTCAGAAAAGGTACTGTTAATGCTGCAATTGCTTACTATATAGTCTTGACATTTCACGAGTTCAACAGCTTTCCATTTCGTCTCTTGAAAATCTATTTCTGCTATTATTTATTCTGGGTACCAGGTGTTGTTGCCTTTAGTCTACTTGTGAAATACATATGTTGTTGAAGGAAGCCGGAGTAAATAGCCGTTGCATAGTTTGCCAAAGATAAACATTTGAATGTATGAATGAATCAGTTTATTCAGTCATTTCTGGATAAGGAAATGTTGGGCAATGGTTATTAATTAAGTGAGAGAGACAAAATATATCACTTGTGGAATGTTGTAAACGGTCTTCCTTTGGGGTTCCGTGACGGGCTCATCCTGCTTTTTAAAATGGGCCGATTATTTAGATACCTCTTGTTTTTCTAAATCTAATGAAGTTACCTCCTATCATCGGCGCTACAAAGTGTTTTTCTCGCATTTAAGTTTTCTATGTTCAATGTTGCTGTTCTAAGTTTTCATAGAAGTGACTTTTCGTGTATCCCTGTCCAACGTTTTTCTTATGTTTCAGGAGGTATATTGCGATGGTTGAAATGTGTCAGATAGCTGGTAACAGGGACCAGCTAATTACTTTATTGCTTCCGCTTGCAGAGCATGTGCTTAATATCTTCCTTGTCCATTTCCGGGAACGGTATGGCCCTCAAGGGAACTTGGCTAATGGTCTTCCTCCGCACCTTACCTCTGTAATATTTATTTAATCTGTTTTTCTCCTTGCAGGCCATCGGTTCCTGATTCAAGCGATGCCACAAAAATGATTTCATATGGCAAACAAGAGCCTAACCAGGGTGTTTCATTGTTGTGCGCGAAGTTACTTCCAGTTTTGGAGAGACTCGAATTACTAAACGAGGTATGGTTTATAAATTTCTTAACAAAAGTCGATGCCGTTAATTGTCAACGAAGCCTTTACCTATAGAAATGACCCCAACTAACTTAGAATTCAAAAGCCTGCAACCTACTTTCTGTCATAATTATTTAGTATTTACAGTCAAGTATAGAAGACAAATACAGTCGGGTATAGAAGGAAAATAGTTGGAAGTATCTTGAGCCATTGTTAGAACTATCTAGATATGGGTGTTTCCAGTTGAATTCTAAGTTTTTTTTTTGTTTTGTTTTCTTCTTCGTAGTAATACCTGAGCAATATTGTTTTGATGCTGGTTTTTCGATTTTTGTCTTGTAGGATAAAACAGGCCACAGTTTAAAGATTTTCCGAAGGCTCTTGTGTTCACTCAAAGAAATGACAATTCAAAGGTTGTCCATCTAATTTTGGATACACCCAGTTCTATTTTTGTTTGGAGAATCGGGTATAGATCTTATATACATATATTTCTATGATGTACAACTGATCCTGTAAAATATGCAGAGATAATGTAATAGTTGTAGGCCAAGTTTGTTGTTTGTTTCTAACCTTCTCAGTTGAGATCATGTAAAAGTATGAAGTACATTTATTTTTCTTCATAATTCGTTCTATATCATCATTGGTCATCCCCATTCCCCAGTTTAATGTTAAAGATAGATGAAAATGCTGTAGTGAGCCAGACTGTATCCCAGGCTCTGCAAATTATGAAATCATCTGCAGCCAAAGATATATGATTAAATTGTTTCTATTGTTTCGAGGTTACTGCTGGGCTTTATTACACTAGTGGAAGATACTCTGCCCCAGAAAATCGGGAGGCAAGTGGCATCCAAAGCCAATTTTATTCACCGTCATGTTGTTCTTAATCAGTACAAAAGAAATACGAACCCCTTGATGCCGACCCTAATATATATCTCTTATCTCATATAGTGGTCCTAGTGGAAGTACTAGTTGACTCTATAATTTTGGATGGTTTTTTCTATATCTATAGAGATTTTCTATATCTTTAAATTATTCCATTTTAGATATTTTTGTTTCAAAATATCTATAGAGAATTACATTTTTCTCATTCGACCGACAATCTCCCACGGGAGAGAACTTACCTTCACACCCTCTTCTTATATAAGTGCGGAAAAGAATATCCTTGCTCCATAGTCCGTTTCATTTCATATGAGCTATAGTTCTGAAGAAAGATAAGATATTTCCAGACAAGAAGATGACTACCACAACCTCCTCTTCATCACCACCACTTCTGCACACATATAAAGTCCTGAGACATACCCCGTTGAACCGGATCTTCACCGTAGTTTACACAACAGCAATCTCATCTTTGTTCGTGCACCATTTCATAAATCTCTTGCACTCCTCTAACACCGCCACCTTCCTCCTTCACTTCACCTTCCTATTCTCCGATGTAATACTCTCGTTCATGTGGGCAACCACACAGGCATTCCGTTGGCGTCCCATTCATCGCACAGTGTACACTGAGAATCTGTCACAAGTGATCTCCAGTCGTGATTATCCAAAGTTGGACGTGTTTATATGTACTGCAGATCCGTATAAAGAACCACCTATGGGTGTTGTTAACACTGCTTTGTCAGTTATGGCTTATGATTATCCACCTGAGAAGATATCGGTATACATATCAGATGATGGAGGATCAGAGTTGACTCTTTTTGCTTTCATGGAAGCTGCAAAGTTTGCTGCTCACTGGCTGCCTTTCTGTAAGGAGAACAATGTAGAAGATAGGTCCCCTGCCGTTTATTTCAGTTCTGGTCATTATACTCCAACCACGCATACCGAGGAGCTTAAGGTAAATATTGATTTTTTTGCCCTTTTTATCTTTCAATGATTGGTTTATTTCTGGACCGTTCTGGTGGCTCACTGGGAAGTGGGAATCTAGGACCACAATTTTTCATTTAAGAGAAAAATAAAGTAAAAATATAGTCTCCTTGGGAGTTGAACGCATCTCCTCTCGTGCATATAGAAAGTGATCTAGTGTAGCTAAGAGCTCCATATTTAAATTTTAACTAAATCTGGCACTTGGTAAACGTAGACCAAAAAGTCAGTTTCTTAGGCAGCATAGAGCATAACTAGGATGTTCAGATACTAGAATCGGGACTCTGGAAACCAAGATGAGAACAAAATTTGAAAGTAATTATTATAAGTAAAAAAGTCAATTCCTTATAAAGTAATTTTTTGCACAACTGATTTTGGTTATTTTTACTGTCATTTTGTATATGCTGCAGATGATGTACCATACTATGAAAATGACAGTAGAAAGCGTTGTCGAGAGAGGAAGTGTTGCTGATGAATACATCAAAACTGATGAGCAACGCGAAGCTTTTAACAAATGGACTGATGAATTTACACGTCAAAACCATCCTACTGTAATCCAGGTATAAAACATGATCATGGTTTTTTCTTAATCTGTCTATAGAGAAATTGCTCAGTAATTTTTCTAACTTACACAAATATAGGTTCTTCTAGAGAATGGGAAAGATACAGACATAACAGGGCTTCAGATGCCAAACTTAGTTTACGTCTCCAGACAGAAGAGTAAAGCTTCACATCACCATTTCAAGGCTGGTGCACTAAATGTTCTAGTAAGTCATCAAACTATTTACATTTCATTCTTTAACTTGGTTATATCGTTGATCCATGATTTTGATGACTTTTTCTTTACTCCCGAAGCTCCGAATCTCGGCTACAATGACAAATGCACCAGTGATCCTGACATTAGACTGTGACATGTATGCAAATGACCCGAGCACACCCCTTCAATCATTATGCTTTCTTGCAGATTCAAAAATGTCAAAATATGCTTATGTGCAATTCCCTCAACGCTTTCACGGGATCAATAAAAACGATATCTATGGAGGTGAAAACAAACGTTTATACCAAATAAATCCCGTCGGTATGGACGGCTTAGCAGGCACCAGTTACGTAGGCAGTGGCGCATTTTTCCGCCGGCGAGCTTTCTTTGGTGGACCTTCGTCATATGTATCAGCAGAAAAGCCAGAACTAAATCCTGACTACGCTGCAGATAAAGTCATTCAATCAGAAGTAGTTCTGAAAATGGCCCATAGTGTAGCTGGTTGTGAGTTTGAAAATGGTTCTAAATGGGGTCATAAGGTAAGGCATTAAGTAATATAGTGAATTACACTCGACGCTTAATGCGTGCATAAAACGCTCTAACGTTCGATATTTTCACTGTTGTTGTGCAGATTGGTTTCAGATATGGGTCACTGGTGGAAGATTATTTCACAGGTTATCAGTTAAACTGTGAAGGATGGGACTCTGTCTTCTACCATCCAGATAGGGCAGCCTTTTGGGGTGACACCCCTATCAGCTTTGATGGTTCATTGAGCCAAAACAAAAGATGGTCAGTCGGCACTCTTGAAGTGGCTTTCTCTAAATACAGTCCAATTATATTTGGAACCAAAGCTAGAGGCATACTAATGGGTTTAGCTTATTCCCATTATGCCTTCTGGGGTACTTGGTGCATTCCTATCACCGTTTACGCTTTCGTACCTCAACTTGCTCTCCTCCATGGAGTTTCGCCATTTCCAAAGGTACGTAAACACACCTATCAGTTTCATGCTTCATGATGGTGCGCTGCGCATATGCTTAGAGAATGATAATTTGTTGCGCCTTCGTTTCAGGTATCGGATCCTTGGTTCTACTTGTATGTGTTCCTTATCCTTGGATCTTACATGCAAGACTGCCTAGATTTTATGTCAATGGGAGGAACATTTCAAAGATGGTGGAATGATCAGAGAATGTGGTTGGTCCGAGGAATCTCATCTTATTTATTTGCATCCATCGATTTCTTGGCCGATTCATTAGGTGTCTCTAGCTTTGGATTCAACATAACTAATAAAGTAGTAGACGATGAAGAAAACAAACACTATGAACAAGGAGTCTTCGAGTTTGGAGTCGCGTCGCCTTTGTTTGTACCGTTAACAATGACATCTATTATCAGTTTCGTCGCGTTTTCTGTCGGTATAACGAGAGTGATTTTGGGGAATGAAAAACTGGAAGAGATTTTGATTCAGTTGGTTTTATCCGGGTTTTGGATGGTGAACTGTTGGCCAGTGTATGAAGCAATGCTGTTGAGGAGTGACAGAGGAAGAATGTCTTTGAAGACGACGATTTTGTCTAGTATTCTAGCGTTTGGTTTGTATTCAGTATCTTGTTGTCTGTCATCTGGAATATGACCGGTTGTGTTGTTTTGAAGCCTCTAAAATGATGCACGAATTTTTGCTATTAACCTATCTTATTATTTTCTCTTTTTAGAAAGCTGTAAGAATTCGTGGTTGCACTTGATTCCTTTTACAATTTGGAGGATGATTCTAAATTGCCGACTTTTTCAATTTCCTTTTTCTCTGTAGTTCTAGTTCTAATCATATTAGGATTTTTTTTCTCTCTATATAAATAAGTCTGTTCATGGACATATTATAGTGTTTTACATACGCGTCACTTAAATCAGAATAGAGTGGTAAAATAGTTAGATAAATTCAGACCTTTATTCGAAACGTTTTTGTAAGGCACCGGCAACAACCTTCCAACCATTTAACACGCAACAAGAAGTCAAACACGCTGAATTAACACGTTTGGACACCAAAATAATTAAAAATATTTTGCTTCATAAAAAATTATCCCCAACCCTTTTGCTTTTAAAAATCATTCTTAAGTTTTATACCCAACTTTTTACCTTCCGACTCCCAAAAATCGAAAAGTTACTGGAATTCGTTTCGAAATTTTACACCCAGCTTCTCGCCTTCCGACTCCTCGAGGCTAGAGGTGTATCCAACGTTGTTACTTGTTAGTAGTCCCCCAAATAGTAGTGTTAGTGTGTATTTCACAAGTGTGTGATAGGAATCTCTGTTTCCTCAAATACTTAATTTGGGGGAATTGGAAGTTCATTTCTGCAAATCAGAGCTTTGAATCTTCCCCCAAATCCTTAACTGGGAATCCCTGAACCCTGAAATGTCGAGAAAGAGGAAAAGTGCAATTATCGATCAAGAAGAGCAGAAAAAGAAGAAGATAAATAGAGTGATTTCGAGAAAGAGGGATGACGAGCAGAAGAAAATGGACGATGATTCTCCACCAAATCCTGAGCTTCCAGAGGATTTAATAGTGAACAGCATTCTGACCAAATTC
Organism: Papaver bracteatum; assembly: GCA_023529315.1. Taxonomy (NCBI): domain Eukaryota; kingdom Viridiplantae; phylum Streptophyta; class Magnoliopsida; order Ranunculales; family Papaveraceae; genus Papaver; species Papaver bracteatum. The sequence continues at coordinate 160,826 of JAJJWX010001268.1, forward strand.
TCAGTTGGGGAGCTGCTATCTGAAAACATTTACACCGTCAGTAAGTTATGGCACAATTTAATTTTTAGAGATAAAAAATTCGCTGCCTTTCACTTTGCTAATCATCCCAAAAATCATGAATTGAATCTAGTATTTAGTCTCATGAATGTGTACAACCCTAAACGTAGTGAGCTAGCCAGTCATTTTTTCAAGTTGCAAAAGGATAGTCGTCGCCGGAGACAATGTGATACACATAACCTTAAATCATTGATGGAAATAGTTTACCCATACAGGAATGAAGTAGTTGGTTATTGCAATGGTTTAGCTTGTGTTAAATTAGTAAATGAACCCGTTGCCGTAAATGGTATGATAATCGTCCTTAATCAGGCTAAGAATGTGTAGTTGCAGAATAACCTACAACTACACCCTCAATAGAATTAGTAAAAACTTAAGAAGTTCTTGATGGTGAATGATAACTTTCTTATTAATTCTCTTAATTGATTACATGGAATTATCAAAATGGAACTAGAATAGTTACAACTTTTTCTATTCTCTTTCCTAAGATAATTTCTTACACTCACTAAAAGAACCTCTCGAATTTTACATTTGAACTCCTATTTATAGTAAAACTTATACAGCTGTATATGAGTTGTGAAGTATCGCGACTCATACTCGCAAAATTATTCCATCCTCGCAAAACTTCATATTTCTCCGCGCTACTTCTATCATCGTATCATTTTATAACTCTTTTCTCCTTTATTTATTACGATACTCGTGAACCATTATCTTGTGATATTCAGTACCTACATCTTGCCTCTTCTCATGTCAATTCTACGAAGAAGAAATGTCATGAGAATCCCTATTCTCGTAAATTTAGTGTAGTTATTACCACCCATCAAGTTCGCAACACGTCTTTTTACTTTTCCCTTATCTTTTTGACACGTTTCTTCGTAACCGTTCTTTTCAACCGTTCACACTTACTCGTATTAATGAGTTTCTATCTTCATCAAACTCTCTCTATTTATAAATATCATCCTTTGTTTTTTGCTTTTTATTCTCTTATCTTGTTCATCTTCTTCACCACTTCTGCCTCTGCAATCTCTTTTATCTTTTTTCCTTTCTATTTTCCCTCTTATATTCAATGGCACCAAAGAAGAAAACTATTGAACAGATTAATGCGGAACTTGCTGATAGGGACCTCATTCTCTCTGAGATTGAAGGTTATGATAATAAATCTTCTCTCTGTGTGAATCTCTTTACCAACTATGTTTGGGATGATCAGAAAATTTTAATCTCACGAGGTCAAATCCTCGTAGGTCTTCCTCTTCCTCTTTATGATGTTAACTTTCCTCTATTCTATGAAATTATTTCCCACCCCAATTTTTCTTGTGCCATTTACCAATTGACTGGTGATTGTATTCGCCTCTTAGTTGAATTCGCAAATCGTGCCGCTTTTGGGAAATCTTTGTATTCAGTTGATCTTAGGAAACCTGGATTTGAAGATATGGAAATTGTTGCTGCGAATTATACAGTTGAGGGTTTCTTCAAAAATTACACACTAATTCATGCGAGGAAAGAAGATAATCGTTGGGGTGTTCGTCTTCATCGTAAAGCTAATATCGCAGCAGATGATCTTCTCATGCACGATATTGATTATGCTTCAGGAAATAATAAGACACCTCGTCGTTCTAATGATGAAGATTGGTATAAGTACCCTTTAATATTATCGGGTTCTTATATTTCGGGATAGTAGAAATTCTGCGAACCTTCAGAACCGCCATTATCAACCTTGGGTTTTTAGAAATGTATGTACTTCCATCTCCTTATATTTTTGTTACCCTTTAATTTCAAATGAGGTAAGAAACACTCTTGTATTTTTCTAAACAATATATTGTTGCCTCTGTTTCTTATCCTTATTTGAATTTGCAGGTTCCACTTCTTCCTGAGATTGCTGCGAGTGAAAATAAGAGTTCTACTTCTTCTAAAAGGTTGACTGCAAGACAACAAACTCTTCGTTCTGCGAAGGTTACCCAAGATTCTGGTAGTCAAGATGATGTTCTTCGCAAAGGGAAAAGGAAACTTCAAGATGTTGTTTACGAGAGGAGGAAGGAGAAGAAACTCTCAACCAAGTCTCATTCCAATGTAATCTCTTCTAATGAGAATATTGAGGAAGATCTTGGTGATGAAGATGATAAATTTCCTGAGAAGGACTTTAGTTCTAACTCTGATACCCTTTCTGACGAAGGAGATGATGATAATGATGTTGATGAAGGTGGAAATGAAGATTTCAGTATCCCAGAAACTTTTGCCTCAGCAATGGTTAGCATCTCTGAGGCTTTCCTCCATTCTTCTCGTGGATTAGGAAATTCTCCTACATCGAATGCTCGCAAACTTATTGCGAAGGCTTGTAAAGTTCCTACTATAATTGATAATAACTCTCTCAAAGGAATTTCAAGATTCGTCTCTCCTGCTTCATTATATGCTTTAGGTAGCATGGTAAGTTTCTTCTCTATTCCTTGTTTATTTCCCTTATTTTGTTGATTTCTAACCCCTTTTTTCTTGTTTAGGTTGGAAGAGTTAGTTGTGCAGCTGCTTCTGATTGGGAAAGACGTCATTCTATTGCTGAGAATAAAACTTTGAATCGTTGTAAGAAGTTAGAGGTTGAAAATTCAAATCTCCGTCAGAAAGTAGAGGATTTAAGTATTGATAACGCAGAATTAATATCCCGTCACGAAGATAATTCACAATCTGCGAGCATCGCAATTGATAATTCTTCTCTTCTTGAGGATAATAATCAATTAAAGCTTGAAAATTCTTCTCTTCGTAATGATAAGAAGCAACTAGAAGATAAATTCTTTGCGATGGTAATTATTTTGATTACTTTTCCTTCGTAATTTGCTAACCAATTCCTTAATTTCTCTCCTTTGCTGAGAAAATTATGCGAAGATGAATAACGATCAGAAACTATCCTTGCTAATCGTAATAAGAAAATTTCGATTTGAGATCTCAGCTTCTAATTTCCCAAAGATAACCATAGTTTATATGTCAAGCGTTTTCGAGCTAAGATGACTCGCAAGATTTGCGAAGACAATGAAATTCCTCTCAAGAAGTACCATACGCTCCTTTCTGAAGAAATTCCTGAAGATACTCCATATCTGGAAATCTCTGAAAGTGAAGTTGAAGATGATAGTGAAGTTGAAGAAGAAGATCATTTTGATGGGAATAGTTCGCCTGAAAAATAACTTCACTCTTTTTTGTATATCTGTTCTGTAACTTCACTCTTTTTTGTATGTCTGTTCTGTTTCTTTTCAATACAACACTTTCTTCTTGATTGCACTTTTAATCAATCCAACAATTTCTTTTTCAAAGCTTAATTTGAATTAATCTTTCTTTGATTGATTGTTTCCCTTATTCGCATAACTTGATCATGTGGAGAGAAATAATATATCTTAAAGACTTAGCTTAGTATTCCCTTTCCCCTTATTATTGCTCTTCAAATGATCAACTATCGCTGGAAGTATTAGAATATCCTTCTCAATTTATCTTACGAAGTTTCGTCTTATTGTGGTTATGAATAAAAAGTCCTCCCCTTGAGGTATAAGAAATATAAGCCTTTTGCCTTTTGCGGAATGTTGCGAAGTAAATAATAAATCTCCCCTTGAAGTATAAGAAGTATGAAGTATACGAAATATGAAATACCCTTAAGAAGTATAAGAAGTATAAAATATCTTTGAAGAAGTATTAGCAACATTCAATTCATGAAGAATTGCCCAATATATGAAGAAGTATAAAAATTATTACTCGTTGTATTAAGAAGTATAATAAGTACTTAACCTTCGCAAAATTAAATATCCGTTGAAGAAGTATAATAAACATGATATATTCTTGAAGAAGTATAAATAGTATTGAATTTGTGGAGAAATATTCAATATATGGAGAAGTATAAGAAGTATTTAATTCTCGTAACATTTTACGAGTATGAACTTATCTGTATTTGATTGCTATCAAAATCGCATCTTTTATTAAGTCTTCGTGAAAATTCTTCAATGATGTTATCTTCTTTGATAGGACTTCTTGTAAAAATTCTTCAATGATATTGACAGAGCTGTCTTCTCTTTAAAACTTCTTGATGTATATTCTTGTAAAATTTCTTCAATGATATTGACGAAGTTGTCTTCTTTTCAGATATTCATAATATATATTCTTGTATAATTTCTTCAATGGTTTTGATGTAATGAAATTCATTAATTTCTGTGGTCTTATTATGCCTTCCTAAGTAAAGGTCTTATTTTGCCACCTCTTTTGTAGTAAATTTTTGTATTTGCGATAATATGACAAGTATGTACATTCTTGCGAACATACAACCTCGTGACATTATCGTCTTGCGATGAAATCACAGGACGTTTTTACACTTTCATGTAATAACCCATTGATCTCATCTTAACTTCTTTGTTTCATTCTGCGAGTTCTTTTTGTATGCTTTCCTTCTTTTTTTTTTTTTTTTTTAGAATGCTCGCAGAACATCATTTTTTGCACAAATATGACAAGCCTTTATGTTTTCGCAAACAAGAAGCCTCATGACATTTGCGTCTTATAGCACGTATCAGCTCCCTAATGGAGGGTGCTGCCCTTTATCTTCCCCCTGGTTGCCCCTTCAAGGAAGCGTACATCGACCATACAAGGTTATCTCTTCCCATCCGGTTCTGCCAACAACCAGCTTTTGATCGCAACCTCTTATCCTTTTTGCCTATAGGGCTTATAGTTACGAGGTTGCACCCTATGGGGTATCTTTGGGCCAAGTGCATCATTTGCCAAGACTTGTCAAAAATGACAGATGTGGTTCAACCTCACCCGGCACTCTTGACTCAACCGTGTACCTCAGCGCCTTGATCGTTTTCTGCACTTCTTAGGAAAGACAATATGCCTTAGTCTCCCAACCTAAATCCTCTTACACCGCATTTTATATTGCGTAATGTCGCTAGATTAGGTGAGAATCCAAGGTGTCTAACCCGGATAGGTACCCCATTATTGGGTTGTACCCATAAATTTTTACCATGTACTAAGGGTCCTTGGTGGTGTTCCGGTTACCCTTAGCCACGTTTATAGGTACCCCCTTAAATGACGTACTTTAGGACTTTGCCTCTTACGAAATATAGCTTCGCGAACTAGGGTGTACGCAACAAAGGTTTGCCTGTATAAAATTTTCTGCGGCTCTCTTTCTTTTTTGGAGGCTGATCACAGATTGCGGTCTTTTATTCGCAAATTAATGAAATTTTAATCGCAATATAAATTTTGAAATTCGTAAATTTTCCCAATTTCCTGTGAGCAAACAATATTCGTAAAATTTATCGCGAAATAAATTTTTTTGTTTTGCCACATACCTTATTTACACGAGCAAACATACTGATTACCTTCTTGTTTTATTATTTTCCTTCTTCTTTCTTCGCAAATCACAACCCCTTATTATCATCGTAAATTTCTTGTATGATTATCATCGTAATTTTATTCTCTTTTTCCTTAATCCTCCGCCATTAAATTTTCACTTCTTTTCACATCCTTTGCTCTTTTTCTCCAATTTTCCTTCTCAGTAGTTTTTCCTTCGCAAACTTCTACTTCGTATCGTAACATTTCTTTCCCTCAGCCCAATCACCCTTGATAATTCCAATACCCTTCATATGAGGAAACTTTATGCACTGATGTAGAGTGGAAGCAACGCCTAGAATTCCATGAAGCCATGGTCTTCCTATCAAAGCATTATATGGTGATTCGACATCAACAACGCAGAACGAAATTAAGTTCGCATTCCACTTAATGGAATTCGCATGCTCACTTCTCCTTTGGGCTTGTTGGCAGTTCCATTAAAACCATAAATTCTGTAAGTAGAAGGTATTAAATCTGCATCTTTTCCCCCCATATTTTTGTAAGCAGAATAGAAGAGGATATTGACAGAACTTTCCGTATCAATCAAAATCCTATTAAGACCAATTGATTCTTCCTCCATATCATCTTCGTTTTCTTCCATATTCATGTAGATTGCTAATCTTACTACCAATGGATTATCATGTGCTTCACAACCTTCTGGAATTTCAGTGGCTTCAAAAGAAATTTCACGTTTCTGCCAATCTTCAAGTCGTGAAATTTTTGCGATGTTCATTACTTACTTTCCTTCACCATCCCTCGCATATACCCTGCTTAACACATTATCATGAAAATCCTCTATGGTTTTATATGAATGAACAATGGAATTACAGAAAACATTCCTTGCTTTTGATCCCACTTCTATATGTAGGATTTCTTCTCCCTTTTCTTTTGTTGTGTTCTCCCTGCGAGTTATGACTGGAGCCTGTGGTAATTGTTGCGACTGTGTCTGCTTAAGTAAAAATTGATTTAGCTTTCCTTGATCAATCATTCACAAGATTATCCTCTTGATATTATGGCAATTATTTGTAGAATGTCCATGAAAATGATGATATGAACAAAATTCATGACTTCTTGGACCCATTGGTGGTTCCTTTCCCATGTTCCATGAAGTTGGTATATGCTCTACCAGGATAATTGCTTGCCATATCTTTTCTACACTTGTATTCAAAGGTGGCAACTTTATCTCTTCCCTTACCATTCTTTGACCTCCTTGACCGTTGTTATAATTTTGTCTCTGGTTCCCTTGTCCAAAATAATTTTGCCTTTGTCCCCCATAATTTTCTTGTTTTTGATCTAATCTTGGAATTTGGTTATTTCCTATTCGATTATAGAAATTCCTCTCTCTATCATACTCTTCTTGATCTCTACTACCCATTGCTACCATTTTTGGCTGGCTACCATTGATTTTCTTCTCTTCTGAAATTTGCGAAGAAGTTTGTGAGGATGTTTGCGAAGTACCTGCTACTGCTTTGATTATTTTGGGAAGTAAATTTGCTCCTCCCTCTTGATTGTTAGTATTTGCTACTGGATATGACTCCATACTTTTTTGCTTTTCCTCTAGTGTAATGTATTCTTCTTGCAATTCTCGTAACTCTGTCATCATTATGGAATTCTTTCTTCTGAAGATTTGAACATATAATTGTTCAGTTGCGAACATCTCATTTATAAAGGACAGAATCAAGTATCTCTCATCCACGCGCCCTGCCATATCACTGCACATAGTCTTCCATCGTCTTACCAAATGCTTAAAACTTTCACACACTCTTTGTTTTAAACCAAATACATCTTCAATACCAAGCCGTGAAGAGTGATTTGTGATATATGCTCCAAGGAAAGTTGCTTGCAAATGACTGAATGACGTAATAGTGTTCTTAGGGAGTCCTTCGAACCACTTTAAAGCTTCCCCTGTTAAACTCGATGCGAAGTATTTGCACAACACAGCATCATGATTCTCCCATTGTAACATGCATCTTATGTATGCTTTAATGTGCTGAATAGCACATGAAGTCCCATCAAAGATACTGGTAAGTGTGGGTAAATTGCATTTTGGTGGAATTCCTCCCAATTTTACTTCTCTAGCAAATGGAGTCCTCGCAGCTTCTTCTATTGCTTCATCTAATTGCCTTCTATCTCCTCCTCTTCTATTGTTTATCATCCCTCTCATTTCTGCTAATTCTCGAAAGATCCGTGCATTTGCCTCAGAATTCTCATCCATTGGTCTTTTTAATGCAGCTTCTCTTCTTCTACGTTCTTGCGCTTCCTCCCTTGCGATCCTTCGCATTCTATCATATTCTTCATTAATGTTTTCATTTGCATAATTTTGCAAATATCTTCTTTCTAAATTATCATAATTGTTCAGTCGCAGAGTATCTTGGAATTCTTGTTCTTCCCTTTCTATTCTTCTCATTCTTCTCATGCGAATATCAGGAATTTCTTCTTCTTCATTTCTCCTCCTTCTGTGATTTTCTTCTTCTTGATTTGTTTGTACTCTGATTCGAGAGTTTGGTTCATTCCTCTCTACTTCTGTTTGTTGATTTACAATTCTTCTCTTAATTCTTTCATACTCAACATTTTGTTTGTTACGAGCCTCTTCATATCTTCTTACTCCATTCTCGTGATTGTTTTGATGTACTGCTTGTTGTCTCTCAGTTTCTTCCATAAGTTGATGTTCTTCCTCTCGATTCTGATTGTTTTCTCTAGGATTTGGCCTTGTTCGTAAATTCTCCATGTTTTGTTCGTGGTTTGGTATTAAAATGAAACGATTCTCTTGATTTCTTTCACCTTGATTCTGCGCTTGTTCTTGCATATTATTTTCATTATTGATTATCGGTGAATTTTGTCCTTCTCTTTCTGTTCTAACTTTTGATCTTGCAACACTTTGAGATTTCCTTCTTTGTAGCATCTCATTTTCCATCCTCAATTCTTGATTTTGTCTTGTTAAATTGGCACGTTCTTGACTTCGATCATTCGTTCTTCTTGGATTCCTTGTCTTAGTGTTTCTAACATCTCTCTTTCTCTTTCAAGAATTGTTCCTCCCATCAACCTTCCATTTTCTCTGATTTGTGGTTCTCTATCTTCTTCCTCTGGTGTATCATTTCTCCAAGTGTGTATACTCACTCGATCATGATCTATTATTTGTTGAGCTTGATTTCTTCGATTACTCCTTCTCCTACTAGGTTCTCCTGTTATATTTGCTTCTCCTCCTGCGAGTCTTACACTTCTTCTTACTTCAGTTAATGGTTCTGATGTGTTTCTTCTTCTTGTCATTTTTTCTGGTACAGGAATTCTTTCTCTCCCTGTTTCTAGCGCCAATTATGTAGTTGCAGAATAACCTACAACTACACCCTCAATAGAATTAGTAAAAACTTAAGAAGTTCTTGATGGTGAATGATAACTTTCTTATTAATTCTCTTAATTGATTACATGGAATTATCAAAATGGAACTAGAATAGTTACAACTTTTTCTATTCTCTTTCCTAAGATAATTTCTTACACTCACTAAAAGAACCTCTCGAATTTTACATTTGAACTCCTATTTATAGTAAAACTTATACAGCTGTATATGAGTTGCGAAGTATCGCGACTCATACTCGCAAAATTATTCCATCCTCGCAAAATTTCATATTTCTCCGCGCTACTTCTATCATCGTATCATTTTATAACTCTTTTCTCCTTTATTTATTACGATACTCGTGAACCATTATCTTGCGATATTCAGTACCTACAGAATGAGAAACTTTGCCTCACTTATAATACTCCTAGGACGGGGAGAAAAGGGCGATTGACGAAACATTTATGTCATGGTTTTGGTTTTGATTCGTCGACGCAAGAATATAAGGTTGTGGTTATTTATACAACTTCGTCAACAGCCGGTGATCAGAGGTTTATATGCATGGTTATTACATTGGGAACAAAGTTATGGAGAAAGACAGTCACTTGTACTTCTGAGATGTCACCGCCACCGGGTTGTAGTGCATTTCCAAGTCGAATGGTGACAAGAGCTTGGAAAAGTTTCCATACATCGGGCACCCTTTGCGGGGACCTCCTTTTATGGAAGATGGTATGTAATACTAGTAGTGAGATTGAAATGTTGCTCTCCTTCGACATTCAGAACGAGAATATTCACTTCATTCGACTTCCAGCTGAATGCACTTCTCTGACTCGGGCGATGAATGAGCAGCATTATTTTGAGATTGATCATCATCTTCTGGAGTTTAAAGGATATCCTTGTGTTGCACGTTCTGAAAAGATAATCAGTACGGATCACCAACATCATAGCCGTCTTCGCTGTGAACGTCAGAGTGGTTTTTGTTGTTATCGGTTTAAGGTTCATATGTATGTATTGAAGGACAAGGTCAAGCAAATATGGATAAAGGAGGAGGATTTTGATGTTCAGATGAAGGATGAAGGTATAGTACGTCATCCCTTTTGTTGTTTCTTTGACCTTGTTACTACTTCTATCACCCCTCCTACGCGTATGTTGAGTTTCTCCGGGCAGGTGTTACTGTATTGGTATAATGGCCAATATCTTATATTCTACAATTTGCAAATGAAACATCTCAAGGTGGTAAAATGCTCCCGTTCCGAACAGCACCGAGAACTTTTTTGGGATAAGATGTATGGGGTCAATCCACATTTTGTTATGGGTGAGGATGGTAATACAAATTGCCCGTACAATGATTATCAATTGCACGCTCATGTGGAGAACATCCTGTCACTGAAAAATTTCATTCATGTTCCTATAGGGGATGTTGTCAGATTCGATTCTTACCGTGATATGGCACAATATATAAGGGAACAACAGCCTGCTGGATGGGTATGTACGGGAAGAACAAATGTACGATACCATGGGTTTCTTTAGTTAGTTTTCTCCTATTATTTATGATTTCAGTTCAGCAATGGTGGTCCGTTTACAACTTCAAATTATCTATGTTTTTCCATAGGGCTTTTTTTTTTGTCATAACTTATTTCGTTAAGAAATTTGCTTACAGTGGATAGACAGTGTAAAAGTTAGTTGTATATATGTTCAAACAGGTTTTGATCTGCTCGCATTGATGAGTTATTTGGATGAAAGCAGTTTTATGTGTAATTCCTGGGAAAATTGATGCAGTCATGGTTGAGATGCATGTTTTTAAGCTGCTGAATTACATTTTGTATTTGTATGTTATTCAGTAAAACAGGTGTATGTTACTTTAGCAGATAGCGGCTGGCATTTGATTAAAATTTTTATGCATTTGTGTGAATGTCTAGTCTCATTGCTGCTAATGCGCCTAGGATCCTGCTCTTGATCAATGTTGTCACTCTGTATTTGAGTTTGAAGGCCCTGTGCCCTTGGACTGATCCCTGTCAACCAAATAACCATATCTGCAAATGTATGAGACACATTCCATGTGCTATAGGGGATTCATTGTTTGCTGCTGGATTTGGATTTTCACTTGGGTGTGTAGGAGCTGCAAAGAATTTGTGTTCCTATTTGGCTTGGTTGTCTGGGTGTTGACTGTGATGCTTTTGATGTGGCTACAGAAAGTGCTGTCTGTCTGGAGAGGCAATTTGGAAGCATTTCAGGCACCTGACCTTACACATATGCCATCAGACTGCAACATACAGCTAACTCCAATCTAGATTCTAAAACTGACTCTCTCTTTTTTTGACTGAAAATTCTAAAAAAAGAACAAGATAAGACTGACAATTCAAAACTTAATCACCAACAGTTTTGACTTCTTAAGAGATTCTGTATTAAAGACCACCAAAGATCTGTTTTTATGAACCAATAATAGATGACCTCTTCAGTCTTCATGTGTAAACAAATTCTCAAGGAAACTTAGTATACACTGTTACCAGACCAAGTGTAATAAGCATTTTAACAAAGTGATACAGTAGTGGTCTTCCTGGTAATACACTCAACAGACCAGTAAAAGTCTAGTAAACTGTAAAATCTATTTGCATCTCATGTAGCCTATTGTCGACTATACATTCTAATGTTTATTCTCCACCCTGTTGTGTGGAAAAAGAGCTACAAACATCAACTCTCAACAGAGGTATTTAATCTTCCTGGTGATACTCAACTCTCAACAGAACAGATTAGTAAAAGTCTTGTACACTTTAAAATCTAACTATATCTTCTGTAGCCTATTGTCGACTATACATTCTAATGTTAATTCTCCACCAAGTAGTGATTTAGTAGTGGTGGTAATCATCCAAGAAGCTCAGCGTAACTGTCTCTTTATAGCTGCCAGCTTCCTCATTACGCCGTTCACCTTTCTCATCATCTTCTTTTTGAACAGCTTCAAGCTTTGACGCCTTTTGGTAACATGCACTGTCTCAGAGTTGGGGACTTCAAACTCTCCTTCGACCATCACATCTTGTGGGGCATCACACGTTTGGTGCACAGGAGATATCTCGCAATGCCTGCAAACATAATAGACGATCAGAAAAAAACAGTCAATTGAGGAAGGCCGAAAGGATGTGACTACAGCAGTATCATGGTCACCAAGATTCTTATCCTGAGGAAATGAATTTAAGTACACAAACTACGTGCTTACCAGCCACTACGCAAGCTCTCAACACGGCGCTTGTAACCGATGCGGCGCCATTTGCTGCATCTGTAACAGGTGAGCCAGCCATACCCAGTCTACAATCCAGAAAAGAAATAAATTAGGCATAGGATTAAACAATCAAATCCAATAAACTTAATTACCCTTATCAAAAGGTCAGAGCAGCTAGTTTAAGGCTTGCAGAATGTTAAATCCAATAAGGATTCTGAGAAAGATGCATTGGACTAGTTCGATATGTAAACAGAAAGTTCAATAAATATGCAGATAAGATTTCAAAGCATGCTACACTAGTGCAGCTTATACACACAGAAGACTAAATGCAACATAGCAGGATTAAATCAAGAAATGTACACATACGAAATAGTGGTAAAAAATTGTTTACAAACCTTTAAGCTTCCATTGCCAGGAAACACCCTAGAAGGGTTTCCTGGAACAACATGGATTTTATCAAACTTGCTTCTCGTTTCATAGCGATGAGCACGAGCTGGGACATCAACATGCTCTGTGGGTAAGACAGGAATATTTACAGCCTGCTGATCATTTAAAGAGCACACTAAGTTAACAACTGAAAATCACAAACACATAAGCCTTTCGTAGGTCAAGTCCAATTCTGAAACACTTATTACTTGCTTTCAAGTTTACAGTAAGAGTAAAAGCCTATGAAAATAGCGGCAATGATTAAGTTAACATGCGTTGCTCTTGCTTGTATGGTTGTGGTTGCACCATATGTAGCTGAAGGAGGTACAGTGGTTAGTATGTTGTCGCCAAGCATTGTCTACCTAATGAGAGGTATTCTTCCAGCAAGGGAACCATACCAAATAGGATTGGGTATGGAATTGAACATCCCACTCCATCAAGTTAATTGCTAGTGTACTGCAACCTCCTGAGACGATTGTATGTACATAAAAGCTATTTCTCCACAGCCACATAGTGGTCCATTAAAAATTCTGCATTTTCCTAGATTAAAACTAGGATGCGAACGTTAATCTAATCACATGATGCTAAACTCAAGAGGAACTAATTCTACTATCTACACTACTAAAAGCAATGATAACATCAGAAAAACATGGTAGGGGATGCGAGCTGATAAAGCTCGGCATAAGTGTTGCATAAGACCTCCTTATGACTACTATTTCTGGTGCACAACCTGGTGATAACATGCAGTAAAATTATGTGAATCTTAGTAACATATGAACAATGTAATGGTGTCAAATGGACAGCAAACACTTAAATTATACACTCTCCTTCTAAACACAAGCTTACAAATTTACAAATCATAAAGATGGCTATTTATATAACATTTAGGATCATAAAATTGATAGATTTATTATAATTCAAGAAAAGATAAAATTGAAGGCAGTAAAGCTTCAGAGAGATCAAAATCCAAGAAATGACCCCAAAGAAGTAATGATCTTGTTGAAAATCAAGAACCCCTAAAATATATGAAATGAAACAACGATAATAATTCGATCAAGAATAAGAAAAGTTAAAGAATCAGAACCTGGTTGTGATAAAAACTAAAAACCCTAGAATTAAATGTGGGTAATAAAAGAACAGTTCATAACTTACAGCTTCATCCACTCCAGCATTGCCGGCGTCTGATTCTTCATCTGACTGAAAATGATGATCCTAATCAAAACATTCAAAAACAAAATCTCCAGTGGCAGTTGAAGATTATATAATCGCAGTTTCAACAAAGAAATCAAAACAGAAAAACAATTACTTCTTGAACAGGATCGGTAGTTGTTCTTTCGAATCGTCTGAAACTTGTGGTTGTGGCGGTTCCATTGTCTAGGGTTTTTAGTTTTTTTCTTAAGGAGTGTAAAGCGAAAAGCTCAGCGTAATATCTATTAGGTTGTATGAAACTGGAGTAGAGAAATGTCTCAGTTTCTTCTCCGTTTTTCCACTTCCCGCTTTGTTCTTTCTTTTCTTATGTACCTGGAGATTACGGTTTATTGAGTTAGGTTCACTCGGCGATTCACATTCGAAATTCCGTTTTGTGGTCATAGACTCCTGACTTGTGTGAGTGAAAAAAAACCATGTTTACTTGGGACAGTTTCCACGAGAGGCGGAAGCAATAGAACTCCAGCAAACTTGGGCTGAGGAAAAGCAAGTATCTAGCAGAATTCAATGTTGAAGGTGACTGTGAAATTTTAATCAATTATCTAAATGACTGTGAAATTTTAATCAATTAACGCTACTTTGAGTGCAGATGAAAGAAATAGACCGGGTGGTGTTGTGGCAAACAGGAAGGCGTTTAGGAATTTCTTCAATAAATTCTCTTTAATGGATCTTCCTATGGCTGGTGGGAGATTTACTTGGACCAACTCGCAGCATCAACCTTTGTTAGTTCGACTGGAAAAATTTCTTCTTTCTACATATTATTTTGCTAATTGTCAAGCTCCAATTCAGATGAGATTACACAGGCCAGTTTCGGATCATGCACAAATAATGCTCAATTGTAAAACTGGTGACAACATTATATCTCCTTTCAGGTTTAATAATTTTATCTTATCTCATCTTGAATTTTTGGTAAATCTGAAAGTTTGGTGGGAGAGTCTTATTTTTGAGGGCAAGCCTAGCTTCATTTTTGCTAAGAAGTTGCAAGCTGTTAAATTTTTTATAAAAAAATTGACAGAAGGAAACTTTTGGCAACTTACAGGCTTCAGTTAGACAATCTGGAATTAAATATAGATGTTCTTGATAATCTGGAAGAAATTTCGGGATTGTCTGATGATGATGTAGTGCTAAGGGAGCAAGCAAAACTCAAGCATACTTCTGTATCTCTTACTTTAGCAAGAAAACTCAATCAAAGAGAAAAGGAGAGATGGTTAAAAGATGGTGAGAGGAACTCTTCTTATCTGCATTAGTTGGTCTCTTTCAAATACAAACAAAATACTATCAATTGTTTAAATATTGAGGGAAGTTTGTGCTTTGAGAGGCAGAGAATTGCTCAAGAAGCAGAATCTTTCTACTCTTCTCTTTTTACAGAGAATCATAAGTCCATGCCAGGTTTTGATGAACTTGAGATGCCATCTATATCTCTGTTATGGAAAGTATTACTCTGGAAAAAGAGTTTACTGAAGAAGAAGTAAGACATGTGGTGAATAGATTTGGGGTGAACAAAAGTCCGGGTCCAGATGGTTTTACAATGAAGTTCTACAAGTCTGCGTGGGAAGTTATTAAGTTCGATCTAATGAAGGTCATTAAATAATTTGAGAGAAATTGTACGTTGGACTGGAGAATCAACTGCACAAATATAACTCTAATACCCAAATGTAAAGGTGTTGTGTCTCTCCATAATTTTAGACCCATAAGTCTAATTGGTAGCGTGTATAACATAATTTTGAAGTTGTTAGCAGAGAAGATGAAGGTGGTAATGCCATCAATCATATCTGAATTTCAGGGTGCTTTTATTCAGGGCAGGAAGATTATTGATGGAGTTCTAATAGCCTCAGTACTAATTGATTCAAAGCTGAGATCTCAGAAAACAAGTATCATTTGCAAGGTGGACTTCGAAAAAGCCTTTGATAATGTCAATTATGGGTGTGTGGATATGGCTCTTGCAAGGTTTGGCTTTGGATGTAAGTGGAGGAGTTGGATTGGATGGTGCATTACAACGCCTAGTTTTTCTCTCCTTCTCAAGGGTGAAGCAACTAAATTATTTAGAAGTCAGAAGGGAATCAGGCAGGGTGATCCAATTTAGCCATTTTTGTCCATCCTAGTGGCAGAGGTGCTTTTTTTGATGTTTAAATCTGCGTCGAATCAGGGTTTAATTTCTGGCTTCAAAATAACGGATCAAGGTATGTCGGTAACACAACTTCATTTTGCGGATGATCTAATAGTTTTTCTAGATGATAATGAAGGTCAGGTGCAAAATTTGAAGAAAATTCTAATAGCATTTGAAACAATCTCTGGTTTAAAAGTGAACTACAACAAAAGCACAATTGTGGGCCTTGGACAATTACATAACGGAGAGGTATGTGCTGACATATTTGGGTGTTCTTCTACCAATTTACCACTGAATTACTTGGGCTTTCAATTAGGGAGTAATTCAAAGTGAAGATTAATGTGGAACGAAGTGATTCAAAAATTCCAGCAAAAATTGGCAGGGTGGAAAAGGACTTACTTATCAAAGGGGCATAGGTTGGTCATGATTAAAAGCGTGCTAGCCATTCTTCCAGTGTACTTTATGAACATTTTTCAAATTCCTGGCAGTGTAGTTAAAGATCTTGAAAGGATTATGCGAAATTTTCTATGGGGCTCGAGTACAACGGTTAGGAAGAGGAGTTGGGTTTCATGGACTAAAGTAAATCTGACGAAATCAAGAGGTGGCGTGGGGATAAAGAAGTCGCGGTTAGTAAACAAGGCCATGCATGCGAAGTGGATTTGGCGTTATGGCAGTGAGAAACATGCGTTGTGGAGAAGACTTATGGAACAAAAATTTGGTGGAGTTCATGAAGCGTTACTTCATATTCATCCTAAAAGATCGATCGGTTGGAGTATTTGGATGGGTATTCTTAAATCGAGAGATTTCATCAATTATGGCACTAGACTGATTATAAG
The DNA here is from genome assembly GCA_023529315.1 of Papaver bracteatum. Lineage (NCBI taxonomy): Eukaryota > Viridiplantae > Streptophyta > Magnoliopsida > Ranunculales > Papaveraceae > Papaver > Papaver bracteatum. The sequence goes on from JAJJWX010001268.1 coordinate 177,346, forward strand.
AAATGGGGACGGTATTTACTTCTGGGAGGATATGTGGATAGGGGATCAGACGTTAAGATCGATATTCCCTGCTTTGTTCAGAATTACTAAAGGAAAAAAATTAATTGTGCGGGAGATGGTATCAGATCATGGAGTTTGGAATTTACAATTCGTCAGAGGTTTGAATGAATTAGAGCTGCAAGAAGTAATTCAGTTGTTACAGGTGATAGGTGACCCTGATTCTACACTTCATTTTTCAGACAACAGATGAGAGACAATGGATTTATGGCGAAGGAAAAGGTTTTTCGGTTGCTTCGGCATACTCAGCTCTTGAAACAAAAGGCTTTATCTCCTTTCCAGATAAGCATCTTTGGAATCCGAAGGTACCGCTAAAATTTTCGTTTTTTGCTTGGACTCTATGTTATAATGGAGCTCCTACGTTGGATAAACTATATAATTCGGGAAGGGTTCAAAATGTTAATTATTTGTTGTGTGGTGAACATGACGAAACTAATGCTCACCTTTTATTACATTGCAAAATAACGTTCGAGGTATGGTCCTATTTTTTGAAGAGTTTTGGTATAAGTTAGGTCTTAGCAAGAGATATTAGAAGAACTTTGTGGGAATGGAAAAACAAGAAAAGTAAGAAGAAGCTGAAACGGTTGTGGGGTTATTTGCCTTTTGCAATTTGGTGGAGTATGTGGAAGGAAAGAAATAACAGATTATATCGTAATATGAGTAGACCTTATAATCAAATTATTACGGAGGTTAAGTCTTGTTTGTTCAATTGGACTTTGCATTCGGATATTTTTGAAGGTTTCACTATGTCTACTCTTATTTGTAACTGGGATGCATTTATTTGCACACCCATGTAACTTATTTTAGGTTTCTTTTTCAAGTTTTTAGTGATGTGGAACCCTTTTCTATAAAATTTGCTCTTTTCGTCCAAAAAAAAATGGCCTGAAAGTAAACATCTCTTGGACCAGCAAGGTGATTTTGGATAAACCACAAGGCTTTAATTTGTAGCAATTTCCTAGGTTTTTATTTTGTTCATAGAGCTGGAAATGAAGTGACATACACTCTTACCAAGAAAGCAAATCATTTTACCTCTTTAGTTGATTGGGATGACATTCCCCAATTTGTATGAAACGAAAACTTCTAGTAGATAAATCAAATATCAAGGGGTTCAATACCTGGATATTAGATGGCTCTACTTCGGTGTAACTGAGGATTTTGCCTCCTCTTAGTCTTGAAATGAAATTTTACTTGCAAAGAAAAAGAAAAAAAAAAGGACATTTTCCATCAAGATTGCTAATATGGGGTACCAATTTATCAAAATCTATATAAAAGAAAACACTTTTTTGTCTTATATAAACTCTGGTGTCTCTCCCTAGGAAACTGATACTTCCTATTAGCAGCCTGATTTTCGATGTTGTAATGATCATTGATCACTATGGCAACAACTTTCTTTTATGAATCATTTTTTTAAAACTTATACAATCAACTGGGTTAAGGAAAACTCAAACCCACAAATAAAATAAGGCCCAAAGCCCATTATCTCAAGTACACCTTTCTGCTTTTATTTTTATTTTTTTACAAGATAACTTGAGAATTCACTACTAAATTGATTAACAACAACTAGAAAAGTTGGTATTGGAGTGCAGGCTAGCAAAACTATTTGCATCTCGATTGTTTTTCCTATCACAACGCTAAACTTCACAATATCAAATATCTTTGACATGGAACAAACTCTTTTCTAGATATGTTATAGACTAGAAATAACCCGTGCCGTAACGGCACGGCATGAGACATAATAATTTTTGGTTAGAATGATTTTAAGAATTACCACACACTATGAGGCTTAATTTGGCCCATGAGAACTTGTAGACATGAAATCTTAATCTTAATCCAAATAATTATAACTTCGGTTACACTTAAATAATAGTTTAATAATTCCTCACGATATTATTTAGACTTCAAATAATAATTTTTGATAAAAATTCCTCGTTGATCATTCTTTGAAGGACGAAATCTGGATTTCTTATGTTTTGATCGATCATTAGTAAATCCAAAGCATTGACTTAGTTGGTCGCCATGAAATCGACATCTTCCCATTTTCTGGCAACACGAAACTTGAGTACCGCAGGTTTATTTTCATCGCAATTATGGCGTCACTAATATTTTATTCTTAAAAAAAAATAGTTTAATTCGGATCGAAATAAAAATATACTCAAGTTTTCATCAACCATTAGTAAATCCAAAGTAGTGACTTCGTTGGTTGTCATGAAATCGATATCTTCTCATTTTCTTGCAACACGAAACCTGAGTACTGCAGGTTTGTTTTCACCGCAATCATGCATTCTCAAAAATAAAACAAACACGTTTTGGGCAACGGTTTTTCTGGGGATGCAGCTAATCATGTTTGCCATGTAGAGACTCTTAAGCTAAAAATATCACCAAAAAAATAAGTTGGAATGAGTGAATGAGTGAGTGTGTGTGGTTGAAGAAATACACTCCTTTATTTATACGCTTCTCATTGATAATTGTAATTAGGGACATATTCATTTTTTTGGACGTTTTTTCTTTTGGAATGGGTTATTACGTTCTAGTCATTAAGCAACAGCTGTTTGCATGCAGACCTTAGAGCATGCACAGTTTTAACTTATTTATGGGTAAGTAACTCTCTTAATCGTAGAAGGATAATGGGAAGTAAATAGAGGATCCAAAGCAATTCAAAAAATTGGAATTAAAAGAGGAAGAGATATTTTTTTTGGTCTAATAAAAAACGTTTCTTTTTCTAGATTCTTTCATCTTTATTTGTGTTGTGGATCACCAAAAAGGAAAAAAAATATTGATTCCATCAGAAGACATTAAACGTTTAAAAAAAAAAATTGATTCCAGAAAAACGCATGCGCCATCAAAATTCACATTTATGGGTTTGAAGATTCATTCATCTGTAAGTTTACTCTAGTAAGTGTGTAAATGGCATGGAATCTTATAAGTTTCATTTTTCTTTTTCTTGAAATTAATTGATACGGTGACAGTTCATTTCACCATTTAGTTTCTATAGTGTTATCTCTATATTTCAATTGCTTGGAAGAGGCTAATCATGATTAATGGATTTTTTTTTTGTTTGTTTCGTAGATTTTGATCAAATTATTCATGACACTAAAATATGATGCGAAGATAGCCGTGATCATGATCAAGAATATATGGTTCATCCGTCGATTGGTTAAATGTTTCATTCGAAAATAAATTTATTACAGATGCTAGAAAATAATTCTAAAGTTCTTTGTCCTTTGGTTTTACATCGTATTTTTTTTTCTTTTTGCAGGATGATGAAAATAAGCTTATTCGATTTCTAAAATTAAAATTAGCCCCACGGCTTAATGTTAAATCTTTTGTGAGTCATTTTTTGGATATATATATATATATATATATTCTATTTGTACTATGAGTATAATGAAAATCATTAGTTGTATTTTTTGATTATTTCCTTTAGACAATGAGTACAATGATCTTTTTTTTTATTATTAAAAAAAAAATCTGCATATTGCAGTTTTTTAAAAGATGGCTAATTTGTTTTTAAGACATGGTTCGAAGATTTTTTATTTTTTTAAAATTTCAATGGTTGAAACATGATTGTAACATTTATTTTTTAAGTTTATTTTCTTAATGGCACATTTATTTTTTCAGTTTATTAAGAAGGTTATTAATATCTCCATAATGGAAGAATGTTACAAACACCACAACTACTAGATGTCTTTGGATGGGATGATACTGGGATGGTCGGATCACTTGTTTGTCTCTCAAAATGTTATCCGTCCGTCCAAAGCTCAAAAACCTATGTTGTTTTGTATTATAGATTCGCTTAGGTTCAACCTTCTTTAACAGTAGAAAAATGCCATATAATCAATACATATATGAATTTTCTTATCAATGGCAAGCTTCAGACCCAACTCAACTCCTTGAAGTTCATGTGTAGCAATAAAAATAAGCTAACAACCATCGTCAGCACAATCCACATAATCACCATGTTTATCTCTGAGTATAACACCAAACCTATCATATAATTCTTTTAAAGAACTATTAGAATTTATCATAATATCACAACCCTCTGAACCCATCCACCAACAATGCTTCTACATTTTTGGGATAAAAGAACGATCCACATTCCAATTAAGCAAGAATATCATATTATCAGAAGTATCTTTAGCAGTTATAACATTAGCACTAAGTTTGTGAGAGGAATTCACAATTATCTCAACAAGTAGTCTTAAGATAAAGAGAAGTTTTAGAGAAGGAAAAGGAATGTAGGGTTTGAAACCTAAAATAGGTTCGTGGATGATCAACTCTTATCCCTATAATAAAGAGTAAAGTTGTCGATAATACCCTTTATTTTTGTTTGATAGACAAAAAATAAAAATAAGAAAAGAACCAAAACTTTTCCTAAAGCCTGAGAGGTACAAAATCATTGCATCTTTTGAACAGGCACATGAGACAAGATTTAATAACAACACAATCAGGTTGCATTGTTGTGAACTACAATTTGTCCACCAATTTCCTCTTGTGGAACATCCACAAACTTATGTCTATCAAAACAATTTGACCATAATTTCTTCTCAAATGGTCTTGATTTTTCCTTGGAAACTAACCTGTTAGACAAAGATAAAATCTTACATACCTCTGCGGTCTTCTGAGCAAGTTTAAGCTTTCTTGCTAGATGATTTGCTCTTCGTTGAAGTTTGTTGACGTGTCTTTGCTTGTGTTTGAACTTGTAACACTTTGAGAGTTCATGACCTTTTAATGAAAAATACGAGCACGTCACACTTGGATAGTAATCAGGCTTCTGAAATGTGCAAGCAGCTAGGCACATAATGGATCCTGAAATATTAAATGCAGAGTTTCCAATAACAGGGTCAACTTTTTCTTCCAGAATGGTTGGATTATCTTCTGAAAGAATATCAAAATTTATATGTGTATTACTACAATTATAAAAATCAATATTTTCACCAAGAAGTGCAAAGCTTGATTTCCCATCTTCATTAGAGTCGTAGCTGTCAGACATTTAATCAAGAGTTGCTGCAAGAACTTTGTTCCCAGTGTATTTTCTACGATTTGGATACTCGTTTACAAAATGACCAAATACCTTACACTTAAAGCACTGAGGCATATCCTCATCATCAATTTCATCAATATCCCTGTTTTTATGAGGAACACGATTATGAGGTTTGACTGATGCCTTAGGCTTATCTCTGGAGAACCGTTTACTTCTCTTCATCAGAAGATCCCTAAACTGTCTTGTGATCATCGATACTGATTTGTCAAGATATTCATCTGATGAATCTGTCTCAGAGTGATCATCTTCAGAGATATACACTTTTTTACTTTTATCAAGTAATTTAGTGTCCTTTAGTGCTTTGAACGCAACATCCTTAGATTTGGATGAATGTTCATGATCAAAGATCTAAAGCTTTCCAACCAGCGTATTTCTGGAGAGATTATCTAGGTTATTTCCCTCAACGATGGCATGCTTCTTAGCATCGTATCTAGATGGTAGGGATCTGATAATTTTCATCACAATGTCCTTTTCAGGAATAGTCTTACCCAATGCAAAAGATGCATTAACAATTTCAGACACTTTGTGATTAAACTCATCAAATGATTCTTCATCTGGCATATGAAGGTTTTCCCAATCAGAACTAAGGTTTTGAAGCCTAGATTCCTTTTCACTGGTGTTTCCTTCAAATACGGTTGCTAAGATATCCTAAGCTTCTTGCGACTTAGTGCAGTTAGACAGATGGTACTGAAGATTTGGGGTAATGGCATGTATGATCGCATTCAAACCGTCGGAGTTTTTCTTTGCATCAAGAATTTCTGCAGGCGTGTACTCAACAATATTCTTAGGAACATTTACACCTTCAACTGCCTCAACGGTAGCATCATAGCCATTAACAACATATACCCATGATTGGAAATCACGTGCTTGAATAAAAGCACGCATAACAATTTTCCACCATAAGTAATTAGAGCCATCGAAGACTGGTAGTACATTTATTGAGATATCACCTTTGTCCATAGAGTCAAATCGCTATAAACACAGACTTATAAGGTCTTGAACGTGTTTGCCTGCTCTAATACCAATTGAAAAAGCGGGGGTCTAACAACCTCACCCAATATTTCGATTATCAATCTGTATGGACAAATCTGAGTTGTTTTCTAGAGAATCAACTAGACTCAATCAATAGAAAATACTCAAGGAGTTATTATCTCAATCTCTCGATTTGATTTACTCAAGAAAATATGATTCGCGAGTCTAATCAAAGAGAGGTAACTTGGATGGTACCAAAGACCAATATCCAAGTGTCAATCAATTTAAATCAATAACCAATAATGGTCGGATATTCTAATTGATTGAACAACGCACAACCTGTATTATTTCAATTTTATAACAAAATATAATGCGGAATAGAAATAACACAGACACCAGAATTTTGTTAACGAGGAAACCGCAAATGCAGAAAACCCCAGGGACCTAGTCCAGATTAAACATACACTGTATTAAGCCGCTACAGACACTAGCCTACTCCAAATTAACTTCGGTATGGACTGTAGTTGAACCCCAATCATTCTCACACTGATCCAAGGTACAGTTATGCTCCTACGCCTCTGATCCCAGTAGGATACTGCGCACTTGATTCCCTTAGATGATCTCACCCACAACCAAGAGTTTCTACGACCCAAAGTCGAAGACTTTAGCAAACAAATCTGTCTCACACAGAAAAAATCTACAAGATAAATAAATTCGTCTCCCAAGAATAAACCTATGAGTTTTGTTCCGTCTTTTGATAAATCAAGGTGAACAAGAACCAATCAATAAAACCAGACTTATATTCCTGAAGAACAACTCAGTTTTATCAATCACCTCACAATAGTCATAATCGACGCAACGAAAAAAGATATTGTGGAATCACAAACGATGAGACAAAGATGTTTGTGATTTCTTTTATATCTTGCCTATCGGAGATAGAAATCTCAATCCAATTATTACAATTGTACTCGTATGATAGAAACAGCAAGATCGGATCACACAACTACAAGAAAAGTAGTATCGGTCTGGTTCACAATCCCAATGAAGTCTTTAAGTCGTTAACCTGGTTTTAGAAGAATAAAACCAAAGGTTAAAGGAGAATCGACTCTAGCTTAGCAAACTAGTATCAAACAAAATGTGTGTGGATTAGGTTTCCCAGTTTCTAGAGTTCTCCCTTATATCGTCTTTCTAATTAGGGTTTGCAATCAATGTTAGCTTAGTAACAAAGCATCCAATATTCACTGTTAGATGAAAACCTGATTAGATACAAGCTAATATATTTCAACCGTTAGATCGAAAACTTATCTTTCCATACACACATGTACTTGACGATTTGGTTTTGTATAACCATGCCCAAACATGTACAATAGTTGGTTCAATATTAGTCAACCAAATGGTTAGCCAAATGATAACTTTCATATCAACCATATTCTTTTTCACCGTAACTAGTCCAAATGAACTAGTTAGAGAGTTGTTCAATTGCTATGAGATCTTATGTACTATACAAGACACAATTGAAGCAAAAACGATGTGATTCACTCGAATCGATTCATGAAATATAAATCCACGGTTTGCAATAACATTCCTTAGATAATTTAAATAAGTTCACAGACATCGTTTTTAGACATAACCACTCAAGTTCGCGGACTGGGTTCGCAGACTTAAACAACCGGTTGGAGTTCACAAACTCCAGCAAAAATTCTAGGGTTCGATAACTTCCGTCAGTTCGCGGACTGAAACCGATCTACAACTCCAGCAGAAATTCTCTGGTTCGAGAACTACGCACGTTCGCGGACTGGGTTGACTGCTCAAGTTCCGGTTTTCACTTGATCAACAAAGTTCGCAAACTTAGGTTCAAGTGCTATGGACTTATACATATATGTGTTACCACAACAATGTTTATATCCCCCAATGGTTATATTGTCTAAACTCTCATTTTAATCATTGAAACATTCTCAGAGGGCGTCATATTGTTGTTATTCACAAACTAGTTTTCGTCAGATCAATTTCCAAAGTGATTGAAACATAACATGACTTTCGTCACTAGGCAAAGATGAACTTGGCAAAAGCGAAAGATTTACCAACACTCATTTCAAGAAATAGATAAGCGAGATATACTCAGTTCGAAATGTCACATGTGCATATCTTTAGTCTATATAGTAAAATAACTTTTATTTCAAGATAGGAGATAGAGTAGATAGACTTTTGAGTGATAGATAAGTTCAAGTCTCCACATACATTTTAGTTGATGAAGATCCACTGGTTCCTTGAGTATTCCTTCGTCTTGTATGATGATTTACATGGAGTTAATGAGATCAACTAAACTTTTTATCCTAGTCCGAGACCTTAGCTATAATAGACTAGAAATCAAGACTTTGTAGTTTTGATCACTAACATTGACAAACATGCTTGATATAGCAACGCATGCGAGTTTGACCGAGCAGTGCTCTAACAAGAGTTTTTCTGG
>JAJJWX010001269.1:0-35985 GCA_023529315.1 Papaver bracteatum
GGAAGGGATAGCTAGGAAACATAGCAGAGTTTCCTTTCGTGTGCCATCACTGCCCTTTATTTGAGGGATAGGGAAGGGATAGATAGCACCATAGTGCTAGCTCTTACAGAAATTGCAAAGTCCTCTAGATGATATGTCCGGAAACTTTGTCTTACATTCTAAACACCGGCCCCATTCTATCCCCTGAATAGCTTTCCTGAAGTGTTTTGCATTTAAATTTGGAGTTGGTAATCCAAGTGTGTGCATATAAACCAAGTGAGTGCATATATTTCGTGCACATATGCACTATAAATCCTTGTGTTGTGTGTGATTGATTTCATTGATTTCATTTCCATTTTCATATCTTGATTGATTGTGATAGCTTGAGCCACTAGTTCTAACAAATTGGTATCAGAGCTTCGTGTAGAAGCGATCAACAATGATGTCAAAGTCTAAAGATGAGGGATGTACTGGAACTACAAGGTTTGGTGAAAAATTTGAAAGGGTAAATGACTCTAGCAACAACATTGACAGATGAAGAAAAAGTAGAACTCATGGAGAAAACACACGGATTAATTTTGTTGTGTTTAAGCAATGAGGTCTTAAGATAAGTTGCGACGGAAACGACTCTGGACGGGCTATGGAACAAGTTGGAGAAAAGGTATTTAACTAAATTCGTGACTAATCGTCTTTATCTTAAGAAGAAATTACATACTCTTAGAATGCATGAAGGAATATCTATTATAGATCATATTGATGATTATAATAAAATTCTCTTAGATTTGGCAAATATTGATGTCAAAATTGAAGATGAAGACCAAGCAATAGGTTTGCTTTGTTCTTTACCACCATCTTATGATAACTTTTCTTATACCGTAATGTATGGGAATACTACAATTTCCACGAAAGACGTTAAGGCGGTTTTGAACTGGAAGGAGTTAAAGAATACGTGTATTGATGAAAAAGATAATCCAGGATATGGATTGTTTGTAAAAGGAAGAGGAAACCAAAAGGGTGGTTTAGATAGAAGTAGATCAAAGTCAAGGTCTAAATCTAAATCAGGTTAATTCAAATGCTTTCATTGTAAGCAAGTAGGGAATTTAAAGAAGGATTTTCTGAAAATGAAGAATCTGTAGAAGAATACAAACCAAGGCACCACGGCAAATGTTGAAGTAGAAAGTGATGATGGAACGATTCTCATGGTTTATACCAAAATCTCGGATAATATGTGGATTCTTGATTCGGGTTGTACTTTTTATATTTGTCCGCATAGATAATGGTTTTCTACTTATCAAGATCGATAAGGTGGAAGAATTCTTATGGGAAATAATGTCACTTGTAAAGTGGTGGGTATAGGTACAATTCAAATTAAGATGCATGATGGTATTGTGAGGACTTTAACCAATTAGGCATGTTCGGGATTTGAGAGGAAAGTTGATTTCTTTGGGTACACTTGATTCAAAATGTTTCAAGTATCAAGGTGAAGGTGGAGTAATTCGTTTCTCAAGAGGAAGTCTTACAATCATGAAAGGTACAAGAGTTAATGGTCTTTATACACTGCAAGGTACTACTGTAATATGTGATGTAGATGTATGTTCTTCAATTTCAGAAGATTATACAACCAAGTTATGGCATATGTGGTTAGGCCATATGAGTGACAAGGGGTTGGCTGTCTTGAGCAAGCAGATATTACTTTGTGGTTATAAAATTGGTAATCTTGATTTCTGTTAACATTATGTGTTTTGGAAGCAATGTAGAGTAAAGTTCAGTACAACTATTCATAACAACAAAGGTATTTTGGATTATATTCACATGGATCTTTGGGGTCCTTTTCGGGTGGAGTCACTTGGTGGTGGTAGAAATATGTTGACATTCATTAATGATTTCTCAAGGAATGTATGGGTATTAATACTTAAGCACAAAGTTAAAACTTTTGTCAAGTTTAAGCAATGGAAGACTATGGTTGAGAAGAAAACTGGTAGGCAAATGCAAGTGCTTGAGGAAAGACAATGGTTTGGAATTTTGTGGAGGTAAGCTCAATAAGTTCTACAAGGAACAAGGGATTGTGAGAAACCGCACATTCAGAAAAATAACCCAACAAAATGGTGTTGCAGAAAGGATGAACAGAACCATAATTGAGAATGCAAGGTGCATGCTCTCCAATACTGGGTTACCTAGGAAGTTTTGGGAAGAAGAAACAAACACATCAGCTTATTTAGTGAACAGATCTCCATCTATTTCTAATGAGTGTAAGACTCCAAATGAAGTTTGGACATGTTCACATGTTAAGTATGAAAAGTTGAAGGTTTTTGGATGTCCAGCCTATGCTTATGTGAATGAGGGGAAGCTAAATCCTAGTGCAAAAAAGTGTATATTTCTTGGGTATGCAAAGGGAATTAAAGGCTACATGTTATGGAGTCCTAAAGAAAGATCAAACAAGTTTCTTATAAGTAGAAATGTGACATTTGATGAGCAATCAATGTTGAATCCAAAGAATAAAGAACTACATAGAAGAGTTAAGGAGGGTGTTGGTGATAAGGTGGAGCTTGGTGACCAGCTGGAACTTGAGATACAAGTTCAAGGAAACAATGAAACTGTTGTTTCTGGTGAGGATGATCAGGAAATTGTGCAAAAGTCGGCCCATAAATATGAAGCACAAGATCATATGTACAATCTTTTTAGAGACAGAGTAATCAGACCACCTCATAAATATGGCCATGCTAATTGGGTTGTGTATGCACTTGTAATGGGTGAGAGCATAGATATAGATGATTCAAGAACCTATGAAGAAGCAATCAGTGGTGAATAATCATCATAACGGGGAACTTCTCTCATGAAGAAGTTGAGTATATTGACAAGAATGACACTTAGGAGATAGTTGTAAGACCAAAGGGACAAAATCACATCGATGTGAGGTATCATTTCATCAAAGATGCCGTTGAAGAAGGGAAGCTTGCTATGCTTAAGTTTCCTACAACGGACAACCCTGCAGAAATGTTGATGAAGCCGGTTGCAAGCATCAAGTTCAAGCATTGCTTGGACTTGGTTGGTGTCAAAAAGTACTGAGAGCCCTTGTAATGGCTAAGCGAAGACAATAATGAAAATTGATGAATAGTAATAGTATTCAAGTCAAAGAGGAGATTTGTTATGTATTCCTTGAATATAGGTTTAATAATTCTTTTATGGGACCGATCCTTTAACTTAGCCCATTAGTCCATTTAGTCTCTTTTGTAACCTAGGTCAAATATATAACGGGGCTAGGGTTTATAATAGTGAGAAAAACTAATGTTCTTCTTGGGAGAGATGTGATGCACAAGGGAGGCTATAGTTGTTGAGACTTGAGAGGGTATTTGGGAGAAATCTTGTAAACTTGTTTGATCATCATAGTGGAATCATTTCGTCGTCTTCGCTAGTGAATATAGATCATCTTGATCGAACACTATAAATCCTTGTGTTATGTGTGTGCTTGATTTGATTAATTTCACTTATATTTTCGTATCTTGATTGATTGTTCTAACTTGAGCCGTTAATTCTAACAATGTCATTATAAAATAGTCCAGGTTTAGATATATATATATATATATATATATATATATGTAACGATCCTCGAGCTCGTCAACGCTATTATACTAGTCAAGAGACGTTTTAGTCGATAATAACCCGATTAGTTTAACATGAACATTAATTATTAGGAATTAATTTAACAACGATCTAGATACGAAAATAGTATTGTTGAACAAATCTCGAAATGTTACGTGGAATAGACACCTCGAACGTGTCATTCGAATACCGGACAGAGAAGAAATCATCTAGAAAGTAAAAAGGGAAAAATAGACTTTGCAGTGGACCGCCTGACTTCCCTTAACGTTTGAGTGGGTGCCTTTATCATGGGAAGCTGGCCTTATCACCAAGACGTGTTGAAGAGAAACTCATTCTCTTTTCTTCTTTCTCTTTCTTCTCTTTCTCGTTTCTTCTTTCTTTTCCCTGTTCTTCACGGTTCTGATTCTGAGAGAGATGTGGGAATAAAATCAAGTGGGTTTAGCAATGAAGATGTTTTGATGATGTAGTTGTTGGTGGTGTTCTTGTGGTTTAATCGTGAGAAGAACGAGAGATGATGTTTTGTAGATAAAGCAAAAAGTTGAGGTTTTCATATGAGTTTAAGATATGGATTAATTGATTAATTGAAAGAGGATTTGATTAGTTAGTGATGAAGAACAAAAGGGGTTAGTGTTTAATTGAAGTTCTGAAGATGATTCGGTGATGAATTGGTGGGTTAGGGTTTCTGCATGTTGTGTTGCAATTCGGTTTGATTAAGAATTAAGAAGATATATACGGAATTAGAGGATGGGTTTGCTTAATTGAAGAGTTAATTGATGTTCTGGGTTTGAATTAGAGAATAAAAATTAGGGTTTTTGGATTTATTTTTGAGGTTTGTGGAATTGAGCAGTGTATTAGGTTGCTGACAGATGAAGGTTAAGAGGGTTGATGATTAATTGGATTTATAGAGTCGTTTTGATATTTGAATCAATAACTAGTGTTTCATAAGAAGTTCATAGACGAACCAGTAGATGAAGTTATTGGTTTAGGGGATTGAATTAAAGGATGGGTTTGGTGAAATTAGTATGAATATGAAGAATTAGAGATGGATATGTGAGTTTGATGAAGACTAGAGAATCTAGGGTTTCTGTTCTTCACAAAATATAAATTGGGGTTTTGTTTGAAAGTATAAAAGTGAACTGAGTTGTTAATGAATGAAGAATTGAGGGGTTATTACCAAATTGATGAGGTGAAGCTGTTCTGAAGGTGAATCGAAAGAAAAAAAGTAATTTATAGTTTCTTGATTTGATTATGTGTTAGTTAAAATTTGGATAATAGCTGATGTTTATAATGTGGGTTTGTTTAGATTGATGTTGAATCAGTTATATGGAGTTTAATTTCAATTTAATTGTGAGTTTCAGAACTACATACTAGAATTCTTGAGTTGGAAATTGCAGATGAATCATGATGTAGAGCTATGAATGATAGAGGTGATAATATGATAGTGTTTGATTATTGAAGAGATTGTGTTTGGAGTTAGATTGGATTGTTATCGCAGGTATTGATCAGTGGTGATAACCGAGATGGGTATTTTGTGTGGAGATTGTATTGTAGTTGAGTTTGGGTATAATGTTGCTGCCAGTGATTCTGTTATGCAGCTGAGATGGGTTTAGTTGTGGCGGTGACGATGTTGATGTTGCAGGGGTTGATCTTTATAAACTGAAATAAGGTACTTTGGTTAAATTGTCTTGAGTTAAGAGTTGGAAGATCAGTTGAGGGTGCATATTGATTATTGCGGGATATGTGTGTTTTCTTGAATGCATCTGAAGTTGTTAATGGAGACTAAATGGTTGAGGGGAGTTAGATGAATGGGGTAGGAATTGGAGAATGTTGAGTGGATATTACAACCATGAAGTGAACTGTGTAAGGAGAATTGAATGTGAAGTTAGAGGTGTTGTTGGTGTTCCCAGGTAACGGTTTCGTACAATGAATGGAATTGCAAGTTATAGGTTTTGGGTTCTGTGTATGCCAACTTTTGGAATTGATGAGAGTTTGTAAATATTGCAGATTGACACTTTTATCTGAGTTGAAGCTTAAATGTATGAAATGTTATTGGTGAAGTGAGATGGAAAAAGAGTAGTAGTAGTAGTGTTGTAATGGAAGTAATTGTGAAAGCCTACAATTGCAGATCAGGTAAAGCTTAAATTGGAATTGTATATTCAATTATAGAATTCTGTTATTATAAATAGTTTGTTATTTGATCATATTAATAGAATTAGGTTGTCTGAGTTCTTGTAATTACAATGGAAGTTTAGCTTAGGATTTTGGGAATGTTAGTCATCCCAGTCAGTTTAGCTGACTCAATGTGTTTAGCTGACTTAGTTAATCTGAATGAGTCAAAAGTGAAACTGACTCACCTGAATCAGTCTTGTAGACTGAGTTAACTCACCAAGTTTCCAATCTGACCTGAGTTGGATCGTTGACCGATTCCTGTTGGACTTATTTGACCATTGACCCCGGACTTTGACTTGACACGGACTGTTAGTTGACCAACTTGACCATCAGTGACAGTTAGTTGACTCAGCTGGACTGGGCCTTAGTTTATTGGGTTGGTTAGTAGAGTTGGGCTTAGGACTAGTATTCATATAATTGATGAATTGGACCTTTGTGGTCTGAGTTAACATTTAGCTTCTTCTTCAAAGTTGTAGATATTCATAAGAGTTAGCTAATAGACTTTAGAATCAATCTAATTGAATTACTAAACCTCTAGAAATGCAAGAGATGGATAATAAAGATGTGTATAATCATAAATGGTCCTAGAACCATTAGATAAAACTATCTGATTCTTGTATGAAACTTGTGTGAGCCATTTTGGCTAGATTCTTAATGTTTTTATGTGATTAACAGTTAGTTATTAACAACAATCGATTCAAAGGATGGACCAGAGGATCGCGGATCTCGAGGTAGGCGTGGCTTGTCATCAAAAGAGGTGTGGGAATGCATTTGACTCTTTTGTATTCATTATTGTTGTTTTTATAAAAGTTTATGCTTAACAAACTAATGCATTGTCTGTCCGTGCATTTCATGCTTTGTTTAAAATGCATTATGATAATCCTGTTGATTCTATGAATCTTTCCACGATTTGGAAAGGACTTGTATTGTTTGTTGTCAGTATGAATTGTTATGGGAAATGCGAATTTCCACTTGTGGTATATAGGATACGCTCCTTCACATTTATACCTACTTTAATTCAGTTTTTATTGTTTAGAGTTGGTCACCATGGTCTTGGTGGCATCCATAGCTATTGAGTATGGTTAGCACGAATATTATTACATTGTTTGAAAGAAGGAGTTTGTTCCATATACATGTATGATTATTTCAGTGACTTAGTCAACATTTTAATGTTTCGAAAAACATGTATTGTTTTCCAAATCTTGCCTATGATTACTTAGAAGTTAAATGTTAATTATTCCCACTTGAGCTTTTTGTGAGATCAGTGGTCAAGGCAGCTAAAGCTCCGAGAAGTTGACTTCGCTAGTTGATTAACTTATGTTATATTTATTATGTTGTATATTTTATTTAAAAACCAAATGACTATTATATATGTATCATTTGAGAGAAGATCTTGTATATATATTTCTGAGCGGGGTTAGCTTTGGGTTAAATTCTGTATCGCATTTCTTAATTGAATGCTTAAGTGCATGTTTTAGATTTTAGTGCTTCTTTATTTAGTTAATCTCTTGGATTAATCAGTTGTTAGCTTAGTGGGCGCTACAATATATGTTCTTCTTAAACAAAATAAATAGTGTATCTGTAGTTGCATTTTCCAAGTGCCAAAGATGGTTAGGGATTCAAGGCACCAAGCGAATTAATTTAATGCATTAATACTCGATAGGTGTGAATTAAATTATTTTTCTTCCTAACATATTTTGTTGTCAATGAAAGATTTTGTGACGAGAAAAGATTGTGTGTGATAGAAGTAAAATACTTTCATCATTGGGATTGTGATACATACCTCATGATTAAATCAACAAATCATAGATAATCGGGAAGTGCTAGACCTACCGATAACAAGTTCTGCAAAGAATCCCGATAGGAAAATCAACGGTTGAGATGCAAACTTCTAAACATTTGGATTAGTAATGGTGTTATGTGGGTCCCATATGTATTACACGCGGGATATGAATCGGGATATTTTACTCGGTCAATCTATCATTACCGTAGATAATTTCGTGATAATATTTTTCTACTACACCAAAGTTTGAATTTTTTGTTTATTTTGAATCGCAAAGATTGATAAACTAGATTAAACGTTACAAAGGGACAGAGCTCCCCCGTGACCATACAGTCATTTTTAACGAACCGCTCTAAAAACCGCCAAAAAAATCACCTTCTCACATTAACGTGTGCACCATTTTTTTTGGGATTAACAGGGGTCCACCATTAATTTGAAGATGTGAGGGGGCGATTTTTTCACTTGGATTTTGGGCGGTCAGTCAAGACTTTTGGTTGACCATAAAGGTGGCACAAAAAATAAAAAACCAAGAGACACCTTTAGAACATTATTGTAGCTATGAATGCCATCAAACTCCGAGCACTAGATATAGTTGGGTAAGTACTACTACGTACGTACAACAGACGTACGTAGGTGAACAGTCGGTACCAAATTGTCAAAGGATCGCTAAATTACATGTTTTTAACGGTCACAACAAAGATGGAGACTCGGCCGAGAATATTTGTTATCGAAGGTTGGCACTCTTTTCATATCCAAAAATAAAAGTTTTTCCCATATCCAAAAATAAAAAAATGATTAGCATTTTTTTTCTCTCACTCTAGCAGTTAATTCTGCGGCTGACGTCACTGAATGCGTGTGACCAATCTTTAGCACCGAATGTGGATCCATACAAGTCATTCCGGCACTTTCACGCATCATGATGCATGCAGATGGATTATTATAATTGAAGAAGAAGTCATTCCGATACTAGCACATCACAGGCGATATATGCACATGGATTGGATTGGATAGAGACTTTCTCATCGTGATATAAATGCATATTTCTATATATTATGTGATAGAGATTGGGAATAGAAATAAAATGATAAAATCGTCAAGTTGGGCACATTTGGGTATGGATCATCCAAGGTAAGTGTTTCTCTTACTTAAATGAAGAAGAAGGGTGGGCCTATGTTCTAAAAATTGATAGCCAACTGTTTATAGGTGAAAATAGTTTCTACTGATTTCGGTAATTGAGGGTGTGAAGGTGAGAAATAAACCCTAAACAATGTACTGTAAGGGAGTACTTTAGATTCGAGAGATCACTCTGTACAAGTTCGGCATAAACCAAGAAATGGCCGTTCCAAACTTGCTTCGGTGACAAAGTGGAGGAGAAGGGTTGGTTTAGGTAGGGAAGCAAAGAGAGTGTTGAGGCCAGAATAATTCTGGAAGAGTAGTACTTGACTTGTATTAGAAGGTGAGAGCTTTGATAAATCTAGCAAGAGTTGCCTTTCTGAGTGTGGTGTTTTCCCTGACCAAGAACTTGTCATTCTGGTGGAAATAGGTAAGCCTATTTATACAAGTCAAGAAAATAAACGTACTCTGGCCTCATTAAAGAGTGGGGAAGTAAATGGGAGGAGGTGGTGACCGTATGCATGGAATTGATGTTCATAAAGTTGTTAGCGCATGAAACTGTTAACATGATGGAATTGATATCCCATAAAGTTGTTAACGCATGTGCTTTATGTCCCATGAACGTTTCACACATAACTTCCCGTATTTACTAACCGCCTTACCCTTATGACACTTCCTTATGACGAGCGTAGTATACGCCGAACGCTGTAGACCGCCAAACCAATACCCAAAGAGGATCCCCTAGTTTGTGTTGATTTCTCAAATGTTTTTGGGAAACATGTAGCATATTGTTGTGGCTTGGAAAGTCAAGCTCGAGAAACTTGCTAGCCTGGTGACCTTCAAAGGTCGAGATTTTGCATCTTGAGAGGAGGGGCAACCGTTGATCGTTGCATGCCTTCGTTTTGGTAGTGAGGGCAATCGTGGTGGCGCGACTAGGTTGGCATGCCGTTGGCATAGCATGCTTTGGCGTGACCAAACTTAGGTTTTCAGACCAAAGGTTACCATGTGTCGTTTGGTAACCTTGGATGGATAGGATTTTCTCGTAGGATTGAAGGGCAACCGTTGATTATTGCACGCCTTTATTTTGGTGGCCACGTAGGGGAGGCCAGCAAGGTGGCGCGGCTAGGGCCAAGGCAAGGTAGTTTGGTTTGGCGTAGTGTGACTAGCTGTTTATAGGTGAAAATAGTTTCTACGGGTTTTGGTAATTGTGGGTGTGAAAGTTGAGAAACAGTTTAAACCCTAAACAATGTACTGCAAGGGAGTACTTTTAAGTTCGAGAGATCAATATGTATAAGTCCTACCTAAACCAATAAATGGCCATTCCATATTTTCTTCGGTCACAAAGTGTAGGAGAAGGGCTGGTTTAGGGAGGGAAGCGAAGAGAGTGTTGAGACCAGAATAATTCTAGAGTGGTGCTTGACTTGTATCAGAAGGTGAGAGCTTTGGGAAAGCTAGCAAGAGTATCTCTTCTGAGAGTGATGTTTTTCCTTAGACCAAGAACTTGTCCTGGTGGAAATAGGTAAGCCTATTTAAACAAGTCAAGAGATAAATCTGGCCTCATAAGAGAAGGAAACGGGTGAGTTAAATGGGAAGAGGTGGTAATGCCTGGCATTGATGGGATTTGATGGAATTGATGTCCCGTTATGAAGGAGCGTTTCACCGTTGCTTCTTTCATTTACTGACCGCCTTACTCCCATTACACTATCTTGAAACGGGCATTTGTGTATGCCGCATGCTATAGACCACCAAACCAAAACCCTAATGAGTATCCCCCAGTTTGTGTTGATGTCTCGAACGTTTTTGGAAGACATGTAGCATGTTGTTGTAACTTGGAAAGTAAGGCTCGAGGGACTTGCTAGCTTGGTGACCTTCGAAGGTCGAGACTTTGCATCTTGAGAGGAGGGGAAACCGTTGGTGCGTTGCACGCCTTTATTTTGGTAGTGAGGGCCATCATGGTGGCGCGACTAGGTTGGCATGCTATTGGCATGGCATGGTTTGGCGTGGCCAAACTTAGGTTTTCGGGCCAAAAAGTCATGAGGTGACTTTAGACGGATAGGATTTGCTCCTGGGTTTGAAGGGTGGCCATTGATGGCCGCATGCCTTCGTTTTGGTGGCCGCATAGGGAAGGGATGGCCAGGGTTTTGTTTAGACTTGGCGCGTGGAGCCAATAGTCTGCCATGGACGTATGACATGGCTAGGGCCAAGTCAAAGGCGCTTGGCTTGGCATAGTGTGACTAGCAGAGCTAGGGCCAATCCATGGGCGTTTGGCTTGGTGCGGATAGCTTGGGTAGGTGCGGCTTGGCACGTAGGTCCAAGGAAGAGTGCAGATAAAGTCAGGTGCGTTACCGAACTAGGGCCAATGCAAGGGCGGTTTGGTTTGGCGCGTGGGGCCAGGGGTTTTCCATGGTCGCATGACATAGCTAGGGCTAAGGCAAGGGCATTTGGCTTAGCGCGTGGGGCCAAGGGTTTCCCATGGTCGCATGGCATAGCTAGCTTTGGTCAGGTTCGTAACCAAGCTAGGGTTTTTGGGCCAAAGTCATGAGGGGACTTTAGGCGGCTAGGATTTTCTCCTGGGATTGAAGGGAAACCGTTGATTGTTGCATGCCTTCACTTTAGTAGCCGTGTGGGAAGGCCAGCAGGGTGGCACGGCATGAGGGGCCATGGAGAGGTATTTTTGGCATGACGCGACTAGTTTGGTTAAGTGCGTGATCATGCCAAGGTTTTGGGCCAAGGTCATGAGGGGACTTTAGGGGGCCAGGATTTGCATCTGAGATTGAAGGGCAACCGTTGATTGTTGCATGCCTTCACTTTAGTATCCGTGAGGAGAATACCAGCAGGGTGGCACAGCTAGGGCTAAGGCAAGGGTGTTTGGCTTGGTATGGTATGACTATCATAGCTGGGGCCAATGCAGAGTGTGATTGGCATGGTGCGACTAGCTTGGGTTAGGTGTGGCTGGCATGATTTTCCTTTGGCATAAGGGTTCGGATAGCATAGATAGGGCCAAGGCAGAGTGCAATTGGCATGGCGTGGCTAGCTTGGGCTAGGTGTGGCTGGCATGATTTTCCATTGGCACAAGGGTGCGACTAGCATGGTTGGCATGCTTTGGTGCGGTTGGTGTGGCTGGCATGGTTCGTCATTGGCACAGGGGTTCGTCTAGCATAGCTAGGGCCAAGGCATAGTGCGATTGGCATGGCGCGGCTAGCTTGGGATAGGTGTGGTTGGCACAATTTTCCATTGGCACAAGGGTTCAGATAGCATAGTTAGGGCCAAGGAATAGGGGGATTGGCATGGAGCGGCTAGCTAGGGCTAGGTGTGGCTGGCACGATTTTTCATTGGTACAAGGGTTCGGCTAGCATAGCTAGGTCCAAGACAGAGTGTGATTGGCATGGCGTGGCTAGCTTGGGCTAGGTGTGGCAGGCATGATTTTCCTTTGGCACAAGGGTTCGGCTAGCATATCTAGGGCCGAGGCATAGTGTGATTGGCATGGCGCGGATAGCTTGGGCTAGGTGTGGATGGCATGATTTGCTATTGGCATAAGGGTGCGGCTAGCATGGTTGACATGCTTTGGCGCGGTTGGGGTGGATGGCATGATTTTCCATAGACACAGGGGTTTAGCTAGCATAGCTAGGGACAAGGCGGAGTGCGATTGGCATGGAGCGGCTAGCTTGGGTAGGTGTGGCTGGCATGATTTTCCATTGGCATGAGGGTTCGACTAGAATAGCTAGAGCCAAGGCAGAGTGTGATTGGCATGGCGCTGTTATCTTGGGCTAGGTGTGGATGGCATGATTTGCCAATGGCACAGGGGAATTAGGGTTTGGTTTGTCGTAACCCTAATTTGAAAAATATACCCCGGTAATTATTTAGAGACACTTTAAAAGATTTTCAGTAAATGCGCTTAGTAAATGCTTGTTACTTTAAATGTCATGACGTCACTGTCTGCTAGGGTTTAGTGTTTTACGATTTAACCCTAAACTAAAAACCAACATCAACACTAGCATAGCTAGGGCCAAGGCAGAGTGTGTTTGGCATGGCACGGCTAGCTTGGGAAAGGTGTTGTTTTGGATTGGCATGTGGGGCCATGGGCGCATGGCGTGGATTTGTCCATATGCAAGGACATTTGGATTTGCATGTGGGGGCCATGGAGAGATGTTTTTGGCATGTGGCGGCTAGCTTGGTTAGGTGCGTGATCATGCCAGGGTTTTGGGCCAAAGTCATGAGGGGACTTTAATCGGCCAGGATTTGCTCCTGGGATTGAAGGCCAACCGTTGATTATTGTCTGCCTTCACTTTAGTAGCCTTGAGGAGAAGACCAGCATGGTGGAACGGCTAGGGCCAATGTAAGGGTGTTTGTCTTGGGATGCTAAGACTATCATAGCTAGGGCCAAGGCAGAGTGTGATTGGCATGGCACGGCTAGCTTGGGCTATGTGTGGCTTGCATGATTTTCCATTGGCATAAGGGTTCGGCTAGCGTAGCTAGGGCCAAGGCAGAGTGCGATTGGCATGTCGCGGCTAGCTTGGGCTAGATGTGGCTGGCATGATTTGCCATTGGCATAAGGGTGCGACTAGCATGGTTTACATGCTTCGGTGTGGTTGGTGTGGCTGGCATGGTTCGTCATTGGCACATGGGTTCGACTAGCATAGATAGGGCCAAGGCAAAGTGCGATTGACATGGCGCGGCTAGCTTGGGATAGTTGTGGTTGGCACGATTTGACATTGGAACAAGGGTTCGGATAGCATATTTAGGGCTAAGGCAGAGCGCGATTGGCATGCAACGGCTAGCTTGGGCTAGGTGTGGCTGGCACGATTTTCTATTAGCACAAGGTTTCAGCTAGCATAGCTAGGTCCAAGGCAGAGTGCGATTGTCATAGCGCAGCTAGCTTGGGCTAGGTGTGGCTGGCATGATTTTCCATTGGCACAAGGTTTCAACTAACATATCTAGGGCCAAGGCAGAGTGCGATTGGCATGGCGCGCCTAGCTTGGGCTAGGTGTGGATGGCATGATTTTCCATTGGCACAAGGGTGCGGATAGCATGGTTGACATGCTTTGGCGCGGTTGGGGTGGCAGACATGATTTTCCATTGGCACAGGGGTTGGGCTAGCATAGCTAGGGACAAGGCAGAGTGCAATTGGCATGGCGCGGCTAGCTTAGGGTAGGTGTCGTTGGCATGATTTTCCATTAGCACGAGAGTTAGGCTAGCATAGCTAGGGCCAAGGCAGAGTGCGATTGGCATGGCGTGGCTAGCTTGGGCTAGGTGTGGCTGGCATGATTTTCCATTGGCAGAAGTGTGTGACTAGCATGGTTGGCATGCTTTGGTGCCGTTGGTGTGGCTGGCATGGTTCGTCATTGGCACAAGGGTTCGTCTAGCATAGCTAGGGCCAAGGCAAAGTGCGATTGGAATGGCGCGGCTAGCTTGGGCTAGGTGTGGTTGGCACGATTTTCCATTGGCACAAGGGTTTGGATAGCATAGTTAGGGCCAAGGAAGAGGGGGATTGGCATGGAGCGGCTAGCTAGGGCTAGGTGTGGCTGGCACGATTTTTCATTGGCACAAGCGTTCGGCTAGCATAGCTAGGTCCAAGACAGAGTGTGATTGGCATGGCGTGGCTAGGTTGGGCTAGGTGTGGCAGGCATGATTTTCCTTTGGCACAAGGTTTCGGCTAGCATAGCTAGGGCCAATTCAGAGTGTGATTGGCATGACCGCGGATAGCTTGGGATAGGTGTGGTTGGCATGATTTGCTATTGGCATAAGGGTGCGGCTAGCATGGTTGACATGCTTTGGCGCGGTTGGGGTGGCTGGCATGATTTTCCATAGACACGGGTGTTCGGCTAGCATAGCTAGGGACAAGGAGGAGTGCGATTGGCATGGCGCGGCTAGCTTGGGTAGGTGTGGCTGGCATGATTTTCCATTGGCACGAGGGTTCGGCTAGCATAGCTAGAGCCAAGGCAGAGTGCGATTGTCATGGCGCGGTTAGCTTGGGATAGGTGTGGATGGCATGATTTGCCAATGGCACAGGGGAATTAGTGTTTGGTTTGTCGTAACCCTAATTTGAAAAATATACCCCGGTAATTATTTAGAGACACATTAAAAGATTTTCAGTAAATGCGCTTAGTAAATGCTTGTTACTTTAAATGTCGTGACATCACTGTCTGCTAGGGTTTAGTGTTTTACGATTTAACCCTAAACTAAAAACCAACATCAACACTAGCATAGCTAGGGCCAAGGCAGAGTGCGTTTGGCATGGCGTGGCTAGCTTGGGCTAGGTGTTGTATTGGCTTGGCATGTGGGGCCAAGGGTTTTCCATGGGCGCATGGCGTGGATTTTTCCATATGCAAGGACGTTTGGATTTGCATGTGGGGGCCATGGAGAGATGTGTTTGGCATGGCGCGGCTAGCTTGGTTAGGTGCGTGATCATGCCAGGGTTTTGGGCCAAAGTCATGAGGGGACTTTAATCGGCCATGATTTGCTCCTGGGATTGAAGGGCAACCATTGATTATTGCCTTCCTTCACTTTAGTATCCTTGAGGAGAAGACCAGCATGGTGGCACGGCTAGGGCCAATGTAAGGGTGTTTGTCTTGGGATTCTATGACTATCATATCTAGGGCCAAGGCAGAGTGTGATTGGCATGGCGCGGCTAGCTTGGGCTATGTGTGGCTTGCATGATTTGCCATTGGCATAAGGGTTCGTCTAGCATAGCTAGGGCCAAGGCAGAGTGCGATTGGCATGTCGTGGATAGCTTGGGCTAGATGTGGCTGGCATGATTTTCCATTGGCACAAGGGTGCGACTAGCATGGTTGGCATGCTTCAGTGTAGTTGGTGTGGCTGGCATGGTTCTTCATTGGCACAGGGGTTCAGCTAGCATAGCTAGGGCCAAGGCAAAGTGCGATTGACATGGCGCGGCTAGATTGGGCTAGTTGTGGTTGGCACGATTTGACATTGGCACAAGGGTTCGGATAGCATAGTTAGGGCCAAGGCAGAGCGCGATTGGCATGGAGTGGCTAGCTTGGGCTAGGTGTGGTTGGCACGATTCGCCATTGGCACAAGGGTTTGGATAGCATATTTAGGGCCAAGGCAGAGCGCGATTGGCATGGAGCGGCTAGCTTGGGATAGGTGTGGCTGGCACGAATTTCTATTGGCACAAGGATTCGGCTAGCATAGATAGGGCCAAGGCAGAGTGCGATTGTCATAGTGCAGCTAGCTTGTGCTAGGTGTGGCTGGCATGATTTTCCATTGGCACAAGGTTTCGGCTAGCATATCTAGGGCCAAGGCAGAGTGCGATTGGCATGGCGCGCCTAGCTTGGGATAGGTGTGGATGGCATGATTTTCCATTGGCACAAGGGTGCGGATAACATGGTTGACATGCTTTGGCGCGGTTGGGGTGGCTGGCATGATTTTCCATTGGCACAGGGGTTGGGCTAGCATAGCTAGGGCCAAGGCAGAGTGCAATTGGCATGTCGCGGCTAGCTTAGGGTAGGTGTCGCTGGCATGATTTTCCATTAGCACGAGAGTTCGGCTAGCATAGCTAGGGCCAAGGAAGAGTGCGCTTGGCATGGCGCGGCTAGATTGGGCTAGGTGTGGCTGGCATGATTTTCCATTGGCATAAGGGGGAATTAGGGTTTGGTTTGTCATAACCCTAATTTGAAAAATATACCCCGGTAATTATTTAGAGACACATTAAATGCTTTTCAGTAAATGCGCTTAGTAAATGCTTGTTACGTTAAATGTCATGACGTCACTGTCTGCTAGGGTTTAGTGTTTTACGATATTAACCCTAAACTAAAAACCACCATCAACACTAGCATAGCTAGGGCCAAGGCGGAGTGCGTTTGGCATGGCGCGACTAGATTGGGCTAGGTGTTGTTTTGGCTTGGCATGTGGGGCCAAGGGTTTACCATGGGCGCATGGCGTGGGTATGGACAAGGCAAGGACGTTTGGCTTGGCATGTGGGGGCCATGGCGAGATTTGTTTGGCATGGAGCGGCTAGCTTGGCTAGGTGCGTGACCAAGCTAGGGTTTTGGGCCAAAGGTCGTGAGGTGACCTTAGACGGCCAGGATTTTATCCTAGGATTGAAGGGCAACCGTTGATTGTTGTACGCCTTCACTTTGGTAGCCGTGTGGGGAAGGACAGCATGGTGGCGCGACATGCATGGCCATGGCGAGATGTGTTTGGCATGGCGCGACTAGCTTGGCTAGGTGTGTGACCAAGCTAGGGTTTTTGGACAAAGGTAGTAAGGTGACCTTCGACGGCCAGGATTTTCTCCTGGGATTGAAGGGCAACTGTTGATTGTTGCACGCCTTCACTTTGGTAGCCACGTGGGGAAGGCCAGCATGGTGGCGCGACATGGGGGCCATGACGAGATGTGCTTGGCATGGCACGGTCGGTGTGGATGACATGATTTTCCATTGGCATGAAGGTGCGGCTATCATGGTTGGAATGCATTGGCGCAGTCGGTGTGGCTGGCATGATTTTCCATTGGCACAGAAGTTCGGATAGCATGGTTGGAATGCTTTGGCACGGTTGGTGTGGCTGACATGATTTGCCATTGGCACAGAGGTGCGGCTAGCATGGTTGGCATGTTTTGGCGCGGTTGGTATGGCTGGAATGATTTTCCATTGGCACAGAGGTGCGGCCAGCATGGATGGCATTCTTTAGCGCGGTCGGTGTGGCTGTCATGATTTTCCATTGGGACAGAGGTGCGGCTAGCATGGTTGGCATGCTTTGGCGCGGTTGGTGTGGATGGCATGATTTTCCATTGGCACAGTGGTGCGGCTAGAATGGTTGGCATGCTTTGGCATAATCGGTGTGTCTAGCATGATTTTCCATTGGCACAGAGATGCGGCTAGCATGATTGGCATGTTTTGGCGTGGTTGGTGTGGCTGGCATGATTTGCCGTTGGCAAAGAGGGGAATTAGGGTTTTGCTTGTTGTAACCCTAATTTGCAAAAGGTACCCCGGTAATAATTTAGAGACACATTAAAGGCTTTTCAATAAATGTGCCTAGTAAATGGTTTATCACTTAAATATTGTGACGTCACTGTCTGCTAGGGTTTAGTGTTTTACTATTTTAACCCTAAGCTAAAAACCACCATCAACACCAGCAAACTATGGATAGAATGTGATGTCAGTTTGGAGTTTGACATTTCGAGTACTCAGTACTCACACCGATATCACATAGGTTGTTGGCTTTATTACTTTCGGTTCTTAATCCACACATCTAAGGTGGCTAATTCAGAGTTCGGTTGCTTCTGAAGATCATCTTTCCATTTTTTTTTGATGATCTAGCTAGTGTTTGAATTTACATATACTTAGATAGGAACTCTTCATGAGTGCTTGCTTACCCATTACTTTGCGGTGTTTGTTGGAATTTCACTCCTTATATCCCAATGGTCTCGGTGCCCCCTTATCAAATGGGGGGAGTTGAATAGTGGTTGCCTTGTTATGTTATAACAAGGCAAATAGGCATCAGGAGAAGAATTAGAATTTCATTTCCTTCAAACCCGTGAGAGAGGAGGAAAGAGAAAGAGAGGAAGAATAAAATAGAGTGAGTGAGATAGAGAGATTTAAGCCACCATTTTTGGTGAGATTGGTGTCATCTTGAAGAGGAGAAGAAAGGGTTCTTGGCTAAGGATCTTTTGGTTTGTTGTGGTGAAGATTGAGCTATTAATTTCCACATCTCTTCAAAGGGGGAAAAATCTAGGGTTTGTTCAAACCCTATTTGTAAGTCTCTAAATCACTTCCTATTGTCAAATTGATAGTGTTTATTATCTATTTGGTGAATGAATTGTTGATCCATCCTTAGGGGTGAGTGTAATTAGGAAAATTGATATCCAAGTGCTATAGGAACCTTGAAGAAGAGTTTATCCCCAAATTTGGGAGAATTGTGTGTAACCCATTGTTTGATTATAGTGGAAGATTATCCCGTGGTTTTTTACCCTTCACCTTGGAGGGGTTTTTCCACGTAATTGCCGGTGTTGTGTGATTGCTTCTATATCATCATAGTTTGTGTATTTCCGCATTGTGTTTCATTGCTCGTGTAGGTTTCGTATTGCGCATAGCGGATCGGATTTCGTAAGCCTCCCCCAACAAGTGGTATCAGAGCTTTTGGGTTGAGCTAATCCTGTGCAATGGCGGAAGATAGCACTAGTAATAGAATGGTCAATTTGACCGGTGAGAACTATATGATATGGAAGACCAAGATGGAAGATTGGTTATATTGTGAAGATCTCTATGGTCCAATAGAGAGCAATGGAGTAAAGCCTAAGAAGATAGAAGACGAAGTGTGGAGTGTTGCTAATCGTAAAGTTGTTAGTTTAATTCTACAATGGGTTGATGATTATATTATTCCACATGTGTCTAGTGAGAAACTAGCATATTCTTTGTGGACGAAGTTAGAGGAGTTATATGATCAAAAATCTGCTTATGGCAAAGCTCTTGACCGTGGAAAGTCAAGAAGTGAATCAAAGTCTAGTGAGGACGTGGATTATTCAAATGAATGTAGGAAGCCGGTGAAAGAACCAAGGACAGGGAATGTAAATGACAGACAAGTCAATGATGTTACAGTTGTGGTAACAAGTAGTGATATTACTTCATTCTCGATTGTAACGATGTTTGTGTGGGTTCTGCGAGGTTCCCGATTCGGAGTGGATAGTTGATTGGGTGCATCTTATCATGCTACTCCTCATGAAGATGTATTTACCTCCTACAAGGCTGGTGACTTTGGGTTGATCAGAATGGGCACTTGATGGTGTTGAGAAAATTGTAGGAATGGGTGATGTGAAGGTTGAGACCAGTTTGGTTATTACGTTGGTTCTCAGAAATGTGCGACATGTACCAGATCTTCGTTTGAATCTAATGTAACCAGGAGTGTTAGATGATGAATGGTACAACAATCACTTGGGTGATGGAAAATGGAAGCTAAGCAAGGGCTCCATGGTTATTGCAAGAGGCAAGAAGTGTGGCACATTGTACAAGACACAATTGAAGGTGTTGAAAGGTGAGTTGAATGTTGTTGACAAAGATTCAATCTCCAAGCTGTGGCATAGAAGACTTGGTCATCTTAGTGAGAAGGGAATTCAAATCCTCACCAAAAGACAAGTTTTGCCAAATGCCAAAGGTATGCAATTGGGTAAGTGTACTCATTGTTTAGTTGGTAAACAAACTAGAGTCTCTTTTCATAAAGCTTTACCCAAGCGCAATTCTGGTATTATTGATCTTGTTCATTCTGATGTATGTGGACCTTTAAGGGTCAAAACACTTGAGTGGTCTTGTTTATTTTGTTACTTTCATAGATGATGCTTCAAGGAAGGTTTGGTCATATGCAATCAAGACCAAAGATGATGTTGTTCATGTGTTCAAGATGTTTCACAACATGGTGGAAAGAGAAACAGGTAGAACCTTGAAGTGCCTTCGTTCTGACAACGTGGGAGAGTACATTGGGCCACTTGAAGTGTATTGCAAGAGCATGGGTATACGTCATGAACAATCAGTGCCGAAGACTCCACAACATAATGGTGTTGCAGAGAGGATGAACCGCACTATTCTTGAGAGAATAAGGTGCATGTTATCTCATTCCAAGTTGCATAAGCATTTTCGGGGGTGAAGCAATGAATCTGCTGTGTATTTGATTAATCGATCTCCTTCAAGACCGCTAGATGGAGAAGTAGCAGAAAAGGTATGGAGAGACAAAGAGCCTACTTATGATCACTTGAAAGTGTTTGGTTGCATGTCATTTGTTCATATCCCAAAAGATCAAAGATCAAAGATCAAAGCTTGACGACAAAGCAAGGCAGTGTGTTCCTAGGCTATGGAAGAGAAGTTTGGTTCTGATTTTGGGATCCAGTTGAGAAGAAGGTTATCGAAGTAGGGATGCGGTATTCCTTGAAGACCAGACAATTGAAGACTTTGAGAAGATTGAGATGCCAAAGCTTCAAGATGATATGACCTTGGATCCAAATCCAGTTGTTCCTACTCTTGAACAACATGATGATGATGTTGATGGTAATGGAAATGAAGATGAAGCTCATGAAGATGTTCCAGTGGGTGATGTTGAGCAAGAAGTGCAGCAACAACAACAACCGAAGCCGAGTTGAGAAGATCCAGCGAGGACAGATTACCTTCAACAAAGTATCCACCACATGAGTATGTGATTCTCACGGATGCAGTGAACCAAGAGTCTTATGAAGAAGCTCTTAGTGTTCTGAAAGTCGAAGTGGTTGAAATCCATGAAAGAAGAGGTTGGCTCTTTAGATGAGAATGACACTTTTGATTTGGTTGACAAGCCCGAGAACCAGAAAATTCTGAAGAACAAGTGGGTGTACAGAATCAAGACTGAAGATGGTAACTCACAACCAAGGTACAAAGCACGCTTAGTTCTGAAGGGTTATGAGCAGAGAAAGGGTGTTGACTTTGACGAGATTTTCTCACCGGTGGTGAGATTTTCTTATATTAGGGTTGTCTTGGCAATAGCCGCTAGTTTGGATCTTGAGATAGAACAACTAGATGTCAAGACAACATTTCTTCACGGTGAGTTGGAGGAAGATGTGTATATGGCACAACCCGAGGGTTTTGAAGTCAAAGGCAAAGAGCACATGGTGTGCAAGCTGAAGAAGAGTCTATATGGTTTGAAGCAAGCTCCAAGAAGATGGTACAAGAAGTTTGAATCGTTCATGAAGGAACATGGGTACAAGAGGACTTGAGATCATTGTGTATTCATTCAAAAATTTCTTTGATGGTGATTTTCTTACTCTTTTGCTATATGTTGATGACATGCTTATTGTTGGCAAAGATAAGAAAAAGATTGACAAAGTTGAAGTCAGATCGAGCAAGTCTTTTTCTATGAAAGACTTGGGTGCAAAGCAAAGCGTATTCTTGGCATGGAGATCACTCGTGATAGGAAGGCGAGGAAGTTGTGGCTATCACAAGAAAGCTACATTGAGAAGGTGTTGCAAAGATTTAATATGGACAAGGCTGAGCCGGTAAGTTGTCCACTTGCAAACCATTTTAAGTTATCTCGTGATCAATGTCCTATGAATGATGTTGAGAAATGGAAGATGGAGAAAATTCCTTATGCGTCCGCAGTTGGTAGTTTGATGTATGCAATGGTGTGTACAAGGCCGGATATAGCTCATGCGGTTGGAGTGGTAAGTGATTTCTATCAAATCCTGCTATGGAGCATTGGGAAACGATGAAATGGATACTACGGTATTTGAGGGGTACTTCTAATATGTGTTTGTGCTATGGAGGTGACAAGCCGAGTTAGTTGGTTACACGATTGATTTGGCAGGTGCTCAAGACAGTCTCAAGTCTACATCGGGTTACTTATTTACCTATGCGGGGATCCGTGTCTTGGCAATCCAAGTTACAAAAATATGTGGCATTGTCTACTACAGAGGCGAGTACATTGCAGCTACAGAGAGTTGCAAGGAGATGATATGGATGAAGAGGTTTGTTAGAGAAATCGGTGTGAAGCAACGAGGTTCATCGTTTTGTGTGACAGAGTGCCATCCATCTCAACAAGAATTCGAGTTTTCACTCGAGGTCCAAGCACATCAATATTAGGTATCCGTGGATACAAGAAGTTCTCGAGGAAGGTCTTGTATATTGAGAAGATCCATACGAGATGACAACGGTTACGATATGATGACAAAGTCGCTACCAAAATACAAGCATGTGTATTTACGCAAATAGGGCAGGTTTGGTGGTGACAGTACCTCGCCATAAGTCGTGAGGGGGAGATTGTTGGGATTTCACTCCTTATATCCCAATGGTCTCGGTGCCCCCTTATCAAATGGGGGGAGTTGAATAGTGGTTGCCTTGTTATGTTATAACAAGGCAAATAGGCATCAAGAGAAGAATTAGAATTTCATTTCCTTCAAACCCGTGAGAGAGGAGGAAAGAGAAAGAGAGGAAGAAGAAAATAGAGTGAGTGAGATAGAGAGATTTAAGCCACCATTTTTGGTGAGATTGGTGTCATCTTGAAGAGGAGAAGAAAGGGTTCTTGGATAAGGATCTTTTGGTTTGTTGTGGTGAAGATTGAGCTATTAATTTCCACATCTCTTCAAAGGGGGAAAAATCTAGGGTTTGTTCAAACCCTAGTAGTAAGTCTCTAAATCACTTCCTATTGTCAAATTGATAGTGTTTATTATCTATTTGGTGAATGAATTGTTGATCCATCCTTAGGGGTGAGTGTAATTAGGCAAATTGATATCCAAGTGCTATAGGCACCTTGAAGAAGAGTTTATCCCCAAATTTGGGAGAATTGTGTGTAACCCATTGTTTGATTATAGTGGAAGATTATCCCGTGGTTTTTTACCCTTCATCTTGGAGGGGTTTTTCCACGTAATTGCCGGTGTTGTGTGATTGCTTCTATATCGTCATAGTTTGTGTATTTCTGCATTGTGTTTCATTGCTCGTGTAGGTTTCGTATTGCGCATAGCGGCTCGGATTTCGTAAGCCTCCCCCAACAGTGTTTACATCTCTTGCAGCATGAATATACTACAAGAATATCAGAATCCGGAGAATGATTTGTCGTTCAGGACTTCAGGTCTCGAGTTACCAAGTTGGTGATGGATTTGTCCGTTCATGGTTTTAGGTCTTTTATCTAATACTCCAGATAATTTAACCAAAGCCGATTGACCGTTAGTCGTTGACCACCGTCAATAACTACTTAGACTGGAAATGATATAAGAAACGGCAGTTTTGTACATTGTAGCTCACGACGAGGGTTTCTAATAAAAACGGGCATAGACTAGAAGCACCTCGCCTTTAAACAGCGAGGTTGGATAAGTTTTGAATAAAGCACAAAGAAAAGAAATACAACGAGTGTTTACATATTTATTAGACACGAAGTACTGTCGCCTATTCGTCCATATACTCATTACAGTACCAGAGGAACACCATAAACATATAAATGGATCGACTGTTGAATGTATATCAGTCAGTAGTATCAATGGAAATTTATTCAGAAGCGCACAAATAATGTGTTCAAGTCTTTGATGCACAGACATAATATACACACACGTCATGGTTATAAAAGTAGGAAATCAATGTTTAAGTTCACAATATGAAAAAGAAAGTGAAAGATCATTTGAGTTTAATCAATCTTGCACAATTTTTCTCTGTTAATAGTTCACGCTGATCCAACAACAACAGTCGACCAGTTAACTTGACCAATGCTGATCCGGATCGACTAGTTGACCATCGACACTTTAGGCTGGAAATGATATTGGAAACAACTTTTTTTATTCATAATAGAAATCAGACACACAAGTTCGGTACATAGAAATCACAAGAATCCACGTACTCATTATTATTACATGCACACACAATTTCCATACACACAGAAATCACCGAAATGAATCGACTGGAACATATATCGGTGGTTGTATACCGGCGATATAATTTATGCAGAAGCACAGAGGAGGTGAGAGTTCAAATCCTCAATTTGAAACTGGAAGAATTGCAAATAATCAATGGGAACTGGAGAATCCTCATTAAGTTTCTCGTATTCAATAGTCCAACTCACAATACTCCCGTGTCCATTAGCCTTTGGATTAACTACAAGAGTTGCGTCAAACTTCTTGTTATTTTTCATCACGTCTCCTCCAACGGCACTATGATGTATCGTCCTTGTTTCATCGTTATATGTTGTTTTCTCGTGTACATGCATCTCTTTACCCCCTGCGGTGATTAACATGAGAATATGAGATACACAAGGTAATAGTTATAAATATGTAAGAAGTGAATATGAAAAGAAAGAGCAAAAATCATTTTTATTATTTAATAACTGCGTGTAATTTATGTGCTTTGCATCATAATATACACATACCAACAGTATAGTTCCATTGCTTGACACATCCCGAAGTAATTCCATGTCCTTCGATAACTTTGACTTCAGAAATATGTTGGGTTACATTAGGAACCTCTTCATGGTGCTTCCAAATTTTTGTAATATTCTTGAGATTCACAGTTAACCTCTAGACTCGGTATGGCTTTCTCTCTCCTACGCTCTGCATTCTCCAAACCTTTAGCTCCTCCATCCCGCTATAGATTAGATCAATTAGTTACCTCCATCCTAGATCCCATAGAACTCTACTGACTTTTAGATCCCTTAAATTCGAGGATCCCATGTCTCTTGAGCATAGGTATGTGTCCATTGATCGAAAGTTTTTCGATTATCATGTAGCAAAACAATTCGCATCTTGTATTTCCCTCACTTTGAATTTCATTCACATGGAAAGCTAATAGGCTCTTTTACCTTCAACCTGGCCACAAATCTCAAAAATCTATTATTTGAGGTCGAAGAAACGGTGATCTTGGAAAAACTGTGTGGAAACATGAAGATAATCAAAAATGGTTCTGTGCTACAAAGCTCTCCAATGAAAATGGGTATTACCTGCATATCATTTTATCTAGACCTAGTCCTAAATCTTACCCGTCTTCTTTCTACATTCCATCGGGATCTCGCTTTGAAGGTTGGTTTGCCATCGCCGCCTCTGTGGAATCAATCTTAACCTTTTCGTCGTCTCTGTCTAAACCCAAACCTTCAACCTTGAACCCAATCAAACATTATCCTCAAACCTTTGTCAACCCCCGAACAACATACGCTCAGTCATTGTTTTCTCAAAACAAATTATCAAACTTGCAAACTGAACAGAGAAAATCCAAATCCCAGTTCTTGACTGAAACTGTTAAGGCACCATGTTCTGTCCAGATGACGAATTCCAATTTTGAAAGCTTCATCAACCGCACAAATAAACCGGCCTACTCAAAACAAACATCCATAAACAATCTAAACCCATCAGAACCAAAATCCATAACTAAATCAACCACCTCGCCAAATCGTGATAGTCTAGCGCCCCAGTTTATGTCTCCAAAACGACCAATTATGATACCCTGAACATAAAGCAAATTGATGAAAACAATTCTTTGGGTACATGGAAGGATGCTTTAGTGATCTCATCACCAATCCCGATCAATTCATGGGTGAAAATCGGCTTTGCTCTTCAAACTCTGTTGCATCTAAACTCTTCTTTGAACCTCTATCCTATAAATTCTTGTCAGGCAATCTTCCATATGGATGATACGGTGGAAATGGAATTCATATTCACTTTCGAAAATGTGGATATGTCTGTGTTCAAATGGGATAACAAATCTTGGATAACTAATTCAAGTAAGGATACGGATTTCAACATCGAAATATTTGGTGTTCCATATCAGTTTTGGTCATCAAAAGTAATGCACGCCATAGGGAACATATGTGGTGAAATCTTGGCAATCCATCCAACATCTCTGAGGTTGCAAGACCTATCCGCCATTCGAATGAAGATCAGGAATTATGGAGGAATCAATCACATCCCACGGCGGTCAATTTGCTAGGCGATGCGAAGTTTTCACTTTGCAGAACATCTTCATTGTCGGAACACCGATCAGCTATGGAAACAACATTACGCGGTAAAGATAATTCAAAATGCAACAAGTGGGAGGAGCCAGAGCGTCAATCAAGCGACAAGGAGACAAACAGTGAGAAAAGACAATTTACCCTAACTTTCCAAAAACTTTCGTTAGTTGAAGATTCAATGGAGGATGATTTTTTGACAAACCACACTCAAAAGAAAAAATCCAATCATAACTCTACCAATAAGAAAAGCAAAAAGAAAAAAATACAAAACAAAAAAGAAAAAGCAAAAGCAACCAAGGTACGATCAACAATGGATGGAAAAACCCACTTCATCGAATACAGCTCAAGATGAGGTCAATAGTCCAATGGATATAGATGTTTCATATACAACTCAAGATGAGATTGAAAGCACAATGGATATAGATGTTTCATATGCGTACCACATGGTTGTCGAAGACTATGTAGAACACACAATTAGAAAAAAAAAGATACCCAACTAAAAAAAAGCAAAACAGTTCAACAGTCTAATGCACAACAAGACAAAGAGGCGGAAGAAGTTACTCTTGAAATGGAGACACACCTACCCCGGAAGATCAGCGACCCCTCCACAAGCAGAATTTTAAACCTTTTTACTTTCATTGACCCCATTCCAAAACCGGTGTGCACCATTATCAGATTACCAACCAACATCAATACCCCTCCAGCACTAAACCACAATCCTCCCATTCTTCAATACCCTACTATCCAGAAAAATACATACAGTTATATCCAAACTCCATACAACCCATCCATAAAACTCATAATACCAATAACATCATTATTCCAAAGTGGATGGTGGATGAAGTCTCAAGGCTATTCCAGCTAGGGATAAAAATGGGGTTAACTTTGAAGATATGCCCAATCATTCAAAAAGATTTCTTTTATCAAAGATATCTTCGGAAGGCCCTGTGATAAAGAGGTATGCAGATAATAAAGAGACTTCAACTCTTATTGAAGAAGATTTTTTTGTCAAACTCGATACGACTAGAAGGAACTAAACAGTCACGACACATGAACCAAAAAGAAGATTTAAACCACTCATTGGCTTGGAAAACACCTTCTTAACTTTGGAATGTGTGTCCACAACGGTTTCTTCATCTTTTTCTACACCAACCTATCCACCGGCTTTGAACCTCAAGCTAAGGAAATGTTGGATGATCCGGCTCTCAAATAGATTGCATAACTCCCAGCGGCTCTCCACTGAGTGTAAAAGACTGGATATTTCTATCAAGGATATTGGAAAAATAGGCACTAAGGCTAAAAGAGTTCCAAAAAAAAGGGTTGTTAGTGGTGATAAATGAGTTTACAAATTCTATCTTGGAATATAAGAGGTTTGTGCAATACAAATAGAAGAATCATTGTGAAGAAAATGATTCAATTGACTAAGGCTCCGATCATAATGCTTTGCAAGAAACAAAAATGGTAAACTTCGTGCTTTCGATATCAATCAAATTTGCGGAAGTTCAAACTATGGCTGGACTTACCAACAATCAGTGGGTGCTTCTGGTGGTATGTTGATTCTTTGGAATAAAGACTTTTTGGAGGTAAAAGATTCTTTAGTTGGTGCTTATACTCTCTCCATTCGCTGTATTAACAAGGTGGGAAACTTTGAATGGATTCTCACCAACGTCTATGGTCCGAACAAACCTAAAGAAAGATCTAATCTTTGGGAGGAACTGGACAATGTTTGCAACTTCTGGGACCTTCCGTGGTGTCTGGGAGGTGATTTCAACGTTATCACTAAGTGTGACGAGAAAAAGGGTTGCAAAATAATTACGAAGAGCATGGAGAACTTTTGTCCTGATTTCATCAACCAAAGATCATCTTATCGACCTCCCACTCAAAGGGGCTAGGTTTACTTGGTCAAACGGCCAAGCCAATCCAATTATGTCCAGAATTGATAGGTTTCTTATTTCTCCTTCCTTTGAAACCCATTTTCCTTTTGTTTCCCAACTAGCCAAAACCAGACCCACTTCAGATCATATTCCAATTCTTCTTGACATATCAGATCCTTCTTGGGGACCTAGTCCTTTTAGGTTTGAAACCATGTGGTTTTTGGAGACTGGTTTTATTGCTTTATTAGAAGAATGGTGGTCTTCCTTGTTTTTGTAGGTACTCATTGATCAGGGGTTCGTGGTGCAAACTCAAGACTCTAAAAGGAATTTTGAAGGATTGGAACATAAACACTTTTGGTAGAACGGATTCGAAGTTGAAGGAAATTCTGTCAGAAATTCAATCTCTCGACACGATGGCTGAAGATTCTTTGTTATTCGAAACCCAACTGCAGGACAAGCTAAACTTCAAAAAGGAATTTGAACATGTCACGAGATGGAGGAAGTCTCATGGAAGATTAAATCTAAAAACAATTGGTTACAAGAAGGAGACAAGAACACTTCTTTCTTCATCAGTCAAGCAACCGCTAGAAGGAGATACAACAGGATCAAGCGACTATACATTGACGGCAACTTGGTTTCGGCAGACACAAATTACAAAGCCATATTGTAGATTTTTATGAAAATCTTTTCGGGAAGAGGAGATTATCAGGCCTACTCTTGAAGGCATTGATTTTGACGGCATCAACTCAATTGAGTCGGAAATTTTAGATGCAACTTTCTCGGAAGCCGAAATTTTGCGGTGCCATTCAAGACTTAGGTCAAGACAAGGCTACGGGCCCGATGGGTTTCCAATTATGTTTTTCCACAAATGCTGGAGTTTTCTAAAAGAGGATATCCTGGGTACTATGAAAGAATTTTACGACACAGGTAGCATCGACACTAAGCACAACACTACTTTTATTATGCTGGTTCCTAAGAAAAATCATATAGAAACAATCAAGGATTGCAGACCGATTTGTCTTCTAACTAGTGTCTACAAGATATTAGCTAAAGTCCTTGCAACCAGATTGAAATTAGTCATGAATAAAATAATATCTCCAGTACAGTGTGCTTACATAGAAGGAAGGCAAATCATTGATGGCACTCTCATCGCAAATGAGTTGGTGGACTCAAGATTAAAATCCAATAATCCAGGTATCATATGCAAAATCGACTTAGAAAAGGCTTTTGATAGGGTTAATGGAATTATCTAGAGTTTATGCTACATAAAATGGGTTTTAGCAAGAAATGGCGCATTTGGATGAAGTTTTGTTATTCAACAAACAACTTTTCTCTGTCCTTATCAACGGATGTTCGTTTGGTTTCTTTGGCAGCACTAGGGAGTAAGGCAGGGTTGTCCCTTATCACCTCTGCTCTTCAATGTTGCAATGGAAGGCTTGTCCAGATACATAGACAGAGCTGCGAATGCAAATCTTTTTAACGGTTTCTCCATGGTCGATAATGGGACTATAGTGAATCATCTACACTATGCAGATGACACTATATTTTTTGTGGACAGTAAGAAAGATGAGATCACAAACTTATTCTCAATTTTACACTTGTTTTGAGTACATTGCAGGCTTGAAAGTCAATACAACCAAAACAAGGCTTATCGCAATCGGGGATGTGCCACATATCAGTGAATGGGCACAACAGTTGGGTTGTACAATGATTCTGCCATTTATGTATCTAGGTATGCCTCTTGGTGCTAAACCTTCTTCAAAATCCATTTGGGTCCCAATTGTAGAAAAATTTGATGACAGACTTTCTGTATGGAATCAAATTTCACTTTCAAAAGGTGGTAAAATGGCTCTTCTTAAATGTATTCTTTCATCTCTGCCAATGTACTACTTCTCACTATTCAAAGCACCTATCTCAATTATCAAGACCCTAGAGAAGAAAATGAGAAATTTCCTTTGGGATTATGGTGCGGTTGGTAATGGTTGTTCTCATCTCATCAACTGGTCTATTGTTCATACTGGAAAAGATAATGGCGGCACCGGGAGTTCTAAACTTAAGATTAATGAATCTTGCTCTTTTGGCAAAATGGGCTTTGGCGGTTTGGTATAGAAAAAATCAATTATGGTACAAGTTAATGGCGGAAAAATATGGGGATAATTACTCAACCGGGTTCGGGTATAGTCAAAACACCTCACGGTGTGTCGTGTTGGAGAACAATTACCGAAACTCAAGCTCTAATCACGAAAAATTCTTCATTAAAGTTGCACTCCGTGAATAAGGATCTCCTTCTCCGCACGACAAATGGGTGGGAAATGATTGTCTAGCTAACATTTTTAAATCAATCTACAAGTTAGATAGGTTACAAAATGGAAGTGTGAGAGATCATATATCGACGGACGACTCTTGGTGCTTTGATTTTAGAAGAATTCTATCTTCCGTGGAAGCAAATCAGTTCTTTGAACTTATCACTATCATCGGCTCTAATCCAACGGCAAGAGACACGCTCCAGGACACAAGAAGATGGAATCTTAATAATACGGGTCAGTTCTCCGTTAAATCTCTTTATGGCTCATTAATAATCGGTGAAGGCGCTGCAGAGTTCCCTTACAAGTTTACTTGGAAGAAGGACGTCCCTCCCAAAGTAAACTTAACTTCAAAGGCATTGATATTTAGCTCTTGTGTGGAGCGAATCTCAAGATCACTTACTTCTCCATTGTAAGGTGGCTTATAAGGTGTGGATGGCTACTACACCCGCAAAGCTACGTGATTGGGTTTTTCCAGGAGACAATGCTCGGGTTCGCGCATTCTCGGCCTTGCACCCATCTTACGGCTTCGGGGCAAATAGTTTGGGAACTAATCCCGGCGGCGGTTATTTGGGTTCTTTGGAGAGAAAGAAATTGTCGTACTTTTGAAGACAAGTATGGTTTCAAGACAGACAAAGAGTTGTCAGATGAAGCAAAAACTCTTGTACTTTCTGGGCTGTTGTCTCAGGGAAGAAAGTGCACCTCAACTTCTCCTACACAATCAACAACTGGGAAACTATTTTTTCTTAATTTCATAAAGTCGCGCGTTCTGTTTGTTTTGTTTGTCTACTTTTAGTGGACTGTGTACATTCTTCTTTCTCTAATAAATTTCACACTTTTATCAAAAAAGTATATAGTTTGCAAAACAATCAATGAGATTCAACTGATTTTGATGAATTTGATCTTAGACGAATGGGTTTATATAGAAAACTAGTGTGGATGAATTGGTTAGAGGCTGATGACATACTGAGCTGTATTCTGTTTCTTTATACAGTATATTCTTCCATTTTCAATATTATCAAAGATCCGATGAGTCATGACAAGATAAGAAGACTTTGGGAGATAGTAGTTGGTTATATTATCAAATATAGTAAGCCTTGCTTTGCTCCATCAAAAGACTTTTATTTAGGGTAAGTTCTACACATGCAATTGAGTAGTTAAATATTATCAAAGATCCGATATCAAAGAGTCAAGGGGACAGGAGGTGGGTAATCTACATGTTGTTTCTAGTTTTTTAAAGAAAGGTACTGGGTTAATCATACGTTAATCAACCCCACTGCAGAGCCATCATATCACTAATTCAAATATAAAAGCCTTGATGATATTTTGGCAGATAGAGACTTCTCTACAGAACTTCCCCGATCAAGAAACTAATTAGCAAGGCTGCTGCGGAAAGAGTACAGTACTCCTCAACCGGGCACTATGGCAGTAAGCGGCCCGTTTTGCGATACAACATTTAATTACTTTTTAGTAAGACATTGTTTTAAATCATTATCAGCCAAGATAGGATAACGCATCATCCCACCTACTGGGATATTTAAGATATAAACTATAGAGAACAACCAAATTAGAGGGGTGAAGAAGTTCAGTTGATAAAAAATCGAAAGACTGTTGCGAATTTGCAATAATCTTATCAAAAGCAAGGCTTTCATGACATCCTCACTTCAGCATTAAACAAATTCTTGTTCTTTAATTTGCTGAATCACATCAATTATGCTAGCAGGAGCATAAGAACAGGTCATTCCAACACTTCCACATCGTGATGCACACATATACTGTGCTATATAGAAACCTCCTCATCCTCACAGTATTAATATATATATATATATATATGGTGTTGGATAGAGACTCCCTCGTCGCGATACATGGGCGTGGGGCTATTGGAGAACCATCTCTGTTGATTATTAAGGATAGTACCCTAGTTTAATCATAGATCAAACTAGTCATGGAACCCTAATTATTGGAAAAAAAAAAATTCCACGAGAAATAGCCAATATTCACGGCGTATGGCTCGATATCACCCGATTTTCTAGGGGGGGAAATCATGTTCTGTGTGAACATAAAATATTATCAAATTAATGAAACTCCAAGTTAGAGTCATTGAACGATGGAACCACTTTCGATTGAAGTATAAGTTGCTCTAATTTGAAGAATTCGATGAAAATGATACAGGTCTGAAATTATGGCTGAGGGGATTTGGAGATATACCAGGAGGAGAGGAGGCTTCGTGGAGGAAGATTATTATTCAAGTCAAGAATGATCTTAAACTCATGCAGAGTTTCTTCTTCCCGTAACATGGAAGGGACATGTGGACTACTGTTTTAACTTTTTTACTAGAAATGATAAGTTTTATTGGGCTACTGGACTCATCATTCTTGGGATCTTGTCGAATCTGAGATGTTTTTTTTTTCTTTTGGTAGATAATTTGTTTTGTCGTTAATGAGTTTCGAGCTTATATCACTAGTATTGTCACTTAACAACTTTACCGTATTAATATGCAATCTCGGGTTCCTTTAAGACTTAAATATCCAAAATGCTTAAACCCAAGAAAGAAGCCAGCGAATAGGATGTAATGGCTTCATATATAGATTTTAAGAGAAAACTAACTCTGGCTTTTACTTCTTTTTCCTTTTGCTTTTACTTCTTATTAGAATGCTAAGGAACTCTTTGTTACCCTTAAGATCTCTTAATATTTTGGCAGCTCTTCATGACTTAATTCCTTCTAGAATTGCGCTATAGGCGCTATAGCATTGAAGTATTCAACTGGCATCGATCAATTTTATGCCTACTACGTAACTCTGAGCATGAATGCTCTTCGCACTTTCTTCTTCATCGCTCACGTTCGATCAAATTTTGGAGCTACATTTTGAAGTCATCCAGTATTAATTGGATTATTATACCCAAGAACATAGTTTTTTTTTTTTTTATCTAAACACTGTTAATTTGATTGAAACATATTATCAATTAAGAAGCTTAATTGGCAGCAGATGAATCTGGTGAAGGAAAGGAAAACACTCCAAATTACTTGATTTGGTGTACACAGCGAATAATTTAGATGACATATTATTCAACAACGAAAATAAATAATAAAACGAACCACGAATGTGCTATGCACATTACATCATTAATTAATTATACATAATGGGGTAAATCCATATCTTCACACACTCTTAGTCTTTATTATCACACAAACAGCATACACCCAACATTCAAATTTCCCACTGTATATCAATGGGTCACTGGTCACCCATAGGCGATTAACTTATTCAGGTTTATCGCAAAGATGAGTGTTCAAGTCCTCGATATTCTGCTGGAAGAAAGCCAAATAACTGATAGGAACTGGAGAGTCCTCGTTAAGCTTCACATAATCAATAGTCCACCTCGCAATACACCCCTTTCCATTAGCCTTTGGCTTAACTGAAAGAGTTGCATCGAACTTCTTGTAATCATTCCACACGTCTCCTCCAACCGCACTGTGGTGTATTGTCATTGCCTCATCATCATATGTCGTTGTCTCTTTCACAACTAGTGTTTTACCCTCTGCATACAAAAGAATATATATACACAAGAGTGATAGTTATAAGCACAGATCAATATTGCTTAACTAATAATAAAAATTAGAAGGAGCAAGAATTAAACTTAGAAGTTAATTGTGTGCATATTTTGTGCTCAAATCGGTATAAGTACATACCATGAATATAATCCCATTCCTTGATACAGCCGGAAGTAATTCCATGTCCCTCGATAACTTTGACAGCAGTGTACTGATGTGGTACCGCGTTTGGAACATCTTCATGATGCTTAAATATTTCGTAATATTTGTGAGCTTCGCAGTTAACCTCCGATTCAGTTATAAGCTTCCCAACCAGACCTGAAATGGTGTGATGATGCTCTTCAGCCATATTGATAATAGGTAGTTTGTAAAATAATGAAAGATATTCAGCTGATTTTGATGAATTTGATCTTAGTCGAATGGGTTTATATAGGAGCTAAATATGGTTGAAGTGGTTAAACGCTGATGACAAAATGAGCTGTATTTTTTTTTCGGTAATGATATTCTAAGCCCCATTCAGCGCCCTACTCTCCTCCCATCTGACATCTGACGTGTTCATATGAGATGTACAAAAAGTCGAAAACACGTATTAAGTCACGTGAACTCTTCCATCCCTCCTTTATTTTTCTTTTCTTTCTTTTCTTTTAGTAATATTCTATTATTGGATAAATATTATTAAATGAAATTAGTTGGAAGCCTAACAAGCTAAGCTCCAACGACATACTACTACATTAATTGAACAGGTTGTTGTCTTAACTCAGCTGCAGCCTCATGGGTAACCTAGCCAAGAGAGCCGAAACAGCGGGAGGGGCTGAGATTGTGTCACAAGGGGGCAAACTAACACTACCTTCCATGTTAATTCCTGCAATATTACGCCATTGGGGACTCGAATCTGGGACCTCCTGGAGCGCATTAAACTTTGTGGAACGGGGATGACCAGCTGAGCTAGGGGCCCATTTTTCTTTTTGTCTCTGCATTTTCTTAGTTCTTTCATTAATGGAGGCCATAGATTCTAAGAATTGGGTTAAATGGAAACTAAACTAGTTCTTAATTTATCTGTGCTAATAGAGTTCTTAATCCTTGATCTCTATCATTCATTTTTCTATGTTCCCTCTTATCTTGTTCTTTCCACTCCCCAAATTGATTAATTGATTTAAGTGACAGATCAATTGATTCAAATACAAGAGAAGGAAAAGTAATCCAAGTTTATGGATCTAATGTTAATATTGGAGTTAATCCATCAAAGTATGTTATGAAAACGTGGCCGCTCATAAAGATAAGAGTACAAAGTTTACTATTGATGATGTTATGCAGAACGTTGATTGATTGGTGGTTCATTGACCCTCTCCTTGGAGCATCCGTAGTGGACGATTAAAACCCAAAGTAAAGATCAAATAACATATGCATTGGGGAAAGAGTAAAGATCAAAGACCAGACTATAACCAAAACCCAGACTATATTTAGTCTTTACTCTGGTCTTTAGTCGGGCGTAATTTAAAGTTATGCCCGAACAACGTAATAGAAAACTCCGCCTGACACTAAATAAAAATGGGTTGTAACTCAAAGTTACGCCCATTAAAAAAAAAATTAAGGCGTAACCTCAAAGTTACGCCCGATGAAAATGGGGCGGAACCTCCTTTTACGCTTGATTCAGGCGTAACTTAAAGTTGCGTCTGACCAAATTTTACTCTCTCTCCACTGCGTTGCAACACGGACTAAACCCAAATTTTTAATTTTTTTTTGCTCTTTGGTCTTTGGTTATGATCGCACCACTGCAGTTGACCTTAGGTTATTAGGATCTTGCTTTTAAGGTTTCTTTGTTATGGTTATGTTTTTGTTTTGGGGTTTCATGATTAAT
The DNA here is from genome assembly GCA_023529315.1 of Papaver bracteatum. Lineage (NCBI taxonomy): Eukaryota > Viridiplantae > Streptophyta > Magnoliopsida > Ranunculales > Papaveraceae > Papaver > Papaver bracteatum. Next base: position 35,624 of record JAJJWX010001269.1, read on the forward strand.
TGGCTATTGTGAACCTGTGATAGGTATTTCGAGAACATAGATTTTTTTTATTTTTTTTAATCAGATGATGATTGTTGTGATGGTAAACCCGAGAGAGCATCGAAGGACTTGGAAAGAGAAAAAAAAATCACGTGATTTGTTAACACATCAGCAAGCCACGTACGCCACCATGGGCGGTAAGTAGGGCGCAATATGGGGCCGTGTAGCATCACTGTTTTTTTTTTTTTTTTCTTCCAAGCATGCATTTTATATTAGATAAAGATTATGTTACAATTTGGCGCGATAAGTGGTACTCACTTAGTCATGATGAATGATTATTGTTTGACTAATAAAAACTGGGATTGTGAGGGTCCCAAATTTTG
>JAJJWX010001273.1:0-106625 GCA_023529315.1 Papaver bracteatum
TCAATACTAGCAATATATTGAATCAACAAATCAATTTAGTTGGCCACCTAAATAATCTATCAATAAATCATAAATAATCAAACAATATAAGCAAACGATAATCATATGAAGAACTTCAAATTAGATTAATATAATAACTCAAATCTTGTTTACAACTTAGAATTCATCCTCAATCAATAGGTGTTTGGCTACTCATGAATGTAGAAACATCCATGATATACATATGAGAAAAGTAAAGAGATAACGTGATGATTGATAATCGCTCCGTATGATGTTTCTTCTCTCCAAACCCTAACAATTTCGTGACCTAATGATGTGTTATATTTTACATAACCTAATACCTTTTTATAGGTTTACATTACTTGGTCTTCACTTATTTAGTTTGGATCAAAAACCCAACCTAAAATAACGAAATAACGTTCCCAAACGTGCCCTTAAGCCTTCCAAGTAGTAAATACACGTTTTCCCTTTGATAAGTGCGTGAACCCAGTCCGCAAACTTCAAAATCCAGCAGAAATTTTCGGAATTAAGTCTGCGAACCCCGTCCGCAAACTCGGTTCGCGGACTGCACTTTCTTCGGTTTTCAATAAAACGGTTATGGCCACAACTTCTTCATCCGAACTCGGAATGACCTCATTCTTTTTGAATTCTTTTTATCTTTCAATTCTATTTAAGATGGTGATGAGAAATCCTTAATTTGAATGAGTTAAGATCGGTCTTTGGCCCTTCTCTTGATTTTGAGCGTTTTGCTCCTTTTCGTCGCACTTCTTCCACTTCTCTTGAACTTTGGCACTTGGATACTTGGAATACTTATGTTCATAGATCTTTTTAGTACTTTGTATCTCCTTTTTGGATTATTCATCTAATAGAGGCAAATAAGAACAAACAAGAGCAATAATACGAAAATATGCAAAAAATAATAGCTAAAACAAGTATGGAATAGACACTAAAATCGTATGAATTATGCACTTATCAAGTTTACGTAGCTCCTCCTGGGACTTGTATGATCCTATTTATACATTACAGAGAGAATAAATCCCGAGAAATCTTCATATTTCTTTCACCTCAAGACTCGGCTTTTATTTCTTCTTATAATGCGTACTTCCTGTTTTAGGTAGCTTCCAAATATACGAAGATTTGATCCCTCTTTTAGTTATGAAACACGTCACTTCCCCCTATGAATTAGGTAACAACAATATTGGACCCTAAAATCCATGCGATTGTTCACGCAGTTTCCATATTTGAAACTCCAGAGACCCGAGAAATTTAATTCTTCCCTATTTAGTTGAGATGGACGTAAGACTTCGAATCTAGCCAACATACCTTCCCTGTTTCGATAAAACAGAGTTATATCAATCCATAACCTAAGTAAAGTCCGACCCAAATTCTTTAAAATCTTCAACTCTCCTTATAAACCTGATATACGTATTCTCCCCTGTTTAGCCTCAATGGGATTATCTGGCCCCGCTTTTTCGATTCCGGAGAACATACCATCCCTGTTTAGTCCAACACAGTCGTCCCTAAAAGTTTCAGCGATTGAATCCTCCTAAAACGCGTCCAAATTACAAACCCTAAATTCTGCCGTGAAAACCAAATATTCCCGCCAGTTTCAATTTCATACGAGGAAGATGATGGTCGCCCCCTATCCAGAGAGGGGGTACGAATAGCAGCTGCTTTGGAGATGTCCTTGGGGTTCCCCTTAGTAATTAAGCTGCCCCTTATCCAGAGTGGGAATCCGAATAGTAGGTGCCTTAGAGAACTTTTCGAGCCGATTTTTCCAAAAATGTTTATTGGCCAAAAATACCTACACACATATAAAACACCATAACAAGTACAAAAATGAGCACTATCAATATATAAAATCGAGACAAATCGGACACAAAAATGTGTCTATCAAATACCCTCAAACTTATTATTTGCTAGTCCTCGAGCAAAAATAAAATAAAATCCTAACTCACCGTCGCAGACATCGTCGATTGCATTTAGCGTATGCAATAAGCCTTTAAACCCCTAAGTGGCCGAGTTATAATCTCGGAAGGGCTTACAAGAGATATACCCACAAAACCATTATTCCAGACCCTAGTTATCTACGCAGAACCTTGGAAGGCACAAAAAAATCTCCTTGGTTGGGATACTTACTGACTACAAGAGGAAGTACCCTGATGCGAAATTCCAATTGTTGTACACGAGTTTGCACTCAAGCATACTAAAATTCATATATAAGTGACAGAGCTCTACTCAGATAGTCGCATTATGGACATCAATATCCGGAGTCAAAAAATCACATGGATAGATTAAGATATGGATATGGAAAAACATAGATGGTTTTGATGTTGACTAGGTGAACGGTGTTTCTCATATCTGTCTTAAGGCCACTGCCAAAATGAACCTATCCTAATAGACTGAGATACTGGTATGACTAATATCAACACTACTGGCATATACAAGGGAACCAGTGGTCGATAACCCTAACTCTATGTCAACAAAACTGGCATATACAAGGGTACCAGTGGTCGACTTTATTGAATTTATTCTGTTTGGTCTGATGGTCTGGTCTCAATAATAATTCTTTTTTTTTTTATATATATTTTTTTTTGCTCAATCACTCTATTTCACCTTAGCAGTGGTAACAAATTGAATCGTCAACCCCACCTAATCACTTAGAGAAACTTATTTTAAAAAGAAAACAGAAGTGAAAAGGACTCAACGAGATATGGCGAAACTACCATGTTATTTCTAACACCTGAGCTCTGTGCTTTTATGAATAGACTCTTTAGATGTTTCCATCTAATCAGATTGGTTCCTCAACTCCTACAACCAAAATGCTTCCATCCACTTAGATTGGTTAGTGCCATCCTTAATAAGCATAAATTTCTAGGCTCTAGAGTTTATTTATTGTAACAAAAAGTTTCTTCCCCGCCCCCAAACTCAAATCTAATATTGTCCTCTATGTTTCTAATTAAAGAAAAATATCAAAAGTATAAGTAACACGAGGAATCTGTAAAGAGAGGAGTCAGAAAGATAGTACCTGGATCAAGCGTAATAATCCTTCCACGGAGAATAAGGAGAGAAAAAAATAAAAACCCTAAAAACAAATAACAAAAATAATATACAACATACAAATACCAAATACCTCGATGGTCAATCAAGGTAAACAGGCACCTCCTCAACATTACCTGTAGAAAATGGTTCTAAAAAGGGCTTCAATATCTGACCGTTAACCTTAGAAGAACTATTACCATCTAGTGTCTCAATTTCAACATCGCCATGAGGAAAAACAGTGCGGACCACAAAAGGACCGGTCCACCGAGAGCGCAACTTCCAGGGGAATAGATGCAAACGAGTATCATATAGAAGAACTTTTTGACCTGGAGAAAATAACTTTCTTTAATATACTTATCATTCACAAGTTTCATTTTGTTCTTATACTCCTTAGCACTATCATATGCATCTCTACGAATCTCGTCCAACTCATCGAGCTGGAGTTTTCTGTGAGCTCCTGTTTTGTCAAGTGAAAAGTTTAGCTGCTTAACAGCCCAATAGGCTCTATGTTCTAACTCAACAGGTAAGTGACATGCCTTGAATAATACTAGACGATAAGGTGACATTCCAATGGGGGTCTTAGACGCAATACGGTAAGCCCATAAGGCATCAGTAAGCCTCGACTACCAGTCTTTCCGATTAGGATTGACTGTTTTCTCTAGAATACGCTTAAGTTCCCTATTGGAAACCTCTACCCGACCACTATTCTGTGGGTGATATGGGGTAGCTACTTTGTGGGTAATACCATATTGTGTCATTAAAAGTGAAAATGTCCTATTACGAAAGTGTGTTCCTCAATCACTAATTATGGCTCGTGGTGTACCAAAACGTGCAAGTATATTATCTTTCAAAAACTGGAGTATGACCTTGTGGTCATTTGTTTTACACGGAACCGCCTCAACCCACTTAGATGCATAGTATACAATGACAAGTATGTAAAGATAACCCAAATAATTAGGAAATTGACCCATAAAATCAATGCCCCACACATCAAAGACCTTAATCACTATAATAAGGTTCATGTTATAAACGGTAGTTTATCATATAGATGTCCACTTTAGTGGGACCCCATTACTTGGGCACCAAGTAGGTAAACTCTATAAATAGAGTCCCAAAACTTTGTAAACATATACTAATGAATAAGATTTCGCTCTCCTTCTTTCTCTCGACTCTGTGTCTCTCGTTCTTTGTCTTTTATATCACAACACGTTATCCTGCACATGGCTTTAATCACTGAGTGCTAATTTTTTTTTTTTTTTTTAATCTCTAAAACCTATATTTTTAAGTTTTCTTCGTAATCCTCGTACAATTATTGTTTGCCTTAATAGGCAAAATAAGATTGTATTTATGAGGTACAATTCAGAATTTTTTTTTTTTTTAAAAAAATTTATCAAGCGATCAAGAATCATGAGTAGTGCATAACCAGTTAATGTATTTTACTCACGATAATCGTATTGATTTTTTTTATTTTTTTTTTTGGGGTGAAAGTTCAATCCGATCAGTACTTATGCTTTCCCAGATTAAAAAGGATTAAAATAATGAAAAACTTTATGACCTAATTAAACAGTGTGATTCTAGAACTGATTAACCGTTTTCACGCTAGTTGCACAAGTTATTAATCTATGGACTTCCGAGTCTCCGGTTCACGATTGAGATTTTTTTTTCTTCGTTCTTTTAGGTTTTGTCCTACATGACATAACTTGAAAAGTGAAATCAAAGTTTTTTTTTTTCTTTTTTTTCTTTCGGTTATTGGACCAAACCTGAGGTCTAAATTATCTATTGATCCTCCTTATGGGCTAAACGTTATTAAGTGGTCGAAATAGTGGAATCTCTAATTCACAGCACGCCATCTCCTCTAATTGGTGATTGGACTACATAACTTATGCTGTGTGGAGAGAAGAATTGTCCCCGCAAGGTATGAAGCCTCTTATACTTTATACTGTTTTATTTTATATTATTTCTCTTACGGGATTGCCTATATATCTGTTTCCAGTATATCATTGTATGTATTTTTGGAATCATGGGGTTTGTCGATAGTGAATCATAAGGTTATTTATTTTATTTTTCTTTGTCTATCTAACTAGATGACAATGATTCGAATGCTTCGTATTTTCCTTTCTTCGAAGCAACCTTTCCGGTAAAGGTGATAATGCCTAGGTGTAAAGGTTATAATTTCTCTCTGATTTGAGGGATTGCTTGCACAAGCCCATGACTGTCTATCAAATTTTGGATGGCTTTTAAGTCCGAGTTATTTAACTTTATCGATTTTTACACGACGATAATATGGGTTTTCATACCCTTAAAGAAATCTTGAATATTCTTTTGTTGAAAGATAGTTCACAGTTTCTATTCCTTTAATGAAACTGTGATCACCAAAAATTGGTATTATTTTTGATTTAATTGTCTTTATGACAATGAATCACATGCATGGTTGAAAAACCTACGGCCAATTAATTTTGGTATCTTTGTCTTTTAGACAAGGTTCATGTGATTTACATATGGTTTCTTTTTTTTTTATATGTAAGAAACCATCTATCAACCTCAAAATAGGTTTCCTAAACGATAACTAAAATGACAATATTTTTATTTTGTCGATACGAGTTTGATAAATCGTAAAAACCAATTTTGTGAATTTTCTCACTGGTTTCTATAATACAAGAGAAAATAGATTGGCATATTTTCTAAAATTTTGCCAATAATTGTTTGATTTTTCCATATTATGGAAGATTGATCGTTTCAAACAAATTTTTACGATCAAATATGTATGGTTTTATCTAATAATAAATAATTGGTTTCTATTTTCCTATACATGAAACCATTCATCAACTAGAAAGAGTGGATTTTATCTCTTCAAAGAAAAATAACGATAATGATTTCTTTATATTCTCAAAAAGAAACATATAATTCATCTATATCGATCCCTAAATGATGAAATATCGTTATTATGGTATAAGACAATCGTTGAATACCGATGATAAGAATTTGATGCTTTCTTTAAAGATATTGAGCAATGTTTATTTTATTTTATATTTTGTATTTTTTCCGGTAATAATCTCCAAAATTCGGATTTGTTCCACTTATAGTTGGATTACGGTGGGACACTAAAGATCAATGGGTGTGCACCCGGCATGTTAGCCAATATTATTAGTCCTTGTAGTGACTATATTGATCTTAATTCAATTTTCTTTTGATAAAGAAAGTCCATAATTTTATTCCGATAAACTTAATTTCTTTTGGAGATTTATTTGCATATTCTATGTATTTTTGGCTACTACCAGCAAAATCCATGATGGATGGTAAATGTATAATGACTATTCAAAAGTATATGTCTTCAAATTATTATAAATATATATCTTCGAATTAATCGGATAATACTTTACGAAACTTGTTTTCGTTTTATGAGATGAAAATATTTTCGCCACAATCAGGGGGAGACTATACACTAACAGTAAAAGTTGGTGTTAATTAACTTTAATGTTATATCAGTTTCTCTCCCATCATGACCAAATCGAAAAAGGCTGCTACTAACTAGGCGTAAAATGTCTCATTTGCTTTTATATAAATTTTTGCCTCTTAAGAGGAAATCCAGTCACATCTAATAAATAAGTAGCGTTCCATGAGAGGCTACTGGTAGTGCTCCAATTGAGTGTACCAATACACCATTCACATTCTCAAAATAATATCTCATCCCTTGATGATGTTGATATCATAACGCCCGTGGGTACTGGTACCAGTAAATTTTGAATATTTCAAAATATGTATATACTTGAGAATTGTGTGGGATCGTGGTAAACAAAAATGATTGTCGAATATTCATTTATGGTAGCTACTTAAAAATAAAGATGGTGGTTGTTAACCCCTATGCAGAGGAATATCGACAAATGTGATTGACTGGCATACAATCCAAGACTTAACACCTTAAAATTTCCAAACCTATATTACTTACGGGTTGGTGTAGTCATAATATGTTGTATGAGAAATATATTCGTTGTAATAACGATTTGAGGGTCTTATTTATTTCATTTTATATTTCCAGACCCTAGGATTGATTCAATAATATTTTGTTCCATATATTTAATGCATTTGGCGTGGTAGTCCTTAAAGGACTGATCTTGCATTCACACAAGAAATGTGGTTGAGAACATATTCAAATTTGTAATCCTTGTAGGATTAAGATTATATATATTTAGGCAGCCACCTGACTCGATTATATCGGGTTTATCAATCATTTATGTGTTTTTAAAAATTTGGTATGAACCAAAAATCAGGATTAATTAGTTGATGATATCAACTTTTATAGGTCTCTTGAGGAGTCTTTCAAAACACAAAAATCCATGCTTTAGCAGCATAATTTCTATTTTTTTTTACTTTCTTATGCTAGCTTAAACTCGTTTTGAGATAAACTTGAGTTATTTTTTTGATGCTCGTCTTATGTAAAACTCATATAGTTGGGTTAGCATCAATATATACGTCAAAAGTTGTACTCTTTTTCTTCATTCAGGTTTTGTCCCATGTGGTTTTCCTGACAAGGTTTTTAACGAGGCAACATCTCCCTGGCGTTTAATTCAAAATGTTAATATTGTACTCTTTTTCCTTTGTCCAAATTTTTTCCCATTGGGTTTTAATGGCAAGGTTTTAGCGAGTTAAATTAATTCAACATGGTGGTCATCCAAGGGGGAGTTGTATGAATTTTGGTTATTTGGTGGATCCCCACCATTAACTAGGTCATTTTGTTAGACCAAATCAACATAACATTCTCCTATGAATTTGGATATTATTCTAATCCATATATGGTATGATCACAACTTTTGTTCACCTATGCAACTATAACTAAATATTGGCACTTTGTTGAAGAAATTACATCAACTACTTCCGCAAATCATCTTCGAGAAGCTAGAAATCCAAGAAGCAAGTCCTCAATGTATTTAAAGAAGCGTGAAGACTCGAGAACACTACCAGTAGAAGACTAACACAAAAGAATACTTCATCAACTGGGAAATTTCTCATGAAAGCATTGCTATCTCCAGCATTCAAGAAATTCGTTTATCGAAATTGGGAAGTGTTGACTCGAAGATTTGCAAGCCAAGTCTTAAATGAAGTACTTATCAGGGGGAGCATCATAGTAAAAGGTATTTTACTGGACTATCACGTTGTACTCTTTTTCCTTCGTCAAGGTTTTGTACCATTGGGTTTTCCTTATCAAGGTTTTAACGAGGAAATATATGCATGTCCAACTCTGTTCTACGTTTTATCACAATTGTACTCTTTTCCCTTCGATCAGGTTTTTTCCTTTTTTTGGATTTTCCTGACAAAGGTTTTAACGAGGCAATTACTTAGATACAATGGTCATTTATGGGGAGTGTTATAAATGGTAGTTTATCATATAGATGTCCACTTTAGTGGGACCCCATTACTTGGGAACCAAGTATGTAAACTCTATAAATAGAGTCCCAAAACTTTGTAAACATATACTAATGAATAAGATTTCGCTCTCCTTCTTTCTCTCGACTCTGTGTCTCTCGTTCTTTGTCTTTTATATCACAACAGTTTAAAGGCATCATATTTCTACGGAAAATGGTCTCTAACTTCTGGCAATGCTCACAAGAAACACAATGTCTATGAGAGTCTTTAAACAACGAAGACCAATAAAATCCACACTGCAATATCTTAGCAGCAGTCTTCTTAGCACTAAAATGACCCCCAAATGCATGTTCATGACAAAAGGAGATAATACTAGATTGGTCACTCTCAAGTATACATCTCCTAATAATCTGGTATGGACAATACTTAAACAGATAAGGATCGTCCCAAAATAAATTCTTAACCGCGGCCAAAAACCTAAAACGATCTTGTTTACCCCAATGTTGAGGCATTCGACCAGTAACAAGATAATTTACTATATTTGCATACCAAGGTGATTGGGAAACAAAGAAAAATTGTTCATCAGGAAAGCTATCCCTTATAAGAAGGGAATCATCAGGGGAACTAACAACTAGCCTAGACAAGTGGTTTGCTACTACATTTTCTGCACCCTTTTTGTCTCTAATGTATGGAGAAAATTCTTGTAACAAAATGATCCATCTAATCAATCTAGGTTTGGTATCCTTCTTGGACAAAAGGTATTTTAAAGCAGCATGATCAGTATAAATTATGACCTTAAAACCTAATAGGTAGGATTTAAACTTATCCAAGGAAAACACAATGGCTAACAGTTCCTTCTCGGTAGTTGTATAGTTCAGTTGGGCATCATTCAGAGTTTTGATAGCATAGTAAATCACATGAAGTAATTTTTTTTCTCGCTGACCTAGCATTGAAGCATCACACATGATTTCAAAGGGTAGGTTCCAGTTAGGTGCCTGGACTATGGGGGTGGTAGTGAGTAAAGTCTTAAGCTTCTCAAAAGCCTCTAAACAAGCATCATTAAAGACAAACTTAACATCTTTCGTAAGCAAATTGCAAAGAGGTCTAGAAATCAAGCTAAAATCCTTAATGAATCGGTGATAAAAACCTGCATGTCCTAGGAATGGCCACTACACCATTTTTCGGGATTAGCAACGGCTGGATGCAGTTGCAAAAGGGACTTGCAACAGCAGCCAACCGGTTGCGAAACGTGGCGTTGCATTTATTTTTCAACAGCTCCTAAGCCGTTGTGAAATTTTTTCCGCAACGGTTTTCGGTTCAGCCAACTGTTTTTTTTTGCAACTTTGCAACGGTTTTAGCAGTTGCAAATAGGTTTAGCAACAGATTCAAGCAGTTGCAAAATGGAAAATTCGCAACAGCTCTATAGCAGTTGCGAAATTTAGAACCAAAAGAACTTAGAAAGAATAATATTAGCCGGACCGGGTTTTGTTGTTCTGGTTCAAAATTTTGCAACAGCTGAAATCCGTTGCTAATATTTTGTAACAGTAAAAAAAGTCAAGCCAATCGTCTGTTGACCTAATCAAGAGTTCCCTGCAACATTTTCAGGCCAAACTTTAGGCTATAACACTGAACATTTTCAGTAATTGATACTTGCACATTTGGATTCATAAACAAGGATTATAAGATAAAAAAAAAAAGTGAAGCAAAGAATGAACAATTATCTGGTTGTTCAGTTTGTGGAGAAATACTTGGTTATAGGCTTATAACTATGCAATCTTGGCCTTTGCCTCTGAAATCACAAACCTTAAGACTATCATTATATGAACAAACGCTACCAAGTCGCACCGTAAAGCATAACCCATCTAGTCATGGTTGACACAAACCATTCAAATTTCAGAGGCAGATTGACATATTTGGCTCGACCTTTTTTTGGAGCATACCCATTGTTAAAAATTGATTAACTTCAGTTGTAATTTTACCAGAATAGCAAAATATGCCGAATTACCCACATGCTGAAGTACGACAATGGAATCAAATGGTCTAGGGGCAGTAAAGCACAAACTTAAATCTAGCCTTGGACAACTTTTACACCCAATTAAGCTATGAGAAATACTTACAATGTGTCAGTGATAAAGAACAAGTCAATCACTCTCTCATCAGGAGTTGTCATCACTTTCGCTCTCTGAAACAAAGTCTCAATGTCAAACAAGACATGTATAACATCTGCAACAAGAATTCGAATTCCATTTCATCACTTTTAGATTGTGATTCTCACAAGTCATATTAGATTTGAAATGATCAATTTTTTATGTAAACTACCTTTAGATGTGTGCTTGTCATTATTCTTAGCCTTAGCGAAATCGGCTAACAATACCAGAGTCACACGACATGAGCTTAACTGGATAAAATACACATCTAACTAAGATATTACAAGGATCTTACACAAACCCAGTGTCAAATATGTCAAACTCCAGTTGAATACAAGAACAACCAGAAGCTTGAGTTTGCAGCTCCCTTCTTACAGCCACTTTGGATCTTCATTAAAGAACAAAAGCATGTCAGACAAAGAACGAAATAAATCAGGAAATCAAATTGGAGTTGAGAATGTTGCACAAGGTCTCTGACCCAGTCTAGCATATTCAACCTATCAAAGTGCCAACAAGATGAAGTGAATGAAATAAAGCTCATGCATTTGAGACATTAACCTGCCTCAAAGAAGTAAAGAGCAGGAGGCCCTTAGTAGTGGCAGCAATGGTAGTTAAGGCGGATTCCACACGATACCAGGATAAACATTGCACGAGGGTTGGTGCAATTATTTCGCGGCCGATCCCCTTATTCCAGACTCCTCTATTTCAGTGCTTAAAGTTCTGGTGAAAAGATCCTCTTGTGTGTGAGTGGAGACTGGTTGGGCGCGCGAGGAATGATAACACTCACTAGAACCAGACCAAACTCCAGCGGTTACACTAGACGCCAATTTCATATCAGCTTGCAGCTGCAATCTCAAATCCACCAGCATCGACTTCTAATACCTGGAACTTCAACTCCATATACCGTTTCATCCATCCCTGCAGCTATACACTCACTATCACAACAAACGGAACTGGCGCCATTTACAATTAAGCATAACCCAGAACAAACCCTCTTTTTTTTTTTTGTAATCTGAGCATTAAAGCTCTAGCTGTTTTCACCTGCAGCAACATAATCAAACACCATTTCTTTTCACTATAGCTTATAGGCAAGCACATCAGCACCCATTGCTTAACTGCAATCACCATAGGACTCTCATCACAAGAAGATAGGTTCTTCATCACCAATTGGTTTCCGTCTGGTCGGACCTTTGGAATTGATTCTGAAAACAGGGAACCCATTTTTACTCAATTAGTTACAGGAGTTCTTATTATTGCAATCAAGAAGTAGGAAACACTTCAAGTCAAAATTAGAGTAACAAAATCATGCTGCTTAACTGAATCACATAATGCTTAACTGAATCACACATAAATAAGTTCTAATCGAACAAAATCACTTTAACAACATAATTCTGATATCAAAACATTATACCCAAATTAGCATTTGGTGTATGCAAAACAATTACCTTGTAATTATGATCATTCATCTTGAGAAAAGATGAATACATCACGCACTCAACAAACAATTGAATCATAAGTAACAAACTAATCTGAACTGAAGAAATAATTTCGCCAAACATAATCACCAAGAACCCTAATTTTGATTTGCCCTAACAATCAAGAGAAAACGAACAATTAATCCGAGATCAAATAAACAAAAAACCTAATGTTTACTAAGATAAGACGAACCCTAATTTACTAGTTCTCCAACAGAAAAAATCGTACCTTGCGATTTTGAACTTGTAAATCTATTTCCAGCAAAACCCCTAACTTAATCGAACTCAAGCTAAAATCAATTACAGATCCAAAATCTGCAACTCAAAATCGACGAAATCCTATTAAACGAGGAAGATCTAAAATTTCATAGATGTTGTATTGATTTTTAAAGGGTTTAAGGTGTTTTGATGTTGTTTCTATTGGAGGAGGTAGTAGAGAGTCTAGAGAGACAGGGAAGAAGAAAAGTCGACTGAAATAGTAGAAAAGAGGATAAGGAGTTAGGGTTAAAAAGATATCATTTTAGTGTTACCTAGTATTCCTATGACACAACCACATCGCACATGTAATTTTGGTGTTAACTCCCACATAACGTCCTTCGCACATGTGCAAACAAATTCGCAACTGCAATAAACAGTTGCGAAATCTTTTGCAACTGCATCTTTCTGTTGCAAATTCGCAACTGCGTAAGAGCCGTTGCAAATTTTAGTTGCTGTTTCCCAAAAATGGTGTAGTGGACCTAATATCTTTTAAGGTTTGTGGGACCTGTAAAGTCTTAATAAGGTCAACTTTGGCTTTGTCTACCTCTATACCCTTTGAAGATACGATATTCCTTAAGATAATTCCTGATTTAACCATGAAATGTCATTTTTCCTAATTAAGCACTAAATTCTTTTCTTTACACCTAGTTAACACTAGTGTCAAATGATGCAAGCACTCATCAAAAGATGAACCAAACACTGAAAAGTCATCCATAAATACCTCTAAGAATCACTCTACCATGTCAAAAAATATGCTCATCATACACCGATGGAAAGTAGAGGGTGCATTACACAACCCGAAAGGCATGCTTCTATACGCAAAGGTACCAAAGGGATAGGTAAAAGTAGTTTTCTCTTGGTCCTCTGGGCAATAACGATCTAATTATAGCCCGAGTAGCCATCTAAGAAGCAATAATGACTATGTCCAGCTAATCTATCTAGCATTTGGTCGATAAAAGGAAGAGGAAAGTGATCCTTCCTTGTGACCTTGTTTAATTTCCTATATTCAATACAGACACGCCATCCCGTGGTCACTCGGGTTGGAATTAATTCATTGTTATCATTATGGACTACAGTGATACCTGATTTCTTGGGAACAACCTGAACGGGGATGACCCACTAACTATCTCAAATGGGGTAGATAATACCTGCATCTAACAACTTAAGCACTTCAGTTCGAACTACTTCTTTCATATTAGGGTTCAGTCGATGTTGCACCCCCCTAGAGGGTTTAGTGTCACCTTCTAAATGAATCTGATGTATACAAACAGTAGGACTTATACCCTTAATATCTTCTATGTTCCACCCTAAAGCTTCCTTGTTATCTTGAAGTACGGTGACTAGCCTATTTCCTGAGCACTATCCAAGTCGGAAGCAACAATCACAGGTAAAGTTTCAGATGGGCCTAAAAACACATACTTCAGGGTATCTGTTAGTTGTTTAAGGTCCAACTTAGGAGGCTCTTATAAAGAAGGGACTAGGGTTGACTTAGAAACTGGAAGTAGTTCGAATTTAGGTTCCCATCCATTACAATTGTCTATCAAAGGGGTGGAATCTAACATAGCATTCACCTCATTGACCACACTATCATCATCAAAATCAATTCCAAAGTGGGCCAGACATTTCTCTAATGGATCTTCTAACAAAGTATTTGGTAATGACTCCTCGACTAATATTCCTATCATGTTTACCTCTTCTATGCTTGAGTCATCTAGTTCAGAGGGTAGCTTACTAATATTGAAAATGTTCAGCTCAATAGTCATATTACCAAAAGACAAATTCATAATACCATTTCGACAATTGATGATCGCATTGGATGTAGATAAAAACGGGCGACCTAAAATCACAGGTATCTGATTTTGTAGGTCTGGGACAGGTTGATTATCTAGGATAACAAAATCCACTGGATATATAAACTTGTCGACGTCAACTAAAACATCTTTTATGACTCCATGAGGAATTTTCACAGACCTATCAGCTAACTGTAGTGTTATCTTTGTAGGTTTCATTTCACCTAGCCCTAGCTTGTGGTATACATGGTACGGAAGTAAGTTCACACTAGCTCCTAAGTCAAGTAAAGATTTTTCTACCCGGTAATTACCTATCGTGCAAGAAATGGTAGGGGAACCTGGGTCTTTGTATCTAGGAGTTGTGGTATTCTGGATAATCGAACTTACATGAGTAGCTAAAAAGGCTTTCTCAGGGACATTCAGCTTTCTCTTTCTCGTACACATATCCTTAAGGAACTTAGCGTAAGCAGGGAGTTGCTTAATTGCATCTAATAAAGTAAGGTTTATGGTAACTTGCTTAAAAACTTCCAATATGTCATTAACATGGGATTCCTTTTTGGTTGGTACTAGTAGTTGGGGAAATGGGGCTCTAGGCACAGAATCAGTCCTCTTAGGAACCGAATTGGCATCATCAGGAACTTTATCAGTCTCCTCAGCTACTGGTGGTCCCGAGGGGTGAGATCCTGAGGGGTGAACTACAGTATGTTCACTATCGGGCATGGTTTCCTGATTGACTACTACTCTACCACTCTTAAGGGTTCTAATTGCATTCATTCCTTTGGGATTTGGATTTGGCTGACTAGGAAACCTTCCATTCTCTCTTTCATTTAGAGTCTTAGATATTTGACCCACTTGATGTTCTAAATTAGATAAACTCTGCCTGGTTTCTTGTTGAAAGCTAGAGTGATTATTTGACAACATTTCATGGTTCTTTTCTAGCATAATAAGAGTTTTCTCTAAGCTAGATATTTTATTCTCAGAAGGGTTTTTAGGTTGGACTGAGTCCGAAAGATTATTAGCATAACCAAAACCTGGGGGTGCCTGAGAATTATTAATCTGACCTTGATTCTGACCCTGCGACCATGAAAAAATAGGATGCTTTTTCCAACCAGGGTTATAGGTCTCTGAATATGGGTCAAATTTTTGACAGTTTTCAAATCTAGAGTTGTTATAAAGAGCATGGGCTTGCTCTTCACTAATCTATCCTTCCCAAAATGAGTTATTGGGCTTTATTCCACAACTAGAGACTTGAGAGGTTATAAGCTTATCTTCAGTTTCAACAAATGACTTATGTTTCGACTGATTTAATTCTAAAGCTTCTAACCGTCTAGATAAGGCAGCAAACTTAGCATCTGACTCAAAGCTTGAGTCTACCATATTGATGCTATTTCTGTTTACCAAAAGTCTTTTAGGGGGCTCTACACATGATTCCCACTGTTTGGATTTGTCTGCTACTTCTTCTAAAAAGGAATATGCTTGATTAGCAGTTTTATTTAAGAACCCTACATCACATAATGACTCAACTAAGGATTTGGTCTAGTAGTCTAACCCATCAAAAATAATTTGCACTAATTTCATTTTTTTTTCAAACCCATGATGGGGACACTGAGCCAAGAGATCATTGAATCTTTCTAAAAACCTATAAAGAGACTCTCCTTATTTTTGCATATTGGTGCTAATTTTCTGCCTAATATACGAAGTTTTATGTTTTGGGTAAAACTTCTGGAAGAACACAGAAGTGATTTCATCCCATGTTGTTATGGAATCAGATGGTAAATTATTTAGCCAAGTCTTAGCTTTATCTCTTAAGAAAAGAGGAAACAATCTAAGTTTTAAAATTTCATCACTAAGGTCTTTAATCTTAACTGTTCCACAAATTTCCTCAAAGTCCCTTACATGAAAGTATGGGTTCTCATCATCTTTCCCTAATAATACAGGGATCATCTGAATAATACTAGGTTTCAACTTATAATTATCCGAAGAGGCTGGTAATCTTATGCACGATGGTCGGGTGGACCTAGTTGGGTACATGTATTCTCTTACAGTTGTCATTGATTGAACTATCAGAGTACTAGGGATCCTTTCCTCACTAGAATCAGAACGTTCAAAAATATGACTCTCTAGATTAAGGTAATCAAGATTCTTATTTCCTAAAAAAGAACTTATAGGATTTTCACGCATAAACCGTCCTAGGGCGTCTCTCTTACGTTCTGGCATACAAAAGTTCAACAAAAATATGTGCACATGCAAATGCTAGGCTCACTAATTTAGGTAAGCTTGGGTTACCTACAACAAAATATACCCAAAGGTACGAGGCTGAGGTTTGTGGTGTTTCAGATGATAACGCCCAAAGTGTTCACCGTACTAAACCACTTGTTTTCCTAAAGTTGGTGCCAGACGAAAATGCAATTGGTGTGTGCATTGTCTTTTTTTTTTTTAATAAAATACTAAAAATAAACACAACAAATAAAATAAAATTACAAGTCCAAAAGGAAATAATGAAACGAATAAATAAAAGTCCTTAAAAATAAAATCTTTGGCTTTCTCCTTTTCTGGCAAGCAAGTCTAACTTTCCAACTTTAGCTTCGAGTCAATCCTGCACACCAAAAACAAAAAATACCAGAGTAAAATCTTGAAATTAAAAAAATAAAAATTCTAATTAAATTAAACAAAGACTAAAAACAAAAAAAAATCTAAAACCTAAACCTAAAGACAAGTCCGTGTCGGCGGCGCCAAAAATTGTTGGGATTTTTTGTGATTGTAGAAAAAGGTTCGTTGAGACTTGTGAAGATTTTCGATTTCAGACTTAAATAAAACTAATAAGAAAAACTCAATTCAAAGTTGTTTTCAAGATTGTAAAAATTACCGAGACTTAGGGTTCCACTATTTTCCAATTTTATGTGATTCAATTAATAATAATCATGCAACTCATACGTTCAGATGATTCTAATATATTGCAATAATTAGATTTTCAGAAATAACAACTGTTTATCGAAAGCATAGAACATCAAACCCTAAGCAAGCATGCTCTATTAAAACAAATCACAATTTTTTAACAAAAATCAATAAATCAATTTTTCTCTTCAAGGCAAATAATCATAAAAAGAGTTGCAATAATTAATTAAATAGTAAATTACCACAAAAATACTGGAAAAATAGCTTCCTCCGTCGCCTCGGCAAAGGGGTTTAGCTCCTCATGTTCCAAATATGCTCAAAAGTTGATTTCATTGATCAAAAGGTGTTCACAAAGAAGAAAAGGTAAAATACAGTGTGTTTGTGCCATATATAATTGTTACATAACCCACTGTTACAGAGAAACTCTAACAGAACCGTTGCGAACTGAAAATAATTGTTGAGAAATTGTTACAAAGTGATTGAATTTGAAAGAATATGTAACAGTTTCTGCGACTTTCCCTAAGTGTTGTTCTCTGTTTTCTTCTTCCTCTTCTCTGCAACTCGACTGAAAATTTTCTTTCTTCTCTGTTGTGTTCCTGAGCTTCACAAAAGTTTACGTAGCACCTTCTGTGACTCGTATGACCCTATTTATGCACTACAGGGAGAATAAATCCCGAGAAATCTTCATATTTCTTTCACCTCAAGACTCGAATTTTCTTTCTTCTTATCACGCGTACTTCCTGTTTTATGTAGCTTCCAAATATACGAAGATTTGATTCCTCCTTTAGTTACGAAACACGTCACTTCCCCCTCTGAACTAGGTAACAACAATATTAGACCCTAACATCCATGCGATTGTTCACGCAGTTTCCATATTTGAAACTCCAGAGACCCGAGAAACTTAATTCTTCCCTGTTTAGTTGAGATGGACGTAAGACTTCGAATCTAGCCAACATACCTTCCCTGTTTCGATGAAACAGGGTTATATCAATCCATAACCCAAGTAAAGTCCGGCCCAAACTCTTTAAAATCTTCAACTCTCCTTATAAATTCTCCCATGTTTAGCCTCAACGGGATTATCTAGCCCAGATTTTTCGATTCCGGAGAACATACCATCCCTGTTTAGTACAACATAGTCATCCCTAGAATTTTCAGCGATTGAATCCTCCTAAAATACGTCCAATTTACAAACCCTAAATTTTGCCGTGAAAACCAAATATTCCCAGCAGTTTCAATTTCATACGGGGAAGATGATGGTCGCCCCTTATCCAGAGAGGATATGCAAATAGAAACTACTTTGGAGATGTCCTTGGGGTGCCCCTTAGTAATTAAGCTGCCCCTTATCCAGAGTGGGAATCCGAATAGTAGGTGCCTTAGACAACTTTTCGAGCCGATTTTTTCAAAAAAAGTTCATTGGACAAAAATACCTGCACACATATAAAACACCATAATAAGTACAAAAATGAGCACTATCTATATATAGAATCGAGACAAATCTAACACAAAAATGTGTCTATCACTAGGCCCTTCCCATGCTGAGGTGTAAAGGCATTTGGTAAGAGGCTGGGCATCTCCATAAGACCCGGTCTTCGAGCTTCTCTATTGGTATGTGTGGATGTTTCATATGTGACGTGGATAGGATAGTTATGACTGGCTACAAACGTCTGTTATTCATGGATGGTATTCAGTCTATTATAAGATTCCATTGAACTCAACAGATGAAGAACACATAACGTTTACCATAGATAAAGGACTGTATTGCTTCAAAGCCATGCCACTCGGTCTGAAGAATGCATGCAGTACTTACCATAGGTTGGAAAACAAGATGTTTAGAGATATGATTGGAGAAAAAAATAGAATGTTACGTCGACGACATGGTCGTCAAGAGCAAAGAAAAAATGGATCATCATTGCTACCCGGTGAAAAAGTTCTGTCATAAGACAGTACATGATTAAGGTGAACCCTTTAAAGTGTGTTTTTGGTGTTCATAGTGGAAAGTTTTTTGGTTACATGATCACTAAAAAAGACGCTGAAGTTGATCCTGCAAATATCAGAGTCATATTGGATATGCCACCTTCGACCTGTAAGAATATCCAGATGTTGACTGGAAAATTGGCATCCCTAAATAGGTTTATCTTCATATTGTCTGATAGATGCAAGCACTTCTTTGACCTGCTACTATTTGAGGGTGAAAACGATTTCTGCTGATTTTGGTAATTTCGGGTGTGTGGGTGAGAAACAAATTTAAACCCTAAACAATGTACTGCAAGGGAGTACTTTGGATTCGAGAGATCAATCTGTACAAATCTGGCCTAAACCAAGAAATGACCATTCCAGACTTGCTTCGGTCACAAAGTGAAGGAGAAGGGTTGGTTTTGGGGAGGGAAGCGAAGAAAGTGTTGAGACCAGAATAGTTGATTCTGGAAGAGTAGTTGTTTTACGACTTGTATCAGAAAGTGGGAAGCTAATAGATGGAGAGCTAGTAAATGTTTTCTAAGTGTTGTATGCTCCTGACCTGAACTTGTTGTTCGGTGGAAATAGGTAATGCCTATTTATACAAGTCGAAGTGAAACGTACTCTGGTCTCATTAAGAAATGAAAAACGGGTGAGTAAATGGGAGGAGGTGGTAACCGGTAACGCCTGGAATTGATGTTCCATAAAAGAAAGCGTTTCACCATTGCTCCATGTATTTACTAACCGCCTCATCCTTATGACACATTCTTATAATTGGCGTAGTGTACGCTGCACGCTGTAAACCGCCAAACCAATAGCCAATGAGCATCCCCCAGTTTGTGACATGCGTTGATGTCTCGAGTGTTTTCGTGGAAAAAATGTAGCATATTGTTGTTGTCTGGCAAGTTGAGCTTGGGAGACTTGACGGCACGGTGGTGACCTTCGACGGTCGAGATTTTGTATCTTAAGAGGAAAGGTAGCCATTGATTATTGCAACCCATCGTTTGGTAGTCAGTGGCATGAAAGCATGATCAGTATGGATTTAACATGGCCTAGTTTAGGCGCGGCCAAAAGTTAGGGCCAAAGGTTTCCATGCGTTAGCTGGTAACCTTGTACGGCTAAGATCTGCACTTTAGATGAAAAAAAAGTGGTCGTTGATTGTTGCATGCCTTCATTTTGGTAGCCGCATAGGGAAGGCCTGCATGCTATGGCATGACAAGATGGTTGGAATGCTATTGGTACATGTGGCATGGCATGCCTTGGCGCGATTTGGCGTGGCCAAAACTAGGGTTTTGGGCCAAAGGTTACCATGCGTTGTTTGGCGACCTTGAACGGCTAGGATTTGCATCTAGGATTGAAGGGTGGTCGTTGATCGTCGCACATCTTCGTTTTGGTAGCCGCATAGGGAATGCCGACATGGTATGGCGCGACAAAATGGTTTTCATGCCATTGACACATGTGGCATGGCATGCCTTGGCGTGGCCAAAACTAGGCTTTTGGGCAAAAGGTTACCATGCGTTGTTTGGCGACCTTGGACGGATAGGATTTTCATCTAGGGTGGAAGGGTGGTCGTTGATCATCGCACGCCTTCGTTTTGGTAGCCGCATAGGGAAGGCCAGCATGGTGGGGCCAAGGCAAAAATGGCGCGGATGGCTTGGCATAGTGGGGCCAAGGGTTTGGCACGGACGACTTGGCATGGTGGGGACAAGGAAAGGTGTGGTTGGCTTGGCATGCAATTGGCGCATGGTGTGACTAGCATGGTTGGGGCCAAGGCAAGGTGCAGTTAGCTTGCCATGGTGGGGCCAAGGGTTTGGTATGCCATTGGTGCATGTGTGGATAGCATGGTTGGCATGCCTTGGCGCGGTGATGTGGCTGACATGGTTTGCCATTGGCACAGTGGTGCGGCTGGCATGGTTGGCATGCCTTGGCGCGGAGATGTGACTGGCATGGTTTTCCATTGGCACAGTGGGCTGGCATGGTTGGCATGCCTTGGCGCGGAGATTTGGCTGGCATGGTTTGCCATTGGCACAGTGGTATGGCTGGCATTGTTGGCATGCCTTGGCGCGAAGATGTGGCTTGCATGGTTTTATATTGGCATAGTGGTACGACTGGCATGTTTGGCATGGATTGGCACTTTAGCATGAGAATTAGGGTTTGGCATAGATGATGTCAGTCGATGTTAAGGGTTCTGCCGTGGAACATGACTCATGTAAAAAAATGTACCCCGGTAATTCTTGCGTAGGCATGCTGATTGATTCAATAAATGTGCTAATGGTCATAGTGACGTCATGTCAGTTGTACAATTTTACGATTTTACCTAAGCTAAAAACCACCATCAATATTAAGTCCCATGCTTAGCTCGGAACATGAGCATTGTTGCGAGGTAAGCATAAGATGGTAACAGGCAAGGAAAAAAATCGAGATGACAAGTCGTGAAAATATGGTCAGGAGGGTCCGAATAACCTTTTTCGAGAGGTAAGGAGAGTTCATGATCCCCGTGTTTGGCGTCCTTGCATAGATTTTATTTGTGGTGTAGACAGTAAAGTGGTGAGATGAATATCGTCGGCTTATTCTGGCTATGCATAATCTTGGATGGGTTAGGGAACATCATGACGCTGGCTTGGCGAGTTGTTGGTGTTGGCGTGGAAAGTCTTGGCGCAGACGGCTTGGCATGGTGGGGCCAAGGCTATGGCGCAGACGACTTGGCATGGTGCGGCCATGGCAAGGCGTGGTTTGGTGAGGAAAAGCATGCGCGGACGGCTTGGCGTGGTGAGGCCAAGGCATGGTGCTGACGGCTTGGCATGGTGATTTGTCTTCGCGGGCCCGGTTGCCTCTTTTCCTTACTTGAATCAAATAGGAAGTCCTTTTCTTATTCAAACTCCCAAGTATGACGCCTACAAAAGGGGCCGGCCTCTCCATTTATTTCACACCTTTATTATTTTTATTTTTATTTTTTACTCTGGTCGTGTGGTAACAGTAAAGCGGACGAGCGAATCCCAGGTATGTCTTCCAGCACTTCCTCTTTAACTTGTTTTTTCTTGTTTTAGTGTAAACCCTAGATGTAGGCGTAACTTTTCATGATCTTGTAGAAAATATTGTCCTTCTGTGTTGGCATGAATCCTAGACGTAGGTATGCTTTGCACGAACTTATAGTAGCATTTAGGAGTGAATACCGTAGCAATGTTGACAACCTCAATTTACTGTGCTAAGTAGGCATGCATGAGCTAGTAACTGTCATTCCCTTCTCATGAAAACCTAGATTCTAGGGTTTAATTCTTTTCCTGGTGTGGCCATGCATATGGTTCCCATGGTGGGGCGCGCCTCCTTAGCTGAGCGAAAATTTTCCGCTGCAGGGTACAACTTAGGTATGAGGTGGTGATGCAGGGTCTGTCAGTCCCCATTTCTTTGCCTATATGTATTATGACTTTGAAACAAATTGGATTTCGTCCAGGATGAATCTCCTGTGTCTGATAAAATAATTTCCATGCACTTTTCGTAATAATTTCTCTTCGTATTGTTCTATTGTAGTTGTTTCGAAGGTGGAAGTAGCGTGAGAGAATTTTCGTTAGGATGTCATTTGATAAAAGTTCTGCCGTACCGAAATACGTTGGCAATTCCAAGCCAAACATAGATGATGAGTTCTTTACAACATCTTCCACGATTAGGAAAAACCATCCCAAGTATGTGTCGACTCTTCTGACTGGTCCGAAAAGTGAAGGAGAGGCCCGGTCGGTTCGTCCAGGAGGTGTAATAAGGTTTTGTCTTCAGAGGAAAGAGTATCATGCTTCTCCTATCGACTTTAAAATCTCTATGCCTCCGTTGCGTCCCTTTGAGAAATAGATGTGATTCATGATGAGCCAGGAATGTGTAAAAGCCAGTTTGACCAAGGCGCAGATCATTGATGCTGTCGCGGCTTCCGCAGTGCTTCAAATTAGAAAAGATATTCCAGGATTGGTTGCTTTTATTTCCAGAAAGTGTCCGGACACCCATACGGCGATATTGTAGGTGGGGTGAAATGAATATCTCCTTAGAGAGCGTGGTCGTATTGCTAAACCTTCCCGTAATAGGAAACCTCGATGTCAAGACGAGGTGCTTCTATGTCTGGTGGGTGACTCAGTGGTTTCCTGATAAGTTAGAACCGAATCATAAGAATAGTACGCTTCATGTTGCGGCGTTCTTGGATCTTTGGTTATCTAGAAATATTTTTGATGACGGTTCGGGTAAGAAGGAGATAAGACATGAACTTATCAGGTTTGCCATAAAACTGGAAAAAGGTGTCGTTCTCCCTATAGGCGTCTTGGTTCTCTGTACACACACTTGGATCATTCGCTTTTAATCTCTAGGCAGTCCCTAGTCATCCCTCGCCGTGTCAAGACTGATAATCGGGTCGTCTGGTAACTGAGTCGTCGATCCCTGAGCGGATCTCCTGCTTCTACCATCTTGATGTCTGGGTCGAAGCATGAGATCGATGGTCGAAAATTGACATTGTAACCGAAAGATCAACCTCCCACTGTGGTCGCCAATTGTTTGAGAGTGAAAATGGTTTCTGCTGATTTTGGTAATTTCGGGTGTGTTGGTGAGAAACGAATTTAAAACCTAAACAATGTACTGCAAGGGAGTACTTTAGATTCGAGAGATTAATCTGTACAAATCCGGCATAAACCAAGAAATGGGCGTTCCAGACTTGCTTCGGTCACAAAGTGAAGGAGAAGGGTTAATTTTTGGGAGGGAAGCGAAGAAAGTGTTGAGACCAGAATAGTTGATTCTGGAAGAGTAGTTGTTTTAATACTTGTATTTGAAAGTGGAAAGCTAATATATGGATAGATAGCAAATGTTTTATGAGTTTTGTATGCTCCTGACCCAAACTTGTTGTTCGGTGGAAATAGGTAATGCCTATTTATACAAGTCGAAGTGAAACGTACTCTGGTCTCATTAAGAAATGGAAAACGGGTGAGTAAATGGGAGGAGGTGGTAACCGGTAACGCCTGGAATTGATGTTCCATAAAAGAAAGCGTTTCACCATTGCTCCATGTATTTACTAACCGCCTTATCCTTATGACACATTCTTATAACGAGCGTAGTGTACGCTGCACGCTGTAAACCGCCAAACCAATAGCCAATGAGCATCCTCCAGTTTGTGACATGCGTTGATGTCTCGAGTTTTTTCGTGGAAAAAATGTATCACGTTGTTGTTGTGTGGAAAGTTGAGCTTGGGAGATTTGCCGGCTCGGTGGTGACCTTCGACGGTCGAGATTTTGCATCTTAAGAGGAAAGGTAGCCGTTGATTATTGCAACCCTTCGTTTGGTAGTCGGTGGCATGAAATCATGATCAGTATGGCTTTAACATGGCCTAGTTTAGGCGCGGCCAAAAGTTAGGGCCAAAGGTTGACATGCGTTAGCTGGTAACCTTGGATGGCTAAGATCTGCACTTTAGATGGAAAAAAAAGTGGTCATTGATTGTTGCATGCCCTCGTTTTGGTAGCCACACAGGTAAGGCCGGCATGGTATGACGCGACAAGGTGGTTGGCATGCCATTGGCACATGTGGCATGGCATGCCTTGGCGCGGTTTGGCGTTGCCAAAACTAGTGTTTTGGGCCAAAGGTTACCATGCATTGTTTGGCGACCTTGACGACTAGGATTTGTATCTAGGATTGAAGGGTGTACGTTGATCGTCGTACGCCTTTGTTTTGATAGACGCATAGGGAAGGACAGCATGGTATGGCGCGACAAAGTAGTTGGCATGCCATTGGAACATGTGGCATGGCATGCCTTGGCGCGGTTTGGCATGGCCAAAACAAAGGTTTTGGGACAAAGGTTATGTTAGAGCATTTCTTGGTCGAACTCGCATGCGTTGTTATCTCAAGCATGTTTTTCAATATTATAAAGTATTGTTTTAAGTCTACTACAGCTAAGGTCTCGGAGTAGGATATAAAGTGTAGTTGATCTCAAGAACTCCATGACAATCATTATACAAGACGAAGGACTACTCAAGGAACTAGTGGATCTTCATCGACTAAAAGGTATGTGGAGACTTGAACTTATCTATCTACTCTATCTCCTATCTTGAGACAAAAGTTGTATTACTATATAGACTAAGATTATACACATATTATATTTCAAGCTGAGTATATCTCGCTTATCTATTTCTCAAAATATGTGTTGGTAAAGCTTTCGCTTTAGCCAAGTTCATCTTTACCTAGTGAAGAAAGTCATGTTATGTTTCAATCATTTTGGAAATTGCACTAATTAAAAATAATTTGTGAATAAAAACTATATAGCTCCCTATGAGAATGTTTCAATGATTGAAATGAGAGTTTAAACAATATAATCATTTGAGGATATAAGCATTTTTGTGGTAACACATATATGTATAAGTCTTTATTGCTTGTACCGAAGTTTGCGATCTTTGTTGATCAAGTGAAACCGGAGAAGTACGTGAACTTCAGTCTGCGAACCTTGATCCATGAATCGGCGAAAGTTCTCGACCAGAGAATTTCTCATTGGAGTTTGTGAACTCCATCCGGGAACTTAAGTCCGCGAACTTGAGTAGGTTATGTCTAAAAACGATGTTTGTGAACTTATCTTAATAAATTAAGGAATGCTATTGCAAACCGTGGCTTTATAGTTCATGAATCCATTCGAGTGAATCACATCATTTTTGCTTCGATTGTGTCTTGTGTAGTACATGAGATTTCCTTGCAATTGAACAACTCTCCAACTAGTTCATTTGAGTCATTTGGACCAATTATGGTGAAGAAGAATATGTGATAATATCTCTATTGGGCTTTGTGGAAATTTTTAGAAGGTAACTTTGAATCAAGGGAAGTTTCCTACTAATGATCTTAGTATTGCATTAATGGCATTTGGAAAACTTGGTATCCCCAATCTTTGTCCCTCCACAATTGAGAATTCTTGGTGGATTCATGAGTTTGTAGAGTTGGTCTATTTCCTTGAATCGGGTGTTAGAAGTCTCGATATTTGTGGATTCATTATCTCTCAGATGATCTCAATGACATTTCCCATCAAGATATTAGGATATCCTTGCTTGATTAGTCAAATCTTCCGTGACTATGGTTTTGATTCAATTGGCAACTCACTTGGGGTTCTCAAACTTGTTCGTCCTTGTACCTTCAGACGCATAAGGGAGAATGTATGCAAAAGACAAAGAGATGCTGCACTTAATATTTGTGACCCTTCCACCTTGTGTCTTTTTCAAAAAATTCACAAAGATGTGTGTAAATTCAATTCAAGGGTAAAGTGTGTGCAAGAACAATTGTCACTGGTTGCAACTAAGTTTCACGAGCTCAAGGAAGAGTTGAACACTATTCAAGCATCCTAGAATGTTTCCGATGATGAAAATGATGAGTAGTTTATATTGCCTAGTAAATCTTCTATTTTTCTCTTTTTGTTTAGATGAATAACTAGTGTTTTGGAATAGCCATTATTATGACTACACATAGCTATGTCCAAAGTTTTCATCTTCTTGTTTTTAGATTTATTGGTTTAAATTCTAAACTTGTTTGGAAGATGATGTTTGCAGTATTAATCTTTATGGTTTTATATATTGCAATATTTTTATGGGATATGTGTGTTTACGTCCGTGAACTTGATTGTCCCATATTTTGTCAAAATTAAAGTCGTTCGTGAATTGATATGCAAGTATTAATAAAAGAATGAATAGACTTTTGGCAAACAAAAAAGTTAAGCCTATATTGTAACTTATTGATGTAAGATAGGTTAAAATCTTTTGTGATTCAAGGATTATGTCTATTGTGTGTCATTGTGCAAATGGTGATGGAAACATAGAATGAATCCTTGTGTATTCCACAGTAATTGATCTTCCCTGATCCATATTTTGTATATTACTGTGAGACTCCATACCGTGTCTTATGTTGAGCACTAGACAACCAAGTTGATTATTTTTGTGATTAGCTAAGTTGTGTTCCGTAAGGAACTTTACGTCCACTACAAAAATGCTGAATTTTAGCCACGGGCTTTTAGCCACGAATTCATATTGGTCGTGGCGATTGCTAATAAATAGCCACAGCTTAGCCTAGGGAGTGGCAGTAGGTCAGTCATTTGCCACGCCGGATAGGGTATTTGCTGCGGGCAAGGAAAAGATCGATATTTGTATGCTATGAACATATTTATGGAACTTTAGTTACGGCATAGTAAGTCGTGGGAATTTTTAATTAGGCTTCTGCTACAGCCAGTCGTGCTATAAGGAAGGAACCTCCCATGCTATATATATGGCCCACGTTCTAAGATGAAAAAGTAAATTATACTCACCTACCAACTTCTCCTTCTTCTCTTCTATCTACCCGAAACGCTGAAACCACCATTAAAAAATAATAATTAAACATGCTCTATTTCCTTTCCCGTGGAAGAACAAGCCTAAATCTGAATGTTAATGCTTCATCTTGTAATCCAATTGTTCCAACCGTACAGAAAAATCTTTTCCAACTTGTTATCAATTGTTCACTTCTAAACCTTAAGGATTCAATACCATTAAAATCAAATCAAAATTGAACCATATAGTCTGAGTTTCCTCAACCTGTACAATGAAAAGATCATTTTACGAACCCTATATACTAAAATCTGTCACGGGTAAAGAATATTCGTCTCTGTTTCCTTCTTTCGAAAAACCTAGACGGATCCATTTTTATGTTTTTGCTTATTATTATAATTTTGTAACTCATTTTTGGAATCTAATCGGTATTAGCTATTTTTTTCTCATTTACGGATATGGGATTTTGAAATTGAAGGAGCCGATTTTAGTGGGCACAAGAAGGATAATAACAACAAATGGTAGCGGCGGTGGTTCGTATTGAACTTCATCAGAAAAGGATGCACATTCTAATGATTTATGGTATGAGTTCTTTAGAAGGATTACTGGTATGGGTTTTTGATTTTTGTTATCATGAAGTTACTGTTTCTCTCTGGAATGTGTGAAAACCTAAATAGGTATAATTTAATTCACAAAGAAAGATTTTTTTACCAGAAGTATGATTTTATGTTTGTATTTGGCTCTTGATTTCACAAATTCATGGGTATTGTGTATGAGTTATTCGACAAAATGTTTGAATGAATATGGATAAATGTCTTCTTGGCATTTGTAAAAGATGAATTTGGTATTTCCGACCATAATCTGATTTGTATATGACTTGTGGTTGTGGTTTTTGTGTACAATGAATTTTGATTTTGGTCCTAATATCTGCTTGTGTTTCAGATGCGAAATGAACAATAATGTGTAAAATTGGTAAAGCTATTGTGTATGTTGGATAATGGAGATGCAAAAGTCTGTTATTTTAAATTTAGATTTGTTAATCTAGAAGATTGTGATAGATATTTTGTCGCTAACCCACTCTAGCTTCGACTTACTCGCAGACTTGCAACTGCAGTTGTCTTGCATGTATGAGTGACTAACTGGTGCAATCTTATCTTTTTTGTCAACTTAGGTTGTTCTTTCGATTTCTGCAATTTGAATGAGTTCTTATTTTGGTTTGTGTTTTATATTGATAGAACATATACACAGCTGTACTTGTTAGGAATTGTGGCTTAATCTCACACTGAAGCAGATTTGAAATAAGGAATCAAGTAATTTTTTCCTTCGCTTTACCTATGCTGATTTTCGGTTTGATTGTACTTACCCCAAACTGGTAAGAATTTGTTTTCTTGAATGTTTGATTTCTTAGTACTGAATTCGATAATAATATTTTTATAAACCCCAAAAATGTGAATTTGGTTTGGAAATGCTGATCTTGAACTGAGATTCCATAAATTCAATTGTTGTGGTGATGCTCATCTCTTCTTCTTGCTTAAGAGTTTTGAGTAGATTTTTTGTGTTCTTCATTTGGGATCTTCCTGTTGATAATCCACAACTCCTAATATAGTATCTCAAATCCTTATGTTCATTTTCAAGTTATTAAGCTCTTTGATTTAGTATGTATTTAGTTTATGAAATCTTTGTTGGTGTATTTGCTATTACAGGAAAACAAAGATGTTAAATTATAAAATGGCATCTTAATAGCCTGTGAATCAGAAAGTATCCCAAACAGATCTGAAGAAAATCTCCATCAGGTCTGGGAACAAACAAGGCGACAAGCTATCGGAACCCAGACAAGAATGTGAAAAGTCCGCGTAGATATTTCTAGTTTAGAAAGGTAGAGAAGATAAGAAGAAAACTTTTGCGTTTTGCAAAGGTAGAGCTCTAAATTAAGTGTGGGAAAAGTAACTTAATCATGCATAAATGTTGTCTTTATTGAAACTTGCTTACCATTATCTCTCCAAGAGCTCCAAGGTACTTTCTCCAGATTTACTGGCAATAATACATATATATATATATATAATTTTAACAGTACAACAAATTGTTTGTTTTTAGTATGGCATTGCTACTTAGCACCTAAATAGAAATCTCTTTTACTCGTGTATCTGCATGGATTTGATTTTATATGATAACTGATGATTTAGAAGAAACAACAAAAAAAATTGCATCACTATCTTCCAATAATTTTGTAATGTATGTAGGAACAAAAAATAAATGATGATTTGTAGGTAAAATGGGATGCTTACAATTTATCGTATAGTTTTGGGTGCAGGAGTCTTTTTATAATTATTACTTGCAAGTACTGTATTCATTTGGGCCATTTTTTTTTTGTTATAGTGTATGCTTTGTTCTGATATCATTTATCCAATTTGGCGTTTTTAGTTGGTACATGGATCATGTTTCATACATGATGCATTTGTTACTTAACCTTCCTTGCACTTCCATGTTACTTATTAGAAGCTAATGTCGTTTTAAGTTCTAGTTACATTATGTTGTGTTTTGACCCATCCATTAATTTATCTTGAGTTTTTATTTAGTAATTCCACGCTCTACTGGTGGTCTTATCATGATTATTTCTGTCATTTCTTTTTCCGAAGTTTTGAAGTATCAATTATTCTTAATTTATCTAGGATATGTTTCATATTATATTTTATATTCCTTCTGCAGTTATTGATTTTTTTCTTCTTGCGGCAGAAAACACCAAATCAAGTCGATGCTGAAAGGGAACTCGTTGGTAAAACGATCAAGGTTTGGTTGCCTGAAAGGGAACTCGTAGTGTCTAAACTTCTTACGGATTGCCACTGGCTCTGAACCGTGGCATCATTTGCTGTCTTTTTAGGTTGATTTCCTGCTGATGTTTATCTTAGTGCTCTAAAAATGCAAAGTGAAGTTGCATATGCAACATGAAGAGTTTAGGCTACCAGATCCAATCCTCCATTAAAGGTTAAAGCGGAATGCGAAGATGCCTTACAAGAATCTGTTAAGAGTTTCCAGCCATGTTTTATGTTTTTTTTTTTCAATATCGTTAACTGAGGGTTATGTTGTTTGACTCAGAAGCTTAATTGTGTTTGAATCTCCTTGATGTATTCATCTTTCTTTAATGAATGAATGGAATTTTTAATATTTTCTGTTGCCTTTGGGTGAATGATTCCCAGTATAAAATGTTGATACTTGCTAAAATCGAGCCTGGAAACTACAATGAACCGAATAAACTTGACAAGTGACCTTTTTCCACGGTAAAAGGTGTGGCAAGAATGGAAAATCATGGCACACATGTGTACCAAATAGTGACGGATACTGGCCGTAGAAAATACTTATGCGGAATTTTCCACAAGCAAAAAAACGTGTCTACCATCGTGGCAAATAGTATTAGCCACGGGACTATTTGTTACGGCGCATCAGGCATGGCAAGTTATCTTTTGCCACGGATTTTTGAGCAACTGCCACGATTGTTCAGCGTGACTAAAACTCAGTATTTTTGTAGTGGTCGAGTATGTTGAACTAAATTAATCATCTTGTGTGGTTATTTAGTTATGACTCCGTAAGTTTTTCTCATGTTTGAGCATGGTTGACTGGGTTGGTTGTTTTTATGATTAACTTAGTCATCGCTCCATAGATTTTCTTATGAGAGTATAATAAACGATTAAATTGATTACTTTTGTGATTAGTTTAATTGCGTATTCTGGTTAGATTAATTATGGGTTATCTTGTGAATAATCTAATCGAGTTATTAAGTCTCCATAAGTTTACTTGTGTTGAGCATATTTAGCCAAATTAATCTTGGTTCACTTTGGTTAATTTGATTGAATATTTCTTTTTGGATTTCAAATTCATACTCGTATGTAATTTGTTGAGTCCAAAGAAATCCTTCTTCTTTTTTTGAAATTAAGGTCACTCTTGTTGTTCCCTTGGGAATGACATTTTATGGAGGAGAGTTCTTTTAAACTTGTGCTTAATTGCCAAATCTTTGTGGGTAGTGCGGCTGCGGAATATTAGAGGGGTTATCTTGTATCTTTATGAACTCCTTGATGACTGCATTTAGCTTCGGATTTATGATTGCATCTAAACAAGATGATATACATTTACCTTTGGTCATGAAATGTCTCTTACGGAAAATTCATTAGGATCCCGTTCTTGTACATTTGACAATTTTATTGACAAAAAGGGGGAGAATTAATATGTAGTTCATACTACAAATACATATGGTTTTCGGATCATTATGTAAGGGGAGTGGTTTCCATGTGAGATGGAGTAAAGACTAAGGGGGAGTGAAGTATCACCATAGTATTGTTGTTAATGTTGTGATGTAATTGGACTTTGATGTTGTGTAATGATACTATGACACTGTATATAAAAATGATTGAGAACTCTTGTTTTCTCGTTGTTATAGCAATGGATTTTCAACAACGATGATGCAAAACTTATAACCTTTAGGGTCACTGGACTACTTGGAAGTGACGAAGATTTCGAGTAATGTTGAAGATTATACATGTGGAATAGGATCTACAAAGTTTATATATATATTTTTTGTATTCCATATGTATTAATTGTTTTGTCACTAAAATTGACAAAGGGGGAGATTGTTAGAGCATTGCTCGGTCGAACTCGCATGCGTTTCTATCTCAAGCATGTTTGTCAATGTAAGTGATCAAAACTATAAAGTCTTGAATTCTAGTCTACTATAGCTAAGGTCCCAGACTAGGATATAATGTGTAGTGGAGATGAAGAACTCCATGGAAATCATCATACAAGACGAAGGACTACTCAAGGAATCAGTGGATCTTCATCGACTAAAAGGTATGTGGAGACTTGAACTTATCTATCACTCAAAAGTCTATCTACTCTATCTCCTATCTTGAGACAAAAGTCGTATTACTATATAGACTAAGATTATACACATATGATATTTCGAGCTGAGTATATCTCGCTTATCTATTTCTCGAAATATGTGTTGGTAAAGCTTTCGCTTTAGCCAAGTTCATCTTTACCTAGTGGAGAAAATCATGTTATGTTTCAATCATTTTGGAAATTGCTCTAACGAAAAATAGTTTGTGAATAACAACCATATAACGCCCACTGAAAATGTTTCAATGATTGAAATGAGAGTTCAGACAATATAACCATTGGAGGATATAAGCATTGTTGTGGTAATACATATATGTATAAGTCCTTATTGCTTGAACCAAGTTTGTGAACTTTGTTGATCAAGAGAAACCGGAGAAGTGCGTGAACTTTAGTCCGCAAACCCACTCCGTGAACTTGCGGAAGTTCTCGACCGAGAATTTATGCTGGAGTTTTTGAACTCCATCCGGTAACTTAAGTCCGCGAACCCGAGTAGGTTATGTCTAAAAACGATGTTTGTGAACTTATATTAATAAACTAAGGAATGCTATTGTAAACCTTGGATTAATAGTTCATGAATCGATTGGAGTGAATCACATCGTTTTTTATTCGATTGTGTCTTGTGTAGTACATGAGATTTCCTTGCAATTAAACAACTCTCTAACTAGTTCGTTCATTTGAGTCATTTGGACTAGTTATGGTGAAGAAGAATATAGTTGATATGAAATTTATCATTTGGCTAACCATTTGGTTAACTAGTCTTGAACCAACAAATGTACAAGATTGGGTATGGTTACACAAGCCTAAAAACGTGCATTACATGTGTGTATAACAAGCTATGTTTTCGATCTAATGGTTGATAAATACTAGCATGTATCTAATCAGGTTTTCATCTAACTGTGAATATTGAATGCTTTGTTAGTAAGCTAACATTGATTACAAACCCTGATTTGAAGACTATATAAGGGATAACTCTAGCAACTGGGAAACCTAATCCCCACACATTTTGTGTGATACTAGTTGTGCTAAGCTAGAGTCGATTCTCCTTTAACCTTTGGTTTTCTTATTTTGAAACCAGGTTAACGACTTAAAGAATTCATTGGGATTGTGAAGCCAGACCGTTACTACTTTTCTTGTAGTTGTGTGATCTGATCTTGCTGTTTATATCGTATGAGTACAATTGTAATAATTGGCTTGAGATTTCTATCTCCAATAGGCAAGATATAAAATTAGTCACATACATCTTCGTCTCATCGTTTGTGATTCCACAATATCTTTTTTCGCTGCGTCGATTAAGACTATTGTTAGGTGATTGATAAAACTGAGATGTTTTTCGGGAATATAAGTATGGTTTTATTGATTGGTTCCTATTCACCTTGATTTATCAAAAGACGGAACAAAACTCGTAGGTTTATTCGTAGGAGACGAACTTATCTATTACTGTAGACTTTTCTGTGTGATACAGATTTATTTATTAAAGTCTTCGACTTTGGGTCATATCAACTCTTGGTTGTGGGTGAGATCAGCTAAGGGAATCAAGTATGTAGTATCCTGCTGGGATCAGAGACGTAGGAGAATAATTGTACCTTGGATCAGTGTGAGATTGATTGGGGTTCAACTACAGTCCAAACCGAAGTTAGCTTGGAGTAGGCTAGTGTCTGTAGCGTCTTAATAAAGTGTATGTTTAATCTGGACTAGGTCCCGGGGTTTTTCTGCATTTGCGGTTTCCTCGTTAACAAAATTCTGGTATATGTGTTATTTCTTTTTCACATTATATTTTGTTATATAATTGAAATAATACAGGTTGTGCGTTGTTCAATTAATTAGAATATCCGACTTTCTTGGTTGTTGATTTAAATTGATTGACACTTGGATATTGGTCTTTGGTACCATCCAAGTTATCTCTCTTTGATTAAGACCCGCAGATTGTATTTGCTTGAATAAATCAAATTGAGAGATTGAGATAATAACTCCTTGAGATATTTTCTATTGATTGAGTCTGAATGTCTAGTTGATTCTCTAGAAAGTAACTCAGAGTTGTCCATACAGATTGCTAATCGAAATATTGGGCGTGGTTGTCATGTAGTTGCAGGAAATCTCACAACACACCTCATATAATATTTTCTAGATCTAAATCTATTTCATAATCAAAATAAAGATTAAAGTTTTGAAATTGTAAAATAAGACACAAGATTTACGTGGTTCGATCAATGTGATCTACATCCATAGGGTTAGGGTTCTTCACTATGATTATTGAAATTATATTTGGGTTACATTGGGACTCCATTAATGAGTATTTGGAACTCTCTAGATCTAGTTTTGGGGAAGAAGATGATAAAGAAAATAAACTCTCTCTCTCTCTTACAAAAATATGTCCCTCCTTTCTCTCTCCTACTCTTCTCTTTATATAGGTGTTTACATAGTGGATGACAACTCACATACAGCTCATACTTTCGCAGATCTTTGATAATCTCGCATGCTCTTGCTTCCTTCTCGCGAAACTATGGAAATGAATGCATCTCGCATACTAATAAATGTTCTATGCGAGATTATGCTCCTACATTTTGCCTCTTTTTTCTTGAATATTGCTTCAAGAGCAATTTTTAAGAAAAAATCCGTTGTTGTAGTAGTCTTTGATCTTTGTTCATGAAGGAACGAGCGAAAGAATACTGGACTTGAAAAGTACGTACTTGCCTCTATTTTTTTGTGAAGTTCCAGAGCTTCACGAAGTAAATAAGAAGTATCAACTCTTGAAGTATGCGAAGTATGATGTATCCTTTGAGAAGTATAAGAAGTACTTAATCCTCGAAATATAAGAAGTATTCGTCCTTGAATGAGAATAAGAAGTATTGCCTCTATTCATGTGAAATTATTACTCCATCTTTGGTGAGGATTCTTGTTATTCATTAGTGAACGTCCACTTTGGAAATGATTCTTGCCGAGAAGATAAAGAACATAAAATGTTTTCTTGGTAATCCATAGTTGCCTCTGTTCTTTATCTATGAAGGTAGAATCCTTAAGAAAATGTTGGGCGAGCGGATTGTTTCTTTATTCTTATCTTTCCTTTGTCTCACATTTTGTGCGAAATAATTGTATAATCTCTTCAAGTTGTTTATAATTGTGCGAAATAATTGAGCGAAATAATCACATTCTGCGAAATTCTGTCAAGTTTTGTAAAATACTTGTGTGAATATAATGCTTATATGATGATTATGTTATGAAATGTGGATGCGATTTTTATGCCATGAAATCCTTATGCAAGGCTTTTATGATGCAAGTATGATGCTTGTATGATGGGAATGCTTATCTATTGCAATGTATAGCTAATGTTTGTGTTACTTAGCTCATTTTTCCGCTCTAAAATTGATGTAGCTTTAAATTGCTTTCATTCTCCATTTATCTGACTTTGTCTTTAGTATATGCATTCCTCTTCGCGTATTTATTGTTATCGCAAGTTCATTTGCTTGTGCTTCATTGTATTCTTTGTCCATCTTTAGCTCATTGTATCTCATTGTTTTACCGTCTCCACTATTTATTCATGCACTATTAGTATCGCATAATATAATATAATCAAAATATCAAAGGTGCATCATTTTCACTATCTCAATTTCATTTCTTTATACATGTTCGCAATCTTGTTTGCTTACATATAATCATCTTCGCAAGTTTATTTGCGTACTCTCTTATGTGGTCTTATTTTGCCTTCCTAGTTAAAGGTCTTATTTTTCCACTTCTTGTCTTTGCGACAAAATCG
Source organism: Papaver bracteatum (assembly GCA_023529315.1). NCBI lineage: Eukaryota > Viridiplantae > Streptophyta > Magnoliopsida > Ranunculales > Papaveraceae > Papaver > Papaver bracteatum. Next base: position 35,845 of record JAJJWX010001273.1, read on the forward strand.
CAGGCCGTCTTTGCACTTTCATGTAGAAACCCATTGATCTTGCCTTAACTTTTTTCTTTTGTCATTTTTGTTGCGACAATATGACAGGTCTAAATATTCTTTCGAAAATAAAGCCCCGTGACATTGCCGTCTTGCGACGAAATTGCAGGACGTCCTTACACTTTCATGTACTGACCCATTGATCTCGTCTTATCTTTCTCTTTTGTATTATTGCCTCTTCAGGATTGTTGCACAAATATGACAAGCCTAAATATTCTTGTAAAAATAAAGCCTCATGACATTTGCGTCTTAAGAAACTTATCAGCTCCCTAATGGAGGGTGCCGCCCTTATTTTCCCCCTGGTTGCCCCTTCAAGGAGACGTACTTATGCCATACAAGGCTAGCTCCTCCCATCCAGTCTTGACAACTACCAGTTGTTTTCGCATCCTCTTATCCCTTTTGCATATATGGCTTATGGTTACGAGAATGCACCCTAAATGGGGTTTTCTTCAGGCCGAGTGCACCATAGACAAGACTTGTCAAGAATGGAAAGGTACGCTCCAGACGCCCCGGGCACTCTTGACTCAACCGTGTACCTCGGCGCCTTGGTCATATTCTGCACTCCTTAGGAGAGTCCTTATTACCCTAGTCGCCCAACTCAAGTCATATGCTTAAGTTGAGAATCCAAGGTGCCTCTCCTGGATGGGTTTTTATTGACCCCAAATCTCTATGGCTCAGGTTCCAGTAGCGGTGTGACCTTTTCGCTAAGCCATGCAACATGTACCCCCTTCTATGACGTACTTTAGGTCTTACATCTGCCTCTTGAAAATTTTTATTCGCGAACTAGGGTGTACGCCATAAAGGTTTGCCCCATTCTAATCTTAGATTTTTATTGATCATAGATTGTATCTTGCGAAATTATCGCATGTCTCTATTATCTCTGTGAAATTATCACATATCTTCATTCTTTTCTTGCATTCATTCTTTCATTCTCATAATATCATATCATTTGAAGCAAAGTAAATATTCAAGAGAAATTCTAATACATTGTAATTCTAAAATCTTTGTAGTTGTGAAATCTTTGTAATTCTGCGATTGTATCGCGTTTTGTAAATCAAATCAAAAATCTTTTATTTTCTGTAAAAGAATTTTTCTAGAGAAATATATAAATTGAATTTTCTCGGTTTTTTGTAATTTTGAAATCTTGAAATCTTTGTAATTTTGAAAATTTGTAATCTTGAAATCTTAGTAATCCTTGAAATCTTGAAATCTTTGTTATCGTGCGATTGAATCGCTTTTTGTAAATCAAATCAAAAATCTTTTATTTTCTGTAAGTAAAATATTCAAGGAAGTGGTACTTAGCTTTCATGTGATTTTTTGTTTCTGTCGCTCAAAGAAATGTAATTATCGCGTAGCAAAAAGAAGTGTGAGAAATGAGATTTGAAACCTTGACCTGCCTCTTGTATATTCTCGCACCATACCAACTGTTCTAACCCTCTCTTGCGAAATTAATTTGTGAAATAATCAAAGTCCGTGCGAAATTTCGCGTAACAAAAATAAATGTGTGAGAAGAAAGAATTGATCCCGTGACCTGCTGCTTGCATTCACACCTCCTAACCAACTGTGCAAGCTTCTTCTATGCTAAATTATTACACATTTGTTAAAACTTGTCTTCCTCTGCTAGTCTAAAAGATGCGAAAAATTCGCGGGAGGTGGGAATTGAACCTGCGTCCTCAAGCTCATTGTCTTCACCTCTGACCAACTTTGCTGGCTTTTGTTTGCGAAATATGTGTGCGAAATAATCACTTATTTTCTTCTGTGCGAAATACCCTTGCGAAAAATCCATGTGAAAAATACACGTTTGTGGGGATTTGAACACGCGACCATGAACTTATTAACTTCACAGATAACCAATTATGTTGCCTCTTGTTTGCGAAATAGTGAAACAATATTGCGAAATTATTCATTTTTTCGCCTTATGTAAAAAGAAGAAAACTATGCTCGCGGGCGAATTCGAATTTGCGACCACGAATGCACATACTGTTCTCTAGACCAATTGTTCAAGAACCTCTTTGCGAAATTAACGCATAACTTTTTTCCTTATTATTTTATTCGCCACTGAAAATGAGAAGAAAATGAAAAATATGTATGTGTGCGAACTCGAACCCATGTCCTATTTGTTGTTCGCTCAGCCTTGAACCATCTGTGCGAATTTCTGTTTGTGATAGAAATTGCAGTGTCTACCTCTTATCTCCTCTTCGTCCTTTCTTAATTTCTTTCACATTTGCCTTCTTCTCCTGAACATGAAAATCTTCCACCAAAACTTTGGTTTTCTTCCTTAAATTTTACTACAACAACTAGTTTTTTCTCTTACTCTTTTGTTGTCTTTGAATTGTTGATGATGTTTACTCCCTGAAAGTGTGATTTCTTCCATAAAATTTCCATTTTTGAACCTAAATTTTGTAGATCTAGAAAAATACTCCCTCCGTTTCAGGAAAAGTGTTACTTTCATTTTTTTCAATTTGGTCTATTCTTAGGCTAAAATCAAAAAGTGAAAGTAACACTTTTCCTGAAACTGAGGGAGTATGAACAGTAGCCAATCTTCATGGAAATTTTTTGAACCAACAAGCTACATGAGGGATAAATCCTTTACTCCTCCCTGTTTCTAGCGCCAAAATGTAGTTGCAGGAAATCCCACAACACACCCCATATAATATTTTTTAGATCTAAATCTATTTCATAATCAAAATAAAGATTAAAGTGCTAAAATTATAAAATAAGACACAAGATTTACGTGGTTCGATCAATGTGATCTACATCCACGGGGTTAGGGTTCTTCACTATGATTATTGAAATTACATTTGGGTTACATTGGGACTCCATTAATGAGTATTTGGAACTCTCTAGATCTAGTTTTGAGGAAGAAGATGATAAAAAAATAAAGTCTCTCTCTCTTACAAAAATATGTCCCTCCTTTCTCTCTCCTACTCTTCTCTTTATATAGGTTTTTACATAGTGGATGACAACTCACATACATCTCATACTTTCGCAGATCTTTGATAATCTTGCAGGCTCTTGCTACCTTCTCGCGAACTATGGAAATGAATGCATATCGCATACTAATAAATATTCTATACAAGATTATGCTCCTACATGTTATATCCCCGCTTTTTCAATTGGTATCAGAGCAGGCAAACACGTTAAACCTGCTAAGTTTGTGTTTGTCCGGTCCTTAAAAATTGTCCCATGGGAAATTTCTTTGGAAAATTTGCTCTTGGCATCTGTAACGCACGCCAGAATTTCTTAAGGATTGATCAAGAATTATTATGGTCAAAACCGTTGGTTTCTCATGATAATCTTGTGTCATCTAAAAACAAAAATGAGATGATATGTGTCAATCTAAAGAAAAAATTAAAAGGAAGGAGAGATTGAAGAAACGTTCATGGCGCTCAAGGATATGGAACCTCACTAGATCAACTATTGATCTCTATGAGGAGCACTATCATAATGGATCATTTGATAAAGATCAATTCAGAACATTCGGAGACGTTCTTAGATCCTTAGAAAAACTTAATTTTTTTAAGTCTAAGAATCACTCCGAAAAAGGTTCTGTACATATTAAATCATTAAATAATATTGTACAACCTGGGAATCATAAGAATCTTCCTTCTAGACATATCAAACAAAGGATAGGAAGCTCAGACTCCCCTGATTATCATCATTATGGTGATTACATCACATGGAATGTTCACACAGATCAACCAGAAATGTTGCATGAGAATTTCTATGCACATTATGCCTCTTGGTAACAAGATTGGCACTACCCCATGTGTATATATCTTGATATGGGGAAAGAAATAGTTTGAATTGTGTAATGTTTTCAAATAAATATTTCTCCTGCATCTATAGTCTCTCACAAAGTGTGTTGTCACAGGATGCATAACTTTGATATGTTAACATCTAAGAAAAATCCCTTTTCCTTGTACGGGTCGTGGTTCACGACCAGGTCCAAGCCCTTTTTTTTTTTTGGTCTTATAAAGAGGAACTTCGCGTACTACCTTCTTCTTCATTAACCGTCCACGTACGTGAACCTTTAGGGTTTTGTGTGGTGCCTCCATTAAAGACCTTTTGGAGAACTTAAGAGAAAGGGTGTTCAAGATCACTCCAAGTGAGTCAATCCCTCTTGTTCCTTTCAATTTCTTAGACCTCATGATGAATTCTAAGGGCTCAAAAAGGAATTCCAAAAATTCAAATACCTATAGTATGGATTTTCCTTGTGATCAAAATTCCCTTAGAATTAGGTTTGTGGATGATTCATGTGCTAGAATTTTTGAGAAGATTTCATCTAAAGGTTTTATTTTAGAAAAGAAATTGGATATCTCTAGTGGACATGATAAGGATTTAGCTTGTTTCAAAAAATTCAATCTTGGAAATATCTTTGATGGTTTTGGTCAAGGATTTGATTCTCTCACAAGAAATTTCTATGCCAACATTCATGATGTTGATATTAATAAGATGGAATTCAAATCCATGGTAAATAGAAAAAGGTTTCTTATTGATAGAGAGTTAATTTCGAAGATTACCAACATTCCGTTGGGAAACTTGCGTCTCCCTAGACCAAGTGATGAACGTCCATCATGTGATGATATCTCTATTGGGCTTTGTGGAATTTTTTAGAAGGTAACTTGGAATCAAGGGAAGTTTCCTACTAATGATCTTAGTATTGCATTAATGGCATTTGGAAAACTTGGTATCCCCAATCTTTGTCCCTCCACAATTGAGAATTCTTGGTGGAGAGTCATGAGTTTGCAGAGTTGGTCTATTTCCTTGAATCGGGTGTTAGAAGTCTCGATATTTGTGGATTCATTATCTCTCAGATGATCTAAATGACATCTCCCATCAAGATATTAGGCTATCCTTGCTTGATTAGTCAAATCTACCATGACTATGGTTTTTATTCAATTGGAAACTCACTTGGGGTTCCCAAAATGGTTCGTCCTTGTACCTTCAGACGCATAAGGGAGAATGTATGCAAAAGACAAAGAGATGCTGCACTTAATATTTGTGACCCTTACACCTTGTGTCTCCTTCAAAAAATTCACAAGGGTGTGTGTAAAGTCAATTCAAGGGTAAAGTGTGTGCATGAACAGTTGTCATTGGTTGCAACTAAGTTTCCCGAGCTCAAGGAAGAGTTAAACACTATTCAAGCATCCTAGAATGTTTCCGATGATGAAAATGATGAGTAGTTTATATTGCCTAGTAAATCTTCTATTTTTCTCTTTTTGTTTAGAAGAATAACTAGTGTTTTGGAATAGCCATTATTGTGACTACACATAGCTATGTCCAAAGTTTTCGTCTTCTTGTTTTTAGATTTATTGGTTTAAATTTTAAACTTGTTTGGAAGATGATGTTTGCAGTATTAATCTTTATGGTTTTATATATTGCAATATTTTTATGGCATATGTGTGTTTACGTCCGTGAAATTGATTGTCCCATATTTTGTTAAAAGTAAAGTCGTTCGTGAATTGATATGCAAGTTTTGATAAAAGAATGAATAGACTTTTGGAAAACACAAAAGTTAAGCCTATATTGTCACATGTTGATGTAAGATAGGTTAAAATCTTTTGTGATTCAAGGATTATGTCTATTGTGTGTCATTTTGCAAATGGTGATGGAAACATAGAATGAATCCTTGTGTATTCCACAGTAATTGATCTTCCCTGATCCATATTTTGTGTATTAACGTGAGACTCCATACTGTGTCTTATGTTGAGCACTAGACAACCAAGTTGATTATTTTTGTGATTATCTTAGTTGTGTTCCGTAAGGATCTTTACGTCGAGTATATTGAACTAAATTAATCATCTTGTGTGGTTATTTAGTTACGACTCCGTAAGTTTTTATCATGTTTGAGCATGATTGACTGGGTTGGTTGTTTTTATGATTAACTTAGTCATCGCTCCATAGATTTTCTTATGAGAGTATAATAAACGATTTAATTGATTATTTTTGTGATTAGCTTAATTGTGTATTCCGGTTAGATTAATTATGGGTTCTCTTGTGAATAATCTAATCGAGTTATTAAGTCTCCATAAGTTTACTTGTGTTGAGCATATTTAGCCAAATTAATCTTGGTTCGCTTTGGTTAATTTGATTGAATATTTATTTTTGGATTTCAAATTCATACTCGTATGTGATTTGTTGAGTCCAAAGGAATCCTTTTTTTTTTTTTGAAATTAAGGTCAATCTTGTTGTTCCCTTGGGAATGACATTTTAAGGGGGAGAGTTCTTTTGAACTTATGCTTAATTGCCAAATCTCTGTGGGGAGTGCGGCTGTGGAATATTAGAGGGGTTATCTTGTATCTTTATGAATTCCTTGATGAATGCAATTAGCTTCGGCTTTATGATTGCATCTAAACAAGATGATATACATTTACCTTTGGTCATGAAATATCTCTTACGGAAATTTCATTAGGATCCCGTTCTTGTACCTTTGCCAATTTTATTGACAAAAAGGGGGAGAATTAATATGTAGTTCATACTACAAATACATATGGTTTTCGGATCATTATGTAAGGGGGAGTGGTTTCCATGTGAGATGGAGTATTGACTAAGGGGGAGTGAAGTGTCCCCATAGTATTGTTGTTAAATTTGTGATGCAATTGGACTTTGGTGCTGTGTAATGATACTATGACACTGTATATAACAATGATTGAGAACTCTTGTTTTCTCGTTGTTATAGATATGGATTTTCAACAATGATGATGCTAAACTTACAACCTTTGGGATCATTGGACTACTTGGAAGTGACGAAGATTTCGAGTAATATTGAAGATTAGACATGTGGAATAGGAGCTACAAAGTTTATTTATATATTTTTTGTATTCCATATGTATTAATAGTTTTGTCACTAAAATTGAAAAATGGGGAGATTGTTAGAGCATTGCTCGGTCGAACTCACATGCGTTGCTATCTCAAGCATGTTTGTCAATGTTAGTGATCAAAACTATAAAGTCTTGATTTTTAGTCTACTATAGCTAAGGTCTCGGACTAGGATAAAAAGTGTAGTTGAGCTCAATAACTCCATGGAAATCATCATACAAGACGAAGGACTACTCAAAGAACTAGTGGATCTTCATCGACTAAAAGGTATGTGGAGACTTGAACTTATCTATCACTCAAAAGTCTATCTACTCTATCTCCTATCTTGAGACAAAAGTCGTATTACTATATAGACTAAGATTATACACATATGTTATTTCAAGCTGAGTATATCTCACTTATCTATTTCTCGAAATATGTGTTGGTAAAGCATTCACTTTAGCCAAGTTCATCTTTACCTAGTGACGAAAGTCATGTTATGTTTCAATCATTTTCGAAATTGCTCTGATGAAAAATAGTTTGTGAATAACAACTATATAACGTCCACTGAGAATGTTTCAATGATTAAAATGAGAGTTTAGACAATATAACCATTGGAGGATATACGCATTGTTGTGGTAACACATATATGTATAAGTACTTATTGCTTGAACCGAAGTTTGCGAACTTTGTTGATCAAATGAAACCGAAAAAGTGCGTGAAATTCATTCCACGAACTGGCGGAAGTTCTCGACCGAGAATTTTTGCTGGAGTTTGTGAACTCCATCCGGGAACTTAAGTCCGCAAACCCAGTCCGCGAACTTGAGTAGGTTATGTCTAAAAACGATGTTTGTGAACTTATCTTAATAAACTAAGGAATGCTATTGCAAACCGTGGATTTATAGTTCATGAATCGATTCGAGTGAATCACATCGTTTTTGCTTCGATTGTGTCTTGTGTAGTACATGATATTTCCTTGCAATTGGACAACTCTCTAACTAGTTCATTTGAGTCATTTGGACTAGTTATGGTGAAGAAGAATATGATTGATATGAAATTTATCATTTGTCTAACCATTTGGTTAACTAGTGTTGAACTAACAAATGTACAAGTTTGGGTACGGTTACACAAGCTTAAAAACATTTAGTACATATGTGTATAACAACCTATGTTTTCGATATAATGGTTGATAAATATTAGCTTGTATCTAATCAGGTTTTCATCTAACGGTGAATATTGAATGCTTTGTTAGTAAGCTAACATTGATTGCAAACTCTGATTTGAAGACTATTATTTATGGGTAAAAACTACTTCTGCTAGTTTTGGTAATTTGGGGTGTATGGATGAGAAATGAATCTAAACCCTAAACAAATGCACTGAACGGGAATGCTTTTGATTCGAGAGATCAATCTATATAATTCTGGCCTAAACTAAGAAATGGTCGTTCCAGACTTGTTTCGGTCACAAAGTGAAGGAGATGGGGTTGATCTTAGGGAGGGAAGCGAACAAGGTGTTGAGATTGTGAAGGTGTAGGCTTGTTTATGACTTGTAATAGAAAGGTGAGCAGGTTTAAAATTAACGCAAGCATGCTCTGGGTGTTTGCATACGTTTTGTCTTAACACTTGGTTTCTGTGTTGTGTTCTGTATTGGAAATAGGGAGGAGAACCTATTTATACAAGTCATTTAAGCCTCATTCACGTCTCTTGTAGGAAGTGGAGTTGTGTGTTAGTGTCACACGATTAGTTTTGCCCACTTCTCTCATCATCACTAACCGTCCATGTCTTCTAGACACGTTCTTGTGATGGCGCGTGTGGATCATGGGACCCACAGAAGGTAGCATATGATGCTAGGTTAAATAACTAAGTTATTTAGAAAGTCGATACTTGTGAAGTATCGAGTGTAATCTATGCAAGTTATGCATCGAATGTATTCAGCATGTATGAAGCATCGATGTTGAGCATCATGATCTGCCTACTTCGAATGACCGTTTGGAGGCTGCATGGGCGAGCCATGCCTTAGACGATCACATTATGTATAGGAGTGGCGGACAGTGATCACGGTGATATCTCACTTGTCTCCTAACTCCCATTCTAGGCTATCCATCCAAGCTAGCGAAGTTGGACGGATGAGATGGCTTGCGACCCTAATCTGCGATCGTTGGATTAGGGTTTGGGAGGTACGCAAGCTGCCACTTTCAGCTCAAACGAATTCAAGCTTAGAGAGCGTTTCTGGAGGGACCGATTGGTATTGCAAGGAGGTGGCACGCTGGTGTTTACACCCATGCTTGATTGACTCGCAAAGGTCCAATCTAGACCACTCAATTTGGCCGGCAAAGACGAGTGGTCGAGATTAGATTTCAACAAAAATCCTATGTCGCAAAGGATTTGTTAAGGCAGCATGACACACCACTTTTGGGCTCGCAAACCGAGGCGCCTGACCAAGGCTGGCTTTGGCCGATCTGTCGGACATGAATCCGGGCCCACGGTGGTCATGATAGCATGTTCGGCCTCCCCTGAAGTTTCATCTTTGCCTTCCATTCAAGCCTACGAAGATGGACGCTTGAGATGATTTTGCAACACATGGATGATGCCGCAAACCCCAATTAGGGTTTTGTCGGCCGTGTGTCACGCCTTGTTTTGGCGCACGAATTGTGAAGGCCAAACATAGTTGGTCTTGACCAATTGGTCAGGTATGTAGGCGGGCAAGTGGTGTTTGTGTTGACATGCTCTGGGCCCTTTGAATCTACATCTACACCCTCCATCTATGCCTGCGAAGATGGACATTTGTGATCAATTTGCGACACACGTAATGTGCCGTAACCCTAGTTTAGGGTTTCATGTCCATGCTGCTATGGTTGGACGGACTGGTAAGCTATGCTTCCCTCTTGGGGGGGGCCGACCATGCGGGTCCCACATTGGGTCGGTGGTGAATACTCCAATACCTGATTGAGGGTTATGGATTCGATCTGGGCCATCCAATTATACTAGTGAAGTGGGATGGTCGTGATTGTTTCCGAGACTGATATGGTCAGTCCAGATTCAAATATGTTCAATCAGGCTAGTATAACACACTGAGAGATGATTCTCTTTGTCAGAGAATGGTGTATCCTATACGGGTATTTCGTGCATGCCTCATTGTTAATACTTGGATATTCATGTTACTATGCTGAGAGTAACAATCAGTTATCATGCCGCACCAACAATAAGAGTTCTGCTGGGAACAACACAGGAAATACAAGGAGTTTTATGCATTAATTGGTAATGCTAAAATTCACAAAATACTTGGGGATTGTTGCTACATGCTCCATTCTAGGTGAATTAATAAAGTGAATAAGTATTCATCACTTATCAAATAGCCTTGTCCTCTTCAGGATGGCTGTACAAAAAATTGGTTTTACACCTTTATTCCTGAACTAAAATCCACCATCAACATTAAGTCCCCTGCCTAACACATGATGGTTACAATATTGCGGGGTAGGCATGAGATGGTGACAAATACATGGGAAAAAACAAGATAAAGGGAGCTTAACTGGAAAGCCTTGATCGTCCGCTATCGGTTGCACATGTGAACACGCCGTTGCAAGCATGGAATCCCAAATGGGACCGGTTTCCTTCATTGGGTGTTTGAAACGAAAGAGGAATCCTTTTCCCATAAGGATTTCCCAATTGCTTGTCTATATAAGGAGACCGACCCCTTTTTTTTTATTCTCCTTATTCATCTCCCGTCACTCACAGCTCCTGCCGCTGCCGAACACGCCGCCGTCGTTATTGCCGGAGATCGTTGCCGCTGATATTGCGGAGTTCGCCGTTCGTCAGCAAGGTGAGCGTTCTGTGCAATTTTTTTATACAAAAACCCTAGTTTCTTAGGTAAACTTCTTTTGCCCCCCGAGAGATTTATCCCATTGCAGATGAAACCTCTTCACAAGATGTATCGTGATTAACTCCACGCCTTGATCTTTTCCATTATTGCATGCAAAAACTAGCTTTTAGGTTGTAGATCGAAAAACCCTTGGCTTGGATTTCGTAAGCACAATTCCTATGAATAAATAAAAATCGTGCTATGATACGTGTGAATGAATGCGGGTCCCCATACATGCTTGATTGAACGTGGGTCCCATCCTGATCAAACATCGACCTTATACCATCCTTGTAACTTCGACCAATACCGGCTTCGTGGTCTTGACTGGTCCCACTTGCTGACGTGGCCCAATACCAGCCTACTTGACTGACTTGATATCAGTCTTGCTTGCGTGGCTCAGTACCTACATGACTGTCACGATTTGGTGACGTGACCTAATACTGGCCTTACTTGAATCCAATACCATCCTTGCCCGCTTTTTTCGAACATGGGCCCGCTATGTGCTCGTAGTCGATCATGATCAAGTCCCCAAGATATAATTTGGCCTATTTCTTGGACTGGATGCGTTTATTTCCATTGAACGATGATGTCCTTCAAATATTCGATAAGTATCCAATGATTTTTATCCCGCGTTTGTAGCCTTTGCAGACGGTAAGTGAAGACTCCTCTTTTCTATGGGATCTTGTTAACTCGTGAAATATAAATAAGACGCTGAATCTTCTCTCATTACAGAATTATTTCTTTCTTTGTTCAGGTATTGCTCCGCATCTATTGTATAACTTGATCTTCTTGGTGATGATTTATTATTAACATAATCATAAACTCCTTTTGCAGAATGGAGGCGGCTAGCAAGGACTGCTCTAGTATCTCTCCTGAAAGAAGCTTCAAAATGGACAAACCTGAGACTGATGGTCCGTTCGAGGAGGTGATGGCTAAAATTGATGTTCTGCTTCTTGAGGATGATCGCGCCATATGGGGCATGCCAATTCTGTACCTGTGTGTCGCTCGAGAACGCGTTCGTGACCTTCTGACTTTAATCGACAAGGAAAAAAAAATGGAGGCTTGAGGAAGCATCAGAACCACCAGTAAGCGCAAGAGCTGAGAGATTTGCTGCACGACTGAAAAGGCGAAGGGTCGAACATGAACATCTTCTAAGGGAAGATATGCGTGATTAACCGATCCGCGATGGTGTGATTATTCTTGATTCTGATGCGGATGAGCCTGAGCTTCCAAAAGTTGTCAACACAATCTCCAATGTTGCGGCGGTTCTTGAGGAAGATATGGAAGTTTCCCCTACTGAGGATGTTGTGGAGAATGTTGCCGCAGAGGAAGACCCAAAGGAAGCTGAGGAAGACCCGAAGGAAGAAGTAGTGGTGGCTCATGATGATGTTGAGGAGGATCCCAATGGTGGAGGAAACACAACCGATCTTCTTGATGACTAAATCTCCCTGTTATTTCTCTCTTTTTTTTGAGTATTTTCCCGTGATATTGTGAAAACTTTTCTCCTTGTACTCAATGGCGGATGAGTTCAAGGTTTTCTTATTTTTGCTTACTTATTTGAACAAGTTTCTAATTTTTGAGATAAATCCTTTATTAAGACTGCATTACAGTGGTTGTGCCTTTATATGATTGTATGTGATCCTTGTGAGAATATAAGTAATACCATAATGAGATACCACGGACCTGTACGTGCCCTCCTGGTGTACGCTCGTTTGCGCTCTCCTGATGTAGGCTGGGACAAACTGTTCAAGATGCTTTCCTTTTTTATTTGCAGGTATTTTATTCCTCCAACATTCCCGAAAGGTGTGAAGTGTTTTCTTTTTAGGGTTCTCTGGTTTAATTTGGTGGGTAATAATGGTTTAATCTAGTGGGTAATGATGACTCAGGTTGAACCTGGATCTTTGTGTCATGCCCAGGGGTAAAAATTTCTAAAGAAAATAATACTTTGATTAATTGAGAAATTGGAACCCTAATAATTATGAATGCAAGTATTGCAACCATTTTTTAATGGAATTACAAAAATAGCAAGGAAAGGGAAATTGTTGGAGGAATGCCGGAGGAACCATTACGGAGAACGCTGGAGAGGAAGAGTAGCACATCGATTATAGGTACTGTAGGGTTTAAGCCATCGTGAGTGTATCGTCACGCCCTCAAGCTTGTCAGCGTTGATGATCTTGTAGTAGCCGCCTAGGATGACATCTGCTACCAAAAATGTTTCATCTTCCTTTGTTGCCGACAAATCAAATTGGTTAGTCATTTTTACCGCCATGTTTCCAACTTGAAACGTGGTCCTCTTTGCTACCATATTTCCAATTTGAACCGATTTGGACTTGGCACATCATCTTATTTCCGGGACACGTTGTCTCTGACTGCTTCTAAGCTCTTGGAATTTTTTTTGAAAGGAACAGCACCCCACTCACATCTCTTAGTGGCGGTTAGGTTGTTGACTGAAACAAGCCCCCGAGCCTCAACAGGAGGGAGAGGCTTTACTGTTTGTAAAAAAGGTTGTTCGACGAGGCTTACATGGGCTTGAAACCTTTTAAGGTATGAATTCGGGATTTATCCAGGAAGTTGTGTCACATTTTCAAGGTGTCGATAGGGCAACAAACAATCTTCAGGATTTAACGGCTTGTTGGAGATTCTTTCAGGTACTGAAATCGTCAAAGGACTCTCTCCTAGCGTTGCTTTGTTGTTGTGTATCCACGGGCGTCCCAGGATCATGTCGTAATTCAGATACTCTTTTACTATGTAAAATTTAGCATGTGTTAGAGTATTACCGATTTTAACTTCAAGGTTAATGTATCCATAGACGTCTTTGAATTATCCTTCTGAGCTCCTAATCACTGTTGGGATGCGAGTAGCTTCTTGTTTTAAAATCCTTGCGGCCCTTAGAGTCTTGACAGTGATGATGTTGAACTCGGAGGCTGCATCAATTAATATGTTGTCGAACTCGGCATCTTTCAAATGAGTGATGGTCAAGAGTCCCCAGTCCCCTTTGCTGGCCGCGTCTTCAAGGAAAGACTATGGCCTCGAGACTGCTTCCTTTTCTGAATACAAACGCCTACCTGACACAACATGGTTGAGGGATGTGAACATGTCTTGATGTTGTCCCTTTGAGAGATACAAGATTTCACACAAACATTCCATCATAGTCTGTACAGTCTTGCGGACAGAATCCCCTGAGATCATGCATCATCTAATGGGAAGAGGATCCCTATGAACGCCCTCGTTTCCTAACTGGAGTTCTCCTGCTTCCACCTTTTCTCTGAAGATTTGCTTCAACTTGTTGCAATCTTTGGTCGGGTGATGGAAAAACCTATGGTAACGGCAATAATTGGGGTTTGTCATCTCGTCCTCGGTCGGTGGGCGTATGATAGGTGGTAGCTTGATTGTGTCATATTGAATCCATGCTTCCAGGAGTTCTATGACTTCATTCATGAGAAAGGGGAAGTTTGGAATGGTGTCTCCGGGCTCTTGCATAGGAGCCTTGTCGCTTTCTTTTGAGACGAAGTCGTATGTGCTAATGCTGCACGCTTAGGCGGTTGTTCTGTTGCTGACGCTTTCCTCTTTCCCCATTCGCCTACCATACTCACATAGGGTCCGGTGTTGTATTGCTTGTTGATGAGGCGTCTGCTTCCTCGGATTTCACGCACATTTTCATTTCGAACGATCTTAGTTCTTTCCAATAATGCTGGGGTTGTTGTGGCTGATCGTTTAGCGGCTTCATATAGCTCAGAAAATGTTTGAAATCCTAGGTTCTCTAACAAAGAACGGTATATGGGAATCATTCCATTAATGCATAGCTCCACCAACTGGCGTTAGGTGACATTCAGATCATGACAGTCCATCGCCTGAGTTTTGAACCTCTTGACAAAGTCGTTCGGATGTTCGTTGCTCCGTTTCCAAAATTTGAAAAGGTGACCTGCTCTGACATGAAGAAATATTTCCTGTAGAAGGCGCCGACCATCTCACTCCAATTGGATATACTGTTAGGTGCAATACTATTGTACCAAGTGTATGCTCTTCCGGTAAGTATCTTCGAGAACTCTTTCAGGCGGAGAACATGATTGTATTCGTGTTCCCCTAAAGATTTCAAAAATCGAGAGACATGTTCACGAGCGTTACCGGTACCATCATAAAGGGAGAATTGAGGAGAGGTGTAGCCTCTTGGAAGGGAAATTCGTTGCACATCTTGAGGGTATGGAGGCTGGTGCTGGTGCATGTCCGCTATATTTCCTTTGCCCCGGATTCGGAGGAGCCGCTCCAAGTCCTCACGCGTAATGAAGTTGGATGGTTGGCCTCTTTCTCTTGGGCGTTCAGGAGCGTCACGAGTTTCCTCATCTATGCGGCTATGCGCCATTGAAGTGCCTGCCCCGGGTGTATCGAACACGTTCCTCGTTGGCTCCAGGAGATGTCGTGTCCCCTGCAGAAATCATTTGGTTAGGGTTTTGAGAAAAGTAAGTACCCCTTTCTGAGTCGCAGCCATATCCATTTGGGATCCAACAAGAACTTCTTGTCTTTCCATCAAGTACACCATGGTGATGGAGGGTTGTCCTCATCTTGTTCCTCCATCCCCTCGTCCTGATGGAGGAGTAGCAGTTTCCCTGGTGACGATGGAGGCGTTACACTTGAAGAAATGCCAGGATTTTCGGCTGCTCTGGATCTGGTGATAGGAGGTGTCACGCCTACTGGAATATCCCCTATTTCGCTGGTGTTAGTGGTAGAGGAGACGGCTCCACGAGATGTATTGATCACGTTCTGCATGACAGCTCTACTGACAGGGACAGTAATACCAAGAGTGTTGTCAGCGCTATCTCCCTCGGGGTTGATTGCTGATCCAGACCTAAGTTCTACCATCTTGAAATCGGAATTGAAGAATGAAATTGGAAATTGGAAATCGATATTGCAACCGAGAGATTAATCTCCCACTGTGGTCGCCAATTGTTTATGGGTAAAGACTACTTCTGCTGGTTTTGGTAATTTGGGGTGTGTGGATGAGAAATGAATCTAAACCCTAAAAAAATGAACTACACGGGAGTGCTTTTGATTCGAGGGATTAATCTATACAATTCTGGCCTAAACTAATAAATGGTCATTCCAGACTTGTTTCGGTCACAAAGTGAAGGAGATAGGGTTGATTTTAGGGAGGGAAGCGAATAAGGTGTTGAGATTGTGAAGGTGTAGGCTTGTTTATGACTTGTAACAGAAAGGTGAGCAGCCTTACAATTAACGCAAGCAGGATTTGGGTGTTTGAATACGTTTTGTATTAACACTTGGTTTCTGTGTTATGTTATGTATTGGAAATAGGGAGGGAAACCTATTTATACAAGTCATTTGAGCCTCATTCACGTCTCTCATAGGAAGTGGAGTGATGGAGTAGTGGAGTTGTATGTTAGTGTCACACGATTAGTCTTGCCCACTTCTCCCATCATCATTAACCGTCCATGTCTTCCTGACACGTTCTTGTGATGGCTCATTGCACGCTGCACGCCGTAAACCGCCAGATCAATACCCTAGTATGTATCCCCCAGTTTGTTACATGATTGATGTCTCGAGTGTGGATCGTGGGACCTACATAAGGTAGCATGTGATACTAGGTTAAATTACTATGTTATTTAGAAAGTCAATACTTGTGAAGAATCGAGTGTAATATATGCAAGTTATGCATCAAATGTATTCAACATGTATGAAGCATCGCTGTTGAGCATCATGCTCTGCTTACTTCGAGTGACTGTTTGGAGGCTGCATGGGCCATCCATGACTTAACCGATCACATTATGTAGAGGAGTGGCGGACAGTGATCGCGGTGATATCTCACTTGTTTCCGAACTCCCATTCTAGGTTATCCTTCCAAGCTAGAGAAGTTGGACGGATGAGATGGTTTGCGACCCTAATCTGCGACTGTTGGATTAGGGTTTGGGAGGTACGCAAGCTGTCACTTTCAGCTCGAACGAATTTAATATTAGAGAGCGTTTCTGGAGGGACCGATTGGTCTTGAAAGGAGGTGGCACGCTGGTGTTTAGGCCCATGCTTGATTGACTCGCAAAGGTCCAATCTAGACCACTCAATTTGGCCGGCAAAGACGAGTGGTCGAGATTAAATTTCAACAAAAATCCTATGTCGCAAAGAATTGTTAAGGCAGGGTGACATACCACTTTCGGGCGCGCGAACCGAGGCGCCTGACCAAGGCCGGCTTTGGCCGATCGGTCGGACATGAAGTCGGGCCCATGGTGGTCATGCTAGCATATTCGGCCTCCCCCGAAGTTTCTTCTTTGCCTTCCATTCAAGCCTGCGAAGATGGATGCTTGAGATAATTTTGCAACACATGGATGATGCCGCAAACCCCAATTAGGGTTTTGTCGGTCGTGTGTCACGCCTTGTTTGGGCGCACGAATTGTGAAGACCAAACATAGTTGGTATTGACCGATCGGTCAGGTATGTAGGCGGGCCTGTGGTGTTTGTGTTGACATGATCTGGGCCCTTTGAATCTACATCTACACCCTCCATCTATGCCTGCAAATATGGACGCTTGTGATCGATTTGAGACACACGTAATGTGCCGTAACCCTAGTTTAGGGTTCACGTCCATGCTGCTATGGCTGGACGGACTGGTAATCTATGCTTACCTCTTGGGGATTTCGACCATGCGGGGCCCACATTGGTTCGGTGGTGAATACTCGAATACCTGCTTGAGGATTATGGATTCTCTCTAGGCCATCCAATCATGCTAGTGAAGTTGGATGGTCGTGATTGTTTCTGAGACTGATATGGTCATTCCAAATTCAAATATGCTCAATCGGGCTAGTATAACACACCGAGAGATGATTCTCTTTGTCAGAGAATGGTGTAGCATGTACGGGTATTTCGTGCATGCCTCATTGTTAATACATGGATATTCATGTTACTCTGCTGAGGGTAACAATCAGTCATCATGCCGCACCAACAATAAGAGTTCTGATGGGAACATCACAGGAAATACAAGGCGTTTTATGCATTAATTGGTAATTCTGAAATTCACAGAATACGTTGCTACATGCTCCATTCTAGGTGAATTAATAAAGCGAAGAAGTATTCATCACTTATCAAATAGCATTGTCCTCTGCAGGATGGCTGTACAAAAAATTAGTTTTACACCTTTAGCCCTGAACTAAAATCCACCATCAACAACTATATAAGGGAGAACTCTAGCTACTGGGAAACCTAATCCCCACATATTCTGTGTGATACTAGTTGTGCTAAGCTAGATTCGATTCTCCTTTGACCTTTGGTTTTCTTCTTCTAAAACCAGGTTAATGACTTAAAGACTTCATTGGGATTGTGAAGCCAGATCGATACTACTTTTCTTGTAGTTGTGTGATCTTATCTTGATGTTTCTATCTACGAGTACAATTGTAATAATTGGATTGATATTTCTATCTCCGATAGGCAAGATATAAAAGTAGTCACAAACACCTTCTTATCATCGTTTGTGATTCCCCAATATCTTTTTTCGCTGCATCGATTAAGACTATTGTGAGATGATTGATAAAACTGAGATGTTCTTCGGGAATATAAGTTTGGTTTTATTGATTGGTTCATGTTCACCTTGATTTATCAAAAGACAGAATAAACTCGTAGGTTTATTCGTGGGAGACGAATTTATCTATTATTGTAGACTTTTCTGTGTGATACATATTTGTTTATTAAAGTCTTCGACTTTGGGTTGTAGCAATTCTTGGTCGTGGGTGAGATCAGTTAAGGGAATCAAGTACGTAGTATCATGCTGGGATCAAAAACGTAGGAGCATAAGTGTACCTTGGATCAGTGTGAGATTGATTGGGGTTCAACTACAGTCCAGACCGAAGTTAGCTTGGAGTAGGCTAGTGTCTGCAACAGCTTAATACAATGTATGTTTAATCTGGACTAGGTCCCGGGGTTTTCTGCATTTGCGGTTTCCTCGTTAACAAAATTCTGGTGTCTGTGTTATTTCTTTTCCGCATTATATTTTGTTATATAATTGAAATAATACAGGTTGTGCGTTGTTCAATCAATTAGAATATCCGACCTTGATTTATATTGATTGACACTTGGATATTGGTCTTTCGTACCATCCAAGTTATCTCTCTTTGATTAAGACTCACATATTGTATTTGCTTGAGTAAAACAAATTGAGAGATTGAGATAATGACTCCTTGAGATATTTTCGATTGATTGAGTCTGAATGTCTAGTTGATTCTCTAGAAAGTAACTCGGAGTTGTCCACACAGATTGCTAATCGAAATATTGGGTGTGGTTGTTAGACCCCCGTTTTTTCAGGTTACCATGCGTTGTTTGGTGACCTTGGACGGCTAGGATTTTCATCTAGGATGGAAGGGTGGCCGTTGATCGTCGCACGCCTTCGTTTTGGTAGCCGCATAGGGAAGGCCAGCATGGTATGGCGCGGCAAGGTGGTTGGCATGCCATTGGCACATGTGGCATGGCATGCCTTAGCGTGGCCAAAACTAGGGTTTTGGTCCAAAGGTTACCATGCGTTGTTTGGCGACCTTGGACGGCTAGGATTTGCATCTAGCATGGAAGGGTGGTCGTTGATCGTCGCACGCCTTTGTTTTGGTAGCCGCATAGGGAAGGCCGGTATGTTGGGGCCAAGGAAAAAATGGCGCGGATGGCTTGGCATAGTGGGACGAAGGGTTTGACACGAATGGCTTGGCATGGTGGGGCCAAGGCAAGGTGCGGTTAGCTTGGCATGCCATTGGCGCATAGTGCGGCTAGCATGGTTGGGGCCAAGGCAAGGTGCAGTTGGCTTGGCATGGTGGGGCCAAGGGTTTGGAATTCCATTGACGCATGTGCGGCTAGCATGGTTGGAATGCCTAGGCGAGGTGATATGGATGGCATGGTTTTCCATTGGCACAGTGATGCGGCTGGTATGGTTTGCCATTGGCACAGTGGTGCGGCTGGCATGGTTGGCATGCCTTGGAGTGGAGATGTGGCTGGCATGGTTTTTCATTGGCACAGTGGTGCGGCATGGTTGGCATGACTTGGCGCGGTAGGATGAGAATTAGGGTTTGTCATAGATGATGTCATTCGATGTTAAGGATTATGCCGTGGACGTGACCCATGTAAAAAAAAGGTACCCCGGTAATTCTTGCGTAGGCATGCTTATTGATTGAATAAATATGCTAATGGCCATAATGACGTCATGTCAGTTGTACAGTTTTACGATTTTAACCCTAAGCTAAAAACCACCATCAACAACTACGTAAAAAATAAGGATTCGAATGGGATTCTAAGTGTTAGGAAACCTTTGAGCAGATCAAAACCTACCTATCATTTGTGCCAATTATTTCTTCCCCGGTACCAGGTGAGGATCTATACCTCTACATAGCTAATACCCCAACTGCAATAAGCGTAGTACTAGTCAGAGTCGAGGAGGATAAACAAAGGTCGATCAATTTCATCAGTAAGACCCTCATAGACCCAGAAACCAAGTGCTCACAACTCGAGAAGGTAATCTTTTCAATTGATTATTCCCTAATCAAGCTGACACCATACTTCTCCAACTATAAGATAAATGTCGTCACTGAGAGTAAGAGCATTGCTCGGTTGAACCCATAAGTTTTGCTATCTCAAACTTATTATCAGTGTTAGGTGATCAAAACTATATCTTGATTTCTAGTCTATTAAGTTAAGTCATGTACTATTCTAGAATTGTTGTTGAGTATCAGAGATCACCCATGAAGACTGAAGATCGATGAAGGCATTTGGAGAACTTCTGTATCAGGTATGTGAAGACTGAACCATTCTATTTTTACTCACCATACCATCGTTCCATCTATTGAGATTATTATGTCATATTATTATAGTAGAATTACAAAGAAGGAGTTTCGAGTCAATCTTGTGTTGTGAAAATTCACGAAATATGATTTAGCAATTGGATGTTCAAAGGTCCTTAACAATATTAGTTATATAAATTAATTTTTGGATCCATTGAAAATTTCCCATGCAACTGATTATATCACTTGGGAAAGTTTCAATTATCATAAGAGAAAAATATGAATTTACTGATATCTCTACTCAGGGTAGGTTGGTGAACCAGTTCGCAAGCCATAGATATATGGGAAACATAAATACAAGAAGGTTGGCGAACCAGTTCGCAAAACCGCACGTTCAGTTGGGAACAGTTCGCGAACCCGGTTGGCGAACCGTGGTGAACTGAATTTTATAAGTTGGATAAACATGCAAGCAGTTGATGAACCCGGTTTATAAAATGTAGTTAACTGAATTCGGAAGTCTAGTAAGGTTGGCGAAACCGGTTCCCGAACTGTTGCACACTGACTCGTGAACAAGCCATGCGCTTCATGAACCATTGTACCAACTGTCCTAGTTTATATTTTTAGAATATGCTTAATGACTTATTTTCATAATATAACATTACTAACAATTGAAGAACCCGGTTCACAACTTGTGGTCAACTGAGTTCGGCAGTCAAGTAGTGTTGGCGGACCCGGTTCACGAACCGTTGCACACTGACTCGTGAACAAGCCCTATGGTTCAGGTACAGTTGTACCAATTGTCCCATTTTATATTTTAGTATATGGTTAAAGACTTATTTTCATAATATGTTTAACATTACTAGATTTCTCTTAAACACTTATAAGACTTCATTGATTACTTAAACATGTATGTATCGTAACTAAATTCTTGGGTGTTTAAATGAACATCAAATATATTTCAGTTCTTTGGCTAACTTGAAAAACCGAACAGTCATTATACACGGTTATGTAACCGAATCTATTTGTATAGTCTTATATTTTATTTTGAAGACCTAAAGTGTTTGCTTGATTCTCAAGTTATCTTAGCTTTAATTCTAAGCTAACCATAGCATTTGAAAACTATAAATAATGCATCTCTGCCAACTTGGAAAATCAATCCCTGACCCTTTGTGTCCTAGTTGATTCTAGAGTCATCATTTATTGACCTAGATTTCCTATGTAAAACGTTATTAGGTGTAAAACTAAAAGACTTCACTTTGGGGATCGGTGAAGGCGGGTCCAATTGTCTTTACCTTGATATTTCGTGAACCATGATCTTGTTTTTCAGTTATCGAGATTTTCGCAATCTCTTTCGGGCAAGATAAATAAAAATCATAAATTTTTCTTCGTCATAGACTTTCTAATTCCTCAAGATAGATATATAAAGACTGATCTTAGTTTATCTTTCGAAGATTGTTCTTGGGAGGTGGTTAAGAATCGAGGATGCTCTCGGTGAGTCATAATTTACATATATTTGAGGTTTTCTAGCTTTGTCTATTGCAAACAGATCTTCACACCTTGATATTTGACTAAACGGAAATCAAATAGGCTTATATGTTAGAGGAAGATTGGTATCAAAATTCTTCACTACGGCTGAAGCAACTGTTAGGCTTTAAAAGACGTCTTCTAAGGGAATAAAATGCGTAGAAACTTGCGAGAGGTTCAAGAGACGTTAAGAGATCGACTGTAACTAAATCGCTTGGAGGGTGGATTCGATATCAACTACATTCCAGTCCGAAGTTTGATTTCTGTAGCGGCTTAATATAGTATGGTGGTCAATCTGGACTATGTACTGGGGTTTTTCAGCTATTGCGGTTTCCTCATCAACAAAAATTCTGGTGTCTTATGATTTTCCTTTTCCTCATTATATCGTTTATCTTTATAATTATGTATGCTTAATTGTAGTCGATCACGAGACTAGTTTCTTGTAGATTCGTATCTTGAAATATAGATAACAAGTTTAATCACTTGGCAGAATTCCGATTGAATTATTTGGATAGGACTAGATTGATCTTGGATATTGATATTTGAGATCGTCCAAGTACTCTACTAACAATCAGGTTCACGAACCTTGTGTCTATATATATACATACTGAT
This sequence comes from Papaver bracteatum, assembly GCA_023529315.1. Lineage (NCBI taxonomy): Eukaryota > Viridiplantae > Streptophyta > Magnoliopsida > Ranunculales > Papaveraceae > Papaver > Papaver bracteatum. The sequence continues at coordinate 58,428 of JAJJWX010001273.1, forward strand.
TGAGTAGAGGTTGAGATATAAACTTTATATACATATTTTCAAGGATCATTTAGTTGGTTTACTTACTATTATATTAAGTTTTTCTATACATATTTCCAAATAAAAAAGTTTGGTGTATTTGGTATCCCTTGTGTTTTTAATTGGTATTAGAGTAGGCAAACATTGTTGACGTAATAAGTTTGTGTTTGAAGCAATATGTATTATGGAAAAGAGTGCAATATCTATCAATGTACCGCCAATGTTCAATGGCACAAATTACTTATGGTGGAAAAATGTTATATGTGTTCCTTCTTACAAGGTTGTGACTTTCGGACATGGGTTCTTGTTGTAAGAGGATATAATGCTCTATTAGTTTGAAAATGAGATGTTTATGTTATTAAAGGTATAGAAACATATGGCGATGAAGAAATCAAAGATGCTAATTAAATACAACTCTGACTGATTGAACGCAATTATCCACGCCATAAGCCAAGATCTTCAAAATCGTGTGTCTACGTGCACTAGATCAAAAGATGTTTGGGATATCTTAGAAATCGTATTTGAATGGAATTCCACAGAGAAGGAAGCAGACTTAAAAACCTAACTTCTAAGTGGGAAAACCTTCATATGTCTTGTTAGAGCACTTCTCGGTCGAACTCGCAAGCGTTGCTATCTCAATATTGTTTGTCAAGTTTAGGTGATCAAAACTATAAGTCTTGATTTCTAGTATACTTATAACTATGTCTCGGATTATGATAGAATGTGTAGTTGAGCTTTAGACTTCATGACGTTCATCGATTGAAGACGAAGATCTACTGAGGAGAGATTGGAGGAACTTCATCAAAAAAGGTATGTGGATACGAAAACTTATTTATCACTCATAAGTCTATTTTATTCTATCTCCTATTGAGACTAAGTCGTATAGCTATATAGACTTTTACATTATACATATTTGATATTTCGAGTTGAGTTTAAATCGCTTATATCTTTCTTGAAATATGTGTTGGAAGCCTTTTGCTTTAGCTACGTTCATCATTATTCTTGACGAGTTTAGTTGGAAAAAATTTATTTGTTGGAAACTAAATATTAAGTTAAAAGAAGATCATGTGAAAATTTCCTTAAAACATCTTACATGATTTGTGTGAGATGGTCATTTGATGTCGACTCGGAATATTTTGTATTGATCGTTCGATCACTTGAAAATTATAAGCTAATGGTATGTGTGAGACATCGATTGTCGTCTTCTAAGGATGTTTCAATGATTTGGAACAATTAACCATTGTCTAGTGATAGGTGTTGTAAAACACCTAATTTTATATCTAGTATTTATGCTTTATTTGCTACTTATGTTGTAAAATATGTATCTTATGATTGCTTTTGAGTTATTAGGAGCAATGGAGTCCTTGGGAGCAAAAAAATGAAAATTTTCCCATTTGGAGCAGAAAAGATTAAAAGGGATTTCACATGCGATATTTGGAGCAGGCTAGGATGCGCAGCAAAAGAAGGAGAAATCATTCATTTGGAGCATAAAAGGCAAAAGCAGCATTTCATGTACAACTATTATTGAGAGCGACGCTGATCCAAGCCGTTAATAGGAGACCGCCATTACAACTTAGTCTAGAGAAGCAAGGGAGTCGAACAACCATGATGGCCCTTATCTAATGAGTGATGCCTAGAATCACCTTGATTACCCCTTATCTGCCTTACCTGGGTGGTTGTGTCCCCTCTTATTACCAATCCCTAAAAATAAGAAGAAATGTATTTTCTTCTCATTACATTTTCCTGAATGTTAGAGAGGACACAGAAAGAAAGATAGGTGCGACTTTTCTTTAAACTTTAGAGAAAAGATAAAGCAAAGATGGAGGTGATTATGGAGTCTGTGGTTGGTAATGAAAGCAGGAGATGTTTGTTTTCTGGAATTATCAGGTGGTGCTACTGATTCGAGAAGATGGGTTTAACTTGAAGTTGAAGTTCCAGTAGATTCAGAGAAGATTAATGAAGAATTAGGGTTTTAAAAAAGGACTTTTGTTCTATGATTGAAGATGCTGTTAGAGAAGAAGAATCTGAGTTGCTGTTGATAAGTGGGTTGATGAAGGTTTGGTGGTTTGATAGTGTTGATGGTTGAATTTCTGATGTTACAGATGGTGAAGCTGTGATGATTTTAAGCTGCAGTTCAAGTTATTGCAGGTGGAACTGAAATTGGTGGTAGTATAAAGGGAATGAGCTGCTAATGATTGACAATATGGCATAGGAGGTGAATTTGTTGGTGTTTCAAGAGGTGATGTTAATGGTAATTGCATGTGTTTGAAGTTGCAACTGGTAGTGTTCTTGAGCTGAGATGGTTTGCTGGCGACACTGAGATGAGAATGGGTCGAGAGTATACAGTTTGGAGAGTATGTAAAGATATAAAGTTGGTGTTGCTGCCATTGTGACTGGTGGAACCAGGCTTGGAGAGTTGCAGGTGCAAATAATAGTATTGCATGCATGGATTTCAAGTGATTAAACTGTGCAAGTGGTGTTGTGTTGTGTGATGGAAGTTCTGGTGACTGTGGTTGTGAGTTGAAGTTGAGATGGCAAGAACTTGGCTAATTGAAGTTGTTCATTGTAGTTGAGTTGGCTTGACAGCTTATAGGGAGTTTATCAAGAGATGAATGCAGTGAGGTAGCTACAGAGAGTGCAGATGGAATGGTTGAGCAGCAAGATAGACTTGGTTGCTACTGTTGGCTTGAGGAACTGAGGTGCATCTGTAGAGAATGAATGGAAGAAATGGCTAGGTTGTTGTGCAGGGGATTGAATATGCTACTGGGCAATGGGATTGTAGTCAAGTTGCACTGGTAATTGTGTGGCTGTGAAGTTGAGCTACAGCTGATAAAAGGGCAGAGTGGATTTAGGACTTGTGCAATTGTGATTAGATGAATGCTAAGTTCTTTGCAGGTGATAGGAGTTGCGCTGTTAAGAGAGCTAAGATTGGGTGCTGCTGATGAGAGTATGATGGCAGAGAAGTTAGTGTTATTGGAGTTGAGCAGCAGTTTATGGAGCTGATGGGTTACAGGTGATGTGTGTAATGGTTGTATGCTGCTGGTTCAGTTGAAAATGCAGTTAGTGTTCTCAGAATTGCAGAGTTGGAGAGAGCTGTAATGAGAGTTCTTGAGATGGTGGTGACAAATACTGATGGAATGGTTCAATGGTTGACACTGAGAGCTTATGGTGTTAGTGGTAAAGCACAGAATGAAGTTGCATGTGGAAGTGAAATGAAATGGAAATGGAGCAGTGAGTTGCAGTGCAAAGAAGTTACAAGTGCAGGATGAAGCGAAATCATTGCGCATCATTGGTTAGGCCTGGCAAATGGCTTAAGCCATAACAACCAAATCAAGTCAGCCCAGTTAGCTATGACAACTATCTGACTTGAGTTAACTCAGCTTCTGACTCATCTTGACCCTGCAGTGACTGAGTGGACCCGATTTAGAGCGTTGACCGTTTTGACTTTTCAGGTGGCCGGTGCGACTTTTCGGTGCCGGATTCCGACCATATTCCGGTCAAAAACACAGTTTTCCGGCGAACAATTTTAGGGTCATATTTTCACATGGATTTTTCACACACATGAGTTTAGTGGACTTCTTGATATCGGATCGTGGGCTTTGAAGACCTAATTTGGGAAGTTGAAAGGCTACAAAAAGAAAAAGTTTCTATTCTTTGGGGGGATATGTATTATTCTACTGGAGTTTGGAGGAGAGCGATTCTACTAGGGTTTGCTTTCGTTTATTTTTCATGTTCTTCATTTTATTTTTGATAATAATTATGTTGAATCCAAAAACTATGAGTAGCTAAATACCTTTTATTGGTTAAGGGATATAAAGTGGATTTCACAGATAAGATTTGATTCAATGCATTAGTTTTGTCTCAACTTTATTGTTTATGATTCATTGTTTATATTGTTTATGATTTGATTGTTTATTTGGTTGAGTCCGGAATCAATCCGATTTGCTTTCATTTCCAGAGCTATATTAGGGTTTTCAATACGAAAACGTTGTTTGTCCTTGATTCTAAGTAGCATAAATGTGGGTAGTGCTTGTAGTGATATATCCTACTAGTCACATATGAATCATAACTTTGGTTAAATCGATTTAGTGCTTTTACACATTTTGATTGCCTTGATTAGTCTTATTCCATAGAACTTATTGCTTTTAGGGAGTTAAATCTAATTGTGATTTTACACTTTAGGTTGCTTTCTAGGAAGAAGTCACATATGCATCTTTTAATGTGGTCGTGATGAAATCGGGGAATTAGCGGGATACTCTTGCGATCAAGGTATCCTAGGACTTTTAGTAAATGAGAGATTAAAATTTCAATTCTAATCATTGTTGAGAATTCGAATTTGTGAATGAAACTATCCCGTGACCAATATTTTCTCCTTATTGATTACTTTTATTATTACTTTGCTTTCAATTCATTTTTATTGCTTTGATAAATCAAAATCTCCCCCTTGGTTACTAAGAAACTGAAAATTTGCATAACAACAAAAAGCCTCTCTGTTGATACGAACTCTTTCTTATCGCATACTACATTTATTTTAGTGAAGTAAGAAAGTGAAATTATATTTGACCGGCTGACAACCGACCATCTAGATATATCACACTATGCATATCGGTATGCAAACTGTTGTGGTATGATTCGCGTCCGGGAACCAAATTTGCATACCAGTATGCGAACGATTTTAACTGTCAAAATTCGAGAACCAAGTTTGCATACTAGTATGCGAACGGTTTTACCTGAGTTGACGTCCGAAAGATAATATGCGTGCTCGTTTGCGAACTGTCAGACAAGACCAAAAGTCCGGAACTTAAGTTTGCGTAACCGTTTGCAAACTTTGCTGGTTATGCTCTAAAATCAGTTAAGTATGATTTCATACTCATGAACAAATACATTTATATATTAAGGAATGAAATCTTTGCAAACCGTGGCTAAATGGTCATAAATTGATTCTCTTGAATCAAATCCGATTTTGCTTCAATTGTGTCTTGCATACTTATATGGGAATATAAACAATCGAACAACTTTAAGAGTAACAACATTAGATTCAATTGATTATCATTTTATCTATAAGTGTTAGATGAATGTGGTTAATATAAAAGTGTTCATATGGCTAACTTCAGTTAAATATTGTTGATCCAGCTTAATATAGACATTTAGGTACGGTTACCCATATCTAAATGAAGGTATGTTTCATTTGTGTGTAACAAGCTAAGACCATCTAACGGTGGAGATATATTGCTTTGGTTTTAAGAAAACTTAGGTTGAATCTTAAATCAGGTTTTCATCTAACAATGAATATTTATTTCTTTATTTCTAAGCCATCGAACCCCGATTTGAAGACTATATAAGGGAGAACTCTAGAAACTGGAAAACCTATCCCCACACTTATGTGTGATACTAGTTGCGTACTAGAGTGGATTCTCCTTTAACCTAGGTATTTCCTAAAATCATTATAGGTTAACGACTTGAAGACCTTATTGGGATTCTGAATCCAGACTCAACTATTTTATTCGTAGTTGCATGTTCTGATCTTACTTGTTCTATTTTATTTAGTACTATCTTCTAAGATTGGCTCGAGATTTATCTCCGATATCGGTGAAATATAAAAAGTAATCACAAAGTTATTCGTCTCATACATTATGATTCCACAATAACTTATTCTACTACCATATAGTTAATTTATTGTGAGATGATTGATATTAGGCTGTTCTTCGGGAATATAAGACTGAATTATCAATTGGTTCATGTTCACCTTGATTTATCAAAAGACGGAACAAAAACTTCATAGGTACTTCTATGGAAGACAAATTTATCTATCAGAATACACTTTTCCGTGGGAGACAGATTTGTTTATGAAGTCTTCGACTTTGGGTCATAAAAACTCTTAGTTGTAGGTGAGATCACCTAAGGGAATCAAGTGCGTAGAGTCCTGCTGGTATTCAGAGGCGTAAGGAATGCAACTGTACCTTAATCGGTGTGAGACTTGGTTAGAGCTCAACTAAATTCCATTATGAATTTAACTTGTAGTAGGCTAGTGTATGTAGAGGCTTAAGACATTGTGACATTCAAATATGGACTAGGTCCCGAGGGTTTCTGCATTTGTGGTTTCCTCGTTAACAAAACTTGTAGTGTACATGTGTTATTTCTTTTCCGCATTATATTTGTTTATATAATTGAAATATCACAGGTTGTGCGTAGTTTAATCAATTGGTAAATCCAACCTTTGGCTGTTAATTGAAATTGATTAACACTTGAACATTGGTCTTTGGTACCGTTCAAGTTATTTCTCATATCAATCAGGCTCACAAATCTCTATCTGTTTGATTGCAAATTATATTGATAAATTGAGATATAACTCTTGGATATGTTTCTTTAATTGAGTATGACTATTTAGTTGATTCTCGTGCAATTATATTGGAGTTAGTCCTTACATATTGACGAACGAAATATTGGGTATGGTTGTTAAACCCTCGCTTTTTCAATCTGGTATCAGTGCAGGCAAACACATTAAAGACCTCATAAGTCTGTGTTTGTAGCAATCTGACTCTGTGGACATATGCGCTATCTCTATAAACATTCCACCAGTCTTTGATTATTTTCATCTTGCAATGCTTTTAGATTTATTTATTTAAATTCTAAAATTTATTTGGAAGATGATTTTGCAGTACTAATCTTTATTGGTTTTATATATTGCAAATATTGGTATGGGATATGTATGCTTACGTCCGTGAACTATAATTGTCCCATATATGTCAAAAGTTATTAAGTCTATTATGTCATTATGCAAATATTGATGGAGAATTGAATGAACTTTTGATGTCAAAGATTAAGTCTATTGTGTCATTATGCAAATATTGATGAAAAATGGAATGAACCTTTGTATATTCCGCAGTATTGATCTTTCCCTGATCCACTTCTATGTGAAAGTGTTGTACGGCTCCGACAGTTCTTTTATGTTGAGCATTTCCGATTAAATTAATCATGGGTTCTCTTATGGTTAATTTAATTGAGTTTTTTTCGATACAAATTCATGTTTCAAGTAATTTGTTAATTTCCAAAGAAATATTTCTTTTCTTGTAAAAAGTAAGGTCGCTCTTGTTGTTCTTTCGGGAATGACATTTATGGGAGAGAGTTCTTAATTGAACTTGTGCTTAATTGCCAAATCTTTGTGGGGAGTGGAGCTGTGGAATGTTGTAGGAGTTTTCTTGTATCTTTATAAACTCCTTGATGAATACACTAAGTTTCAACTGTGCGAAATCATTGAAAAAAAGTTGATATGTTCTCGTTTAGTCATGAAGTATCTATATGAGAATTTCATTATGATCCCGCTAGTTTTTGTACCTTTGCAATTTTATATTGACAAAAAGGGGGAGAATTATTGTGTATTTCACACTAAAAATACATATGGTTTACATATCATTATGTAAGGGGGAGTGGTTTTCATTGTGAGATGAAGTATTGACTAAAGGGGAGTGATACATATCACCGTAGTATTATTGTCAAAGTTGTGATACAGTTGAACTATGATGTTGTGTAATAATACTATGTCATTGTATTATAATGATTGAGAACAATTGTTTTCTTATTGTAATGGCTACGGATCTTCAACAACTATGATACTGAGTTGAACACGTTCAGAATCTCTGGAGTACTAGGAAGTGACGAATATTTCGAGTAATGTTGAATAACCAAGGAAATCAAGCATTTGGATGAGAAGCTACAAAGTTTATTATTTTGTAATCCATATGTATTGATAATTTTGTCACTAAAATTGACAAAGGGGGAGATTGTTAGAGAACTTATCGGTCGAACTCGCAAGCGTTGCTATCTCAAGCTTGTTTGTCAAGTTTAATTGTCAAAAATATAAGTCTTGATTTCTAGTCTACTTATAGCCATGTCTAGGATTAGGATAGAATGTGTAGTTGAGCTTTAGACTTCACGGTGTTTATCGATTGAAGACGAAGAACTACTAAGGGGAACTTGTGGAACTTCATCAACAAAAGGTATGTGGAGACTTGAACTCATCTATCACTCAGAAGTCTATTTCTATTATATTTCCTATTGAGACAAAAGTCGTATATATACTTTACTTTATGCACATTTAATATTTCGAGCTGAGTTTAACTTACTTACATATTTCTCGAAATATGTGCTGGTAAGCTTTCGCTTTAACCAAGTTCATCTTTATTCTTGACGAAAGTCAAAAGATAATCATGTGAAAATCACCTGGTAACATTTTACATGATTTGTGTGAGACAGTCATTTGATGTAGGCTCGGAATGTTTCGTATTGATCATTCTATCACTTGAAAATTTCTTTGAAGCAAATAGTTTATGTGAGTTAGTTATTTTCTTCTTCTAAGAATGTTTCAATGATTGAAATGGGAGTTTAGAATAATTAACCATTTGAAAAAGCGGAAGTCTAACAACCTTACCCAATCTTTCGATTAGGAATTGATCGGTGCCTAATATTGCATATTTCTAGATCATTTTGTAGTCTTTTATCACATCCCAAGTGTTATAATATCTCATTTTATATCAAATCTTTTATTTTGCGCATTTGTTCATTAGCGGGTAATTTTGTTGGAATAATATCATTTTGTTTCGTGTTCCAGGTGGTTGGGAAAATGATGAGCAACCAAGCAATGGGTCGATACAAAGGGAGATCAGAGAGGACTTGGTGTTCGCATGATAAATGGAGATCAAAAGAAGGCGTGTGACCATAAGGGTTAAAGTGGAGGACAAACTGACTTTGCCGAAGTTTACACGTCAAGGTGGTCATGCCAGATGATATATTGTTCACGTATGGGAAACAAATATATAATACAAGTCATATCTATCATTCTCTCATACACCCGAACTTGGTATTAATGCCTAACACACTAGTAAGCCTTTTATCACCTTCACCAATTATCATTTCCAAGATTAGAACAAAAAGAAATCGTCTTCTTTCTTACTTCACCCGAAAACTGCACCCATTCCTCTATCTTTTGTGTACCACCAGTCCATCACCGCCTACCTATATGTCTCATTCTATTTCAAGTTGTCAAGTACCTCCATCACCATCTTTCCTAAGAAGTCTTATCTGTACCCACTTTAAGCTAACCCTAGATAGCTATTATTTGATGGAAAATGGGATGGCTAATTTGTCTCCAAGAGCTGCTAGAATTACAACTGAAGATATAAATTTCAAGCTCTCTGCAACATCAACATCATTAGACAATAGGGTGGCTGTGTACAGCGAAGACAATGCATCAGTGGTGAGTTTTGTAAACATCAAATCCCTAATTTTGTTATTGTACTTTATTGAAAATGAGATTGAGAATTGGGAGAAGTATTGTATAAATTGGGAAAGGGATTTTATATAAAAACTTAAACCCGAAGTAGCCTGTGCAACTTGCAGTAGTAAATTAGGTTTAATGTCATTTAATTTGTATTATGTTCTAAAAATCTCTCCTAGGGCAGAGATGAAACTTCCTTTAATAATTAGAATTCCTCTTGTTTGATTTCACTTGTTATTCTATATGGTATTTCAATGAAAAGCATGATTAATTTCTGAATTTTGGCAAATTGTTTTCACCTTGTATGTCAAGCATCCTAGGTAGTTGGGTTAATTCTTTGTCAATATTCAAGCCTATGCAAACTATTTTTAGTTCAATCTGTGATTTCTTGTGCCTTAAAAAGACAAGTAATACTAGGGATTGACATTTTTTGCTGAGATTAATTCATCACATTTGTTAGTGATTATATCACATCTTCAAGGTAGTTTGAGCCTAGAACTTCTAAAACTCCTTGATTGAAGGGAGAGCTAGTATATCAAATTAGGGATTTTTATGCGTTTAGGAGGTGGATTCGAATCCCTAGTGCATATTTATTTTTCCTTTTAATATTTTTGATTTAGTATAATCATCAATCTCTAGTCGTATTGACAAACCCCTATTTGATCAAAATTAGTAGAAGTAGAACTTAGAAGTCTAGTTTGATTCCGTTACAACTCCCTGTGGGATCGACCTGTATTTTCCATATCTATGTTATAGACATTGTGCGCTTGCAGTTAATTATAGGTACCTTTCCCGACCTACCAGAAATGGACTAACTCTAATATACTTTTAAGAGAATCCACTAAACAATCAGACTCAATCTTAATAAAAAGTATATCAAGGAGTTAATATCTCTATCTCTCGATTTGATTTATACTCAAACAAATAGAAATCTGTGAGTCTTTATCAAATACAAGATATATAAACTTGAATGGTACCAAAGACCAATACCCAAAGATCAATCTATTTCCAATCAACAACCAAATGTTGGATTTCACAATTGATCGATACAACGCACAACCTGTGATATTTCATTATATAACAAAATATAATGCGGAATAAAAATAACACAGACACCAAAAGTTTTGTTAACGAGGAAACCGCAAATGCAGAAAAACCCCGGGACCTAGTCCAGATTGAACACCACACTGTATTAAGCCGCTAAAGTCACTAGCCTACTACAAAATAACTTCGGTCTGGACTGTACTTGAACCCTAATCAATATCACAATGATTCAAGGTACATTTGCGCTCCTTATGTTTATGATCCCAGCAGGATACTATGCACTTGATCTGTTAGATGATCACACCCACAACCAAGAGTTTCTACGACCCAAAGTCGAAGACTTTAATAAACAAATATGTATCACACAGAAAAGTCTACAATAATAGATAAATCTGTCTCCCACAGACAAACCTATGAGTTTGTTCCGTATTTTGATAAAAATCAAGGTGAACAAGAACTAATTGATAACCCGAACTTATATTCCCGAAGAACAGCCTAGAATTATCAATCACCTCACAATAATTTTAATCGTATGGTAGCAAAACAAGATATTGCGGAATCACAAATGATGAGACGAAGATGTTTGTGATTTATTTTTATCTTGATCCATCGGAGATATTATCTCAATCCAATTATTTAATTGAAATCGTATAATAGAAAATGGCAAGATAAGATCGCTCAACTACAAGATAAGTAGTTTCGTCTGGCTTCACAATCCCAATGAAGTCTTTAAGTCGTTAACCTACAGGGTCTCGAGAAGAAACCTAAGGTTAAAGGAAAATCGACTCTAGCAAAACCAAATAGTATCACACAAGAGGTGTGGGGATTATTTTTTACAGTTGCTAGAGTTACCCTTTATACAGTTTTCCAATCAGGGTTTGCAATCTAAGTTACCTTGGTAACAAAGCATTCAATATTCACCGTTAGATGAAAAACCCGATTCAACCAAGCTAATATCTTTCAATCGTTAGATCGAAACTTAGCTTGTCACACACAAATGAAAAATATTTCATTTAGGTTTGAGTAACGGTACCTAAACGTGTACACTTGGTTGGTTCACAAATAGTTAACCAATGGTTAGCCATATGAGCACTTTCATATTGACCGTATTCATATTTATCATAACTAGTTCAAATGACTCAAGAGAACTAGTTGAAGAGTTGTTCAATTGATTAGGTCTTTATGCATAGACACAACTGAAACAAAATTGGTTTGATTCATTTGAATCAATTCATGAACAATATAGCCACGGTTTGCAAAGATTACATTCCTTATAAATTATTGTTTTAAGTCCATGAACTACAGATTTGAGAAATAACCAGCTTGGGTACGCGTACGGGTATGCGTAACTTAGCTACCGAATTTTTAGTTGGTTTTAGTTTCCAAACTCAGTAGATTTTTTCGGGAAGAAAAGTACAGCCAGTACGCGTACCTAAGGTGACTGGTTTATGAGTTCGTAAACTCCAAACTCAGTAGAATTTTCCGGGAGGAAAGTTCCGCCAGTATGCGTACGGGTACGTGTACCCAACCTGTCTCCTTCACCAATACCGCATGTACACATACGCACACACTTGGTTTCCGGTACATGTATTCATACCCTAATGTGCGAACACACTATATATGCTTATATCCATAGATGGTAATCTCAACTCTCCATTTCAATAATTGAAACATTCTTCTATAGTGTTATAACAATCGTTATTCACGACTATCGTCATCAAAGATATTTTAAAGATTGAAACATCATAATGACTTTTGTCACGGGTAAAGATGAAAATGGTTAAATCGAAAGCTTAAAAACACATATTTCGAGAAAAAGATAGGCGAGTAAACTCGTCTAGAAATATCAAATGTGTATGTATGAAAACTATCATTCTTATACGACTTTTGTCTCAAGAGTAGGAGATAGAGTAGACTTTTAAGTGATAGATGAGCTCAAGTATTCACATACCTTTTAGTCGGAAGAAGTTCCACTGGTTCCTTGAGTAGTTCTTCGTCTTCGTAAGATAATCGCCATGGAGTTTTAAGCTCAACTATACTTAACTGTTCGAGGCTGAAACTAAGCTATAAGTAGACTAGAAATCAAGACATTAGTTTTGATCACTAATATTGACAAACATGATTGAGATAGCAACGCATGCGAGTTCGACCGAGCAATGCTCTAACAATCTCCCCCTTTGTCAATTTTAGTGACAAAACTATCAGATTACAAAATAGATAAAACTTCGTAGCTTCTCGTCCACATGCTTGATCTCCTTGGTGCTTCAATATTACTTGAAAATTACATCTTTTCCAAGTACTCCCATGATTCCATAGATGTTCAGTTCAGCATCATAGTTGTTGAAGATCCGTAGCCATAACAATGAGAAAACAAAAGCTCTCGATCATTGTTATACAGTGTCATAGTATTATTACACAACATCAAAGTTAAATTGTATCACAACTTTGACAACAATACTATGGTGATATGTATCACTCCCCCTTAGTCAATACTTTCGTCTCAACACGAAAACCACTCCCCCTTAGATAATGACTCGAAAACCATATGTATTTATAGTGTGAACTACATATTAATTCTCCCCCTTTTTGTCACTAAAATTGGCAAAGGTTCGAAAACGGGATCATAATGAAATTTTCACGGAGACGCTTCAAGACCAAAGAAAAGTACATATCAACTTTGTTTAGATGCAGTCATAAAGCCGAAGCTAAATGCATTCATCAAGGAGTTTATAAAAATACAAGATAAACCCAAAAAAATTCCACAGCCACACTCCCCACAAAGATATGGAAATTAAGCGCAATTCAAAATAACTCTCCCCCATTTGATGTCATTCCCGAAAGGATAACAAGAGCGACCTTAATTTTACAAGAAAAGAAGGATTTCTCTGGACACTAAAAACCACAAAAGTGATTTTGTATCCAAAAATCTTAATTAAACTAATCACAAGAGAACCCATGATTAATTTAATCGGAATACACAACCAAAATAACCACAAACGAATCTATGATTAGTTTAGTTAGAAATGCCCACACAAGAAAACTTATGGAGCCACAAAGTGTATACATAAAATATGGATCAGGGAAGATCAATACTGCGGCATATACAAAGATTTTTTGAATAACGACAAATAATAGACATAATCTTTGTAAACAAAAGATTTTAACCTATCTTCCATCAAAAAATGACATAATAGGCTTAACTTTTGTTTGTCAAATGTTCATCGATCTTGTATCAATACTTGCATATATACATATAAAAGAGATAACTTTTGACATCGTATGGGACAATAATAGTTCACGGATGCAAACACACATATCCCATAACATATTGCAATATATAAAACCATAAAGATTAATACTGCAAACATCATCTTCCAAATCAACTTTAGAATTTAAATAAATAAATCTAAAAACATTGCAAGATGAAAACGTTGGACATAGCTATGTGTACTCACAATAATGTCTATTCCAAACCCTAGTTATCCTTCTTAAACAAAAACAAGAATAAAAATTCTTTTAAGAAGATTTCCTAGGAAAAAACAAACTCGTAATGCACATACAAGATGATTTGTCCTTAGTGGGTAGAATCAATCTTTTTCCCCCATATTTACACCAAGAATAGCTACCAAATGCGTATAAAAAGATTTTTTTTAACAAAGAAGAACATACAAAGTCATTAATGACCATGCACCAAAGTTCACAAAGGATGATTGTGAACATTCAAGAATCCCATAGCAATGCATACTACTGCCCATTTTTGTAATTCCTTCTTTGTGATTCACCAACAATATTCTTGTAAAATCTACAAATTATCTTAGAAGAGTAGTACTCCAAGAATCCAAGTGACCAAGTCCAAGAGAAGTGGAACAAGTGCAACGAAACGGAGCAAAACACTCAAAAACAAGAGATAGGACAAATACCAATCTTAAATCATCCAAATTCAAGGTTTCTCTTCTCCATTTTGAAGAGAATTCAAAGAGGAAGAGAATTCAAAAAGAATGAGGTCAATCCGAGTTCGAACGAAGAATTTACGACCAAATTGTTTTTACCAAATATCGACGTTAAGTATGCAAACAAATTTTCATGACCTGGGGGAGTATGCAAACGGGTATGCATACTTAAACCCCTGGATTTTGGTTTTAAATGATGTTATGCACCGGAACATCTAAGAATACAAATCAAGTTAGGTAGACATGAACGATACACAAGGTACATAGATCATCATAAAACTTGCTCAAGTTTATAGACATACCTTTTTAGATGAATCCGATCGAATTCTACAACGTTACCAAACATTCAAAATCATGCCCAACATAATATGTGTGCCCCAGTTTTTGTGCTTCCCTCACCGTAGACAAAACATGGCATTTCTTGGTGAGGATGCACTTTCTACACAAACAAGTTGTGTTGAGGTGAACAATGTCTTTCTCACCATGGCACCAAGAGAGAGTTGATTTCCAACAAATCTTACATCTTGTAGTGTTGAGAAACACCGAAGGAAATGTTTTTAAAAGTCTATCAAAGAACTTCTAGAGAACCCAAAAAGATTTGTGTTTCTGATTTCTTGTTTTCCAACTTAAAAAAAACAGTTTCTGCAGATAGTTTTTAGTACTACGAAGGGAAACTATTTTGATAAAAAGAGACGTCCCAGCTTCTTCATAAAAAAAGACAATACTATTATCTTGATAGGAAGTATCAGGAATTAAGCAATGAATCGATTCATGCCGAGAGGTGATATACTCATATGACTGAGACTTAAACTCCCCTTGTAATTCGTTTAGTTTGTTACAATTAATTAAATTATGAAGAGGAGGAGCATTGGTCTCACTGATTAATGTCAACTTCAACATGAATATTATTCATCATAAATTGATTTAGATTATCAAGAGATTCTTGCTCTTTTTGGAGATTGTTTGTGGATGAAAGATGTTTTTGCTAAATTTGGGTGTGTGGATGAGAAACAAGTCTAGACCCTAAACAATGCACTGCACAGGAGTACTTTTGATTCGAGAGATCAATCTGTACAATCCTGGACTAAACCAAGAAATGGCCGTTCCAGGCTTGCTTTGGTCACAAAGCGAAGGAGAAGGGTTGGCCAAATTGAAACTATGATGGAACCATGTCTTGGGAATTTCCCTGTTATAAAACATTTAAGAGAAAAGAAAATTAGTGGCGCTTTCCTTCTTTTTCGCAACTTCCAGCCATTGTACCTAAAAACATAGAAAAGAAGCGTAATATACAAAATCTCAAGAGAACTAATAAGAAAAGTGTAAGAAATCATTATTAAAATTGGGTATTCTAGACACCTATCACACACTTGGTATCCGACTTATAAGTTGAAACGAGAAGATTGTGGTGTGTTTGGGTACCCTCGTCATTTCAGTGTGATATTGAAATGTGGATAAGTGGGATATATATGGGAATTATTGAAAAACGTTGGGGAAAACTAGTCGTTGGCGACAGCGTATTTGTCGCTCAATCAACTGAAAATCGCCAAGTGACAATTGAATATTTTTATAAAAATTAATATTGAATAACAAACTACCAAAAATTTATAATTAAATGTTTAAACAAATGCATGATATAAAACTTAATGATACGCCCGCCGGCTCTTCGAAACTCTTCCCAAAGATTGATTATTAGATCTCTTAATTTTTCGTACAGATTCTGGTTTTGAATGTAATTAGTCATTTGCGCATAGTTCCTTTCAGGCAAGCATCTTTCTAGTTGAATCTCATGCCTCAAATCTTCATTTTCATAGTTAGCACACTCTTTATCACGACAGGTTTCCTGAATTACCATGTTATATAGAATTATTCAAGTGAGCATAATCTTGTGTATTTCACGAGGACTTAAACCATGATATGACCCACAAATGATAACGAACTTCCGCTTCAAAATTCCCAAACCCGTTCCACATCCTTACTCAACGCCATTTGCATTGGTTAAAATGCCAGTATAAATGACCCAATTCACCGGCAGTGGGATGACAGTAACATTCAACCAAGGTTGACCATTTTGGATGAATCCCATCCGCAAGATAATATCCATGAGTGTATTGACGATGTTAATTGAAAAATAGACTTGGGGAAAAATTCCATACTTTAGATCTTCAAACAAATGCGATTTGTGCAAAATGTCAAAGTCATTTTGTGAACCTAGAAGACCAAAAAAAAAACGTGCCATATC
Organism: Papaver bracteatum; assembly: GCA_023529315.1. Taxonomy (NCBI): domain Eukaryota; kingdom Viridiplantae; phylum Streptophyta; class Magnoliopsida; order Ranunculales; family Papaveraceae; genus Papaver; species Papaver bracteatum. Next base: position 74,953 of record JAJJWX010001273.1, read on the forward strand.
CAACAATCATAACAAGCAACAGATGCAAGGGTAACGGTTGGTTTTGGGTAATGGCCCTTATATTGACCAGCCCAATAAGTAGGGCATCCTTTCCATACCCAATGAATACAGTAAAGACTACATAATATTCCTCGGAATCTACTGTCCTCATTCTTCTATAATATATATTTCTCTAACATCTTCCTCGGTTGGTTTTCGCAAATATGTTGAACCAAATGATTAAATATTACTTTGAAAGACAATGAAAGATATTTAAATGGGGTTATTCTGCACATACGAATGTACTTATCGTTCGAATCCACATGTTTTCCATAACCTAGAATCCTTAAAGCCGAAGTAGCTTTTTGTTCGGAAACCATGACCTCTACTATTCAGTGGATCAAACTGATAATTAAATTGAGGTTATATTCGGCAAAACTCATTAATAATCTTTATCACAGGTTCCTGGTAAATACGAAATCGACATTGAGAGTCTTGGGAACAAGCAATTGGGAAGAAAATAACCGTGCATCAGATTCTGGTCCCTCGATACGTACGTCTTCTTGTGAAAACTTCTTTTGGCTCTGAAACTCTAGGTATTTGGCCGGAATATATGAGATTTAGAGTGTTGTATATCTTCAGCCTCCTCATCATAAAGTTGTTTCAGTATTCGAGGGGATGCCTTTTGTACTGTGCTTTGAACATTGATATGAATTTACCTCTCCTCAACAAAACTCACCGTTGATGACTATGAAATTTAAAGTCGAGAATACAGGTAAAGAAATAAGTAAAATATATGTAAAAGTAGGTGTGAGTAATCTGATAAAATAAGAGAGCCTATATATAGGAATGAAGTACGGGAGAATATACGGTCTAATATCCATCGAGCAATGGAAATCACAACGTCAACAATAATCACCATATTGTTGGCGCTTTACAGAATGTTGCCTGATAGAGCTTTCACCATTTATCATTTTCCCATAATATCACGGCCTAAATGTTTACCATGCTACCTGGTATGGTAAATTGATTTCTATCCCGTGGTAAATGAGAATATGTCTAAGTATACGAAATGTATAGATGCATTTCGAAATGCAATACCGTGTGAGAGGGGGTGAGGCCCACTTGGGAGATGTCACTAAGCCGTCTTCATCATCTGTCTTCTAAAGCCTCTAGGAAAACTGAGAACTCATCTCATCTTAACTGTGATGTAGGACATGATTTGGAACGTTTTCTTTGTTTAGAGTTTGCATTATGGATTCCTTTCCCTTAATTTTTCTCAGAAATTTATACAATGCCCCTGGATTGATCTAAAGTTTTCATTTAATGAAAAAAATAATTAAAAAGTTGTGCTAGTTGTTAAATCTTAACTTTAGATAAAATTAAGTAATGAGATGTACTTGTCCTTGTCCTTGTCCTTGATTTTTTGGCAGTGATGCACTCAATCAATCACCTACACATCCATCGAACCATTTTAAATTGTTAGCTAGGTTAGTAGCTGGATAGTACATAGTAGAAGGATGATGAATACGTGACGTAACCAACAACTGTTCTGTTTTGGGAATAGAATCCCATCCCACATAGCTCTTGCCCATTATAATGTTTGAAAGGTTTACAGTCCTGAGTACAAATTAAATGTGGACACAAGGATTCTAGTGATAACAAAACAAAATCAGTATAGAACAATAGATACACCAGCCAAACATGGGATTACAAGAATTTGGATGGAGATTGTGGAAAAAGACTTGGCACCGATATTTTTGTTTAAACGATTTCCGTAGTTGGTGTTCTCCTAAAATCCGAACAAGCAACCACCCGTCACCCATGTGGTTATATGGCCTTGGGCTCAACATTGCTGGACTGATCATGATATGTCCAATCAGCTGATTAAAACGTTCATTTTTCCATGTCCTTGCCGAGAAATAGACTTTCAAAGCTGATAGATTGACGCACAAAACAAACAATGAATTCGATGACAATGTTCTCGTTTGATTTGTTAGTTATGCTGCTGGTCGTGATTTTTTTTTGTTGATTTTAGGCAACAATTTGTGCACAAAGAGTGAGCTTCAATTAAGGTTTTACCGGCAGCAATTTTTTTTTTTTTTGCATTGATCAAGATTATGAACAGTCAACTCACAGTCAAGCTGCCCAAAGACACCCACAGGTAAACTTTGGTTCAGGCCACCACCACAGATAAATACAATCACTGTTCGGATAGAATGGAAACTGATTGCGATTTTTCAAGAATAAACTATTTGTGGCTATCTGAACATCATTTTTTCTAGGCATCATAATGTCATGGATTGATCTAAAGTTTTCATTTACAGGAAAGCTCGTACCATTCTAAAGGTAATGGGTGAAGCGTATGATCATTTATCGTTGTACCTAAAGCTCGTCCATTATTGCCGTGTGCCAGACCACCATTACAAGTCAAACAGACCATGGGAGCAAAGTAGGAGGTCGTCTTGTCCTTGATTTTTGGCAGCGATGCACGATTTTTTTTTATTGTAGCTGGATACTACCAGACGGATGATTACGTGTAAAGCTTGATCTAACTGTTCTTTTTTGGGAATATAATCCCACACAAGTGCTCTTGCCCATTCAACGCCTGCAACTGATTAAAACGTTCACTTTTCCTTGTCGTTGCCTAGAAATAGACGTTTCCATCTGACTGGGAAAACCCTTTAACTTGTCCATCCCTCTGATTCTCATCATAATAGAAGAACGTGAAGGTGAGAGGTTGATAAATGTGTCATGTCCAAGTTCAGTGACCTCTTCTCAAGGAGCAAGTCAATCAGATAGCACAAAACAAACTATGAATTCGTTGATAGTGTTCTCGTTTAATTTGTTAGTCGTTTTACCGGCAGCAAAATTTTCTTTTGCATTGATCAAGATTATGAACAGTCAACTCACACAGTCAAGCTTCCCAAAGACTAAACTTTGGTTAAGGTCAGCACCACAGACAAATACAATCACTGCTCGGATAGAATGGAAACTGATTTTGATTTTTGAAGAACCGAATTTTAGAAGAAAAAAAATTAGTTGTGGCTATCTGAACATCATTTTTTCTAGGCATCATAATGTCATGCGGCTTTCAGTAGTTTCTGTTCCATAACTTGCAGGACATTTGAGAGTAAAACGTGCGAGTCAAAAAATCTAAACTAAAGCATTTGAAAAACAGATTTGCTTATTTTGCATTTCATTCCCCATCTTGATCCAAATATCACAAATATCACATGCTTAGAGTTGAGTTTACCAAACTGGTCACTCATGATTAGACATTACTGTCCAAGCTTAGTGCTGTTGCTTCTCAATCAGTTGTAAAGCAAGAGGAATATCAAGCAACCTGATTTAATATATTAGTCATGAAAATGGTGCTACTGATCACACAATTACAACTACTTGTTAATAAACTCCCAGATATTTAAACGACGACTGATATTCCTAAACAACAGTCAGCTAGCTGCTCCTAGTAGAATATAAATTCAAGTCTGTATGCACTAATTTGCAACAAGAGTATACAAGCACAGGAAAGCTGCTAGTGACAACAATCTCGTTACCCTTTCTGAATTCGCAGGTGACAAAGTGGGAGACATGACATGGGGAGGGGGGGGGTTTGGCATTAGCAGCCGCTAAATATGCATCTCCAGTTTGTTCATCCGTCATAATGGAATAAGAACCTGACATGAAGTCAACAACGAATTCTGTTTATGAATCTCCAATTCTGGTTTCTATGTAATGCGAAAAAAATATAAGAAATGACTATTCATACTCACAGTTTTGCTCAGCCAATCCAAGAGAATTGTTTTCGAGGTCATATAACAGCACCCTATTAGATAAAATTAGATCTGAATTCAATTTCAAGGATTAAAAAGATATTGTCAATTCCTTGAGCACAGTTGTAAATCATGCTATTGGATTTGTCGATGTAGCATTTGAAAAGTAGGGAAAAGATTGGATTCAAGGAACCAATTAGTATTTGAATTAAATCAGTATTTGATTGATAATACCCAAAATCTTCAAGGAAGAAGGAAGTGAGAGAAAACTGAATTTAAGCAAAAACATAATTTCAAGAGCAATGAGATAAAAGCTCTCATAACATTAATTCAGATCAAATTCAGCAAATGTTGCAACTCAAACTCAAATCATTAGGTCCAATTATGCTCCAATAAATAAGAAAAACGAGATTAAATCTGACAAAGTAATGCAACAGAAACTAGTAGATAGATTACTGATTTTCATTGATAATCAAAATAGGGAAAATGGGGAATATGCCTCAAAATCAACTGTCATTTTGGGGATATGTCCTAGGATTTCAGTTTTTGGGAATATGCCCCAAAGTAACGGTTTCCGTCAATGAACCGTTAAATAAACTATTTATCGTAAATGTGTTCCTGAACCTTGTCAAGGTGTTAATATATCGTATATCTGTCTTTTAATTCGCATATGTGATCCCAAGTGTGTGCGCATATTGACTACTTAACGGTTTTGGATGGAATTTTGGACGGCTGGGGCATATTCCCAAAAATTAGAATCCTGGGGCATATCCCCAAGATGACAATGGATTTTGGGGCATATCCCCAATATTCCCATCAAAATATTTCACATCCATCAAGTTAATTTCCAGTAAGTACATGTGAAACCAAAAAGAAAAGAAACCCAATTCTAAACTTTCTTTCAAAATAAAGAAACCCTAACCCCCAAATCCAATAGCAGTCAGTATTTCTCCTAGCATGTTCAGTGTAAGTAACAGTATCACAAATCCAATAAGATTTCATAATCTTCTTCTTCATATCAACCCACACCTAAACCAGTTACAACCCACACCTAAACCAGTTACACCTTGTATGTCTCATGTCCACATTAACTCCTACTCCTGCTTCCTGGTCTCTAATCATAGATACACAGCAACATCCACATACTACTGCTATCACAACAATTGCAACAACAACAACTATAACAAAAACAACAATAATAATCACCAATGTTCTCTTAGAAATAAAACTAAGAAAAGAAGGTGGTGCTGGTGATGATGGAGGAGTTTGAGCAGGTGGTGCTGGTGATATTGGAGGAGTAAGAGTAGGTGGTGCTGGTGATGAAAGATTCGTTGGAGGAGTAACCGGGTTTGGTGGAGGGTTTGGGAATGTGAAATAGTTGGCTCCACTGTATGGAACCATTATCAAGAAAACAACAAAGAAGAGCCCTGATTTGGAAGCCATTTTTACTTAAAATCAAGCTCTGTTGCTAGTTGAAATGTTGAATACTGATGTGATGATGAAAAGGGTTCACTTTACTGGTTCTTATAGTATGTTTTGAACTAAATGCTAACAGCAGAGAATCTCTGCATTTTTATTTTTTCTTCTGATATTGATGATGTAATTCTGAGTAGTGAGTATGATATTGAATATGAACTGGTTGTTGAGAGATTTTTATGGTTATATTTATCTCAAGGTCCTTGCAATGTTTTAAGTTGTCTATTTGGTGCTAAAATGTGATGATATGACTCTGCTTTGCTTGGAATCAATTGAGACTTGCATTTTTGTATAACGATACTAGTATATGCGTAGACAATATAAATCAATTTTCCACCTCGCAGGTACCATGAGAAATTTTCAAGGGCAAGAATTACAGATCACATATTAGGTTTTGTGCAGGCCTGCTGTAAATTCTGCTGCAGTTGTCAGAAGTGTAAAGTTAGTCGCAGAGAGTCTTGATGTAAACATCCGGTTTACTGCAATTCATAATTGGAGAGATATGATTAAAAACAAGATTTATGTTGGTGTAATTTTTCTCATTGGTCATGCAGAGACATATTTATGGCTATCAAGGAAAAAACATCCAGATTTGCAAAGGATGGCAGTAGCTTGGCTGTCAATCCATCTTACGTGACCTCATGGCTAGATCTTCTCTGACGGACCCCTAGAGCATCTAAAATTTTGGAAAGCAGAACCCATTTTGACATATCCATGTGTAAGTTGATCTAAATCCACCTTTTTTCGTATCTCATATAGATACAATTAAAGAAATCAAAGATATCACGGGCTTCGTTGGTTGGAATTGCCAGTGGCTTTGAGCTGTTGTTCGTATTATGTGGCCTTAGCTTATTCTTAATCCACCTTATTATCTAAACTATTAGACGCTGCTAATCAATCCCGGCCCTAGTTCTTGACTTTGGTCTCTTCTTGATGCTGCCAAGTGCCAAGTGAGTCCTTCAACGAAATAGGGGATGTGCTCCAGTGGTGTATATGGGAGGTATAAAATCTAATTGAAGGTGTAAAGGAACAAAAATCTGATTAAACATACGAGGGTGAGAAGCAGTGTAGTTGTTCATGTCTTCTTATACTTGGTGGCGGTAGATATTACACAGTGTTGAACTGTTTCTGCAATGTCATGTTGCTTATACAAAAGAAAAAACTGATCTGTGGCCTGTGGGTGTGAATAATTTCTCTGTTAGGGAAAGAATAAAATATGTCCTTTTTTCCCTCCATCATCCACCCTCATCTAAGTTAACAGCCAAATCCGAGAGTGTACGTACGAGGATTAGAAAGGGAAACGCTGGAAATTTAAATATGGTAGCTATAAAATAAGGTCTATTGATGGAAATTTAAATTACCTTAATTATGCACTATGTACGACTGCTATTATTCGAATATACATCGAGTATATAAAGAAGGGGATGCCGAACGAGTTTAAGACAATCTCTTCAAAGGAGTAAAGAAGCAGCTGCTTGTATTAATCGGAACGTCAATGGATGCTTTAAGATGGTGTTTTTTTGGTTTTTTTGGTCTTTCATTAATAATTTACATCTGCCGTTGCATCTGCAGATGCGCATGTCCCGGTTGCATATGCGAAGGCTGTGGAAAAGAAGTTTATATTAGTTTCACACCCTGTTGTCCTTTGATTTGTTTTGTTTTTGCAATGATAGACACCTATAAGCATTTTGACGACAAGGATGATGTGATGGGAATCGTCATTATGTTTTGTAGCATTGCATGCCTTACTCTCATGATACTTGATTGCTGTTGCCAATGCTTGCAGTTGTTGCCGTGTAAAAAGATCGTCGTGGATATAAAAGTAGGTCCTATTGCAAGAACTGAATTAGAAGAGAGAAATCAAGTCATGGCGGTATAATATATAAAGTGACAGTTTCCGTGGGTGATGTGCTTATTTTCCTTAGGTTTTCTTTTTTATATAATTTTTTGATTGCAACCAAGTTTGATCAGTTTTTTACTTGCGAGTATTTCATTATATGCAGCGACAACATTTATTTACGATTTTCTAGGCTTATTGTAATACACTCTGGTTTATTTTTCAAAAATTAGTGGAATTTTGTAGTAGGATTGGAATTTGGAATACTAGCAACCATATCGCATCAAGAATAGTGGCCCTATTATAATCCTAGCCAAAACTATGAACGACGCCAGAGAAAAGAGTCCTCTGGCACTTCTTCCTTGTAATGACCGGCTAACTCCTTCGCCATTTTGATACTAAAAAGTAAGAATCACATATTATCACCTCAATTTGTGTTAGCTCAACACTTATGGCTATCCCGATTCCCGACTAATTCTCGAACGGTTAGTTTGGTCACTTGATTTAGTATAAGTTGATTTTTCGGTCACAAGGTTTGTTGAACCGATTCAATTGCTCCGGTCTACTCATTTTCTCTTTTCTCAACTTTTATTTTTTATTTTTTTATGTATGAATGTATCTATCATCGAGTTTCATATGGCTCAAATGGCCAGCAAAAACTCAATTGTTCATGATAACAAGATTGAAGAGCCTTCTTCAATATTAGCTAGAGCAAAAGCGATGCTACCGGTGCAGACGACCAAACCGTTTCTTCTACAGATTTCTGCTATCACCCCGTTTGATGACAATTCTTCTTGGAAGTCACCAACCTTCGATTGGATCAAAATTAACTGTGATGGGGCTCGAGATTTATCTGCAGTGAATGGGGGGATCAGATTTGTGTTTAGAAATTCGGAGAATCAATTTATAATTGCAGAAGGAATCTATATCTCTTGTTGCTCTGCATAGGAGGCAGAAATAAGATCAATAAGGGAAGCAATGAAAACCGCTTGGGAGAAGAAGGAGCAACAAATTCTGATTGAAAGTGATGCTGAAGATGTGATACGGAGAATCAATTGAAGAGATTTCTGTGGAAATCAGAGAACACATGCGTGATTATCGGACATAGAAAACCTAATCTCTAATTTTAAGGGAATTGCTTTTATTTTTGCTAATCGCACTAGTAATGGGGTAGCCCACAATGTAGCTAAATGGGCAAAAACAAACAAATTGAGTATGGCATGGGCTTCACCCCTAGTTTGGCTTATGCCATCACTAAGTGCAGACCATTGTCGCACAACACTGGAGGAAAGGATGTAATTCTTTTCTTTGTTGCTTATAAAAAAAAAAAAAAAAAAAAAAGTATGGCTCAAATGGCGCCTATCTATGAGTTTCATATGGCTTAAATGGCTATGTATTTGAAGCATTAACTATATCCACTCGTTTGGTCCCTTGTGATGAATAATAATTTTGAGCATGGACCAAATGTCAGTCTGTGCAAGTTGCCTTAAATCCTCAACCAAGCCATTGTTAAGTCTTTTGCTAACGATGAAAACTACTTTTTCCAATTCTGCTGCATTTGTGAAGATTTCCTCTGACAAATAATATACTTGCAAGGAATTCGTGTCAGAATATTAAGAAACCATCGATGTCTTGCTTGCCTCATAAAAATTTACTATGCTACTTGGGCAAGGAGAATAATACTAGCTAGGCAAGGTTTGACCCCACAAAGAAAAGGTTTTCTGTCAAATGGTACATAGACTGCAGTTTAAAATTTAACTACCCTGGTTAAAACTTTGGGACTCACCCCAATACTCCTTCTTTCGCCTCTAAATTTATCAACACTTGTTCTTAGCTTAATTCTTGTAATTTGTAAAGGTAAAAGAGGAGAAAACGTTTTGTTTTGCTTTGTATTATTCCCTTTTTTACATACAGTCTTTGGTTTATTTTGATTTGATGCTGGTCTTTCTATTTTTTTGTAAGATTGGATCAAAATACTGCGATGTACATCTATGGAATGTGATATGAGTAAAGATTTCTGTTGTTACCCAACTGATGTGACATCAGTAATTTTGCAGGTGATTCCAACGGAGGAGACGAGGGGACACCACCAGAATAGATAGGGAACTGAGATGGAGGAGGGAGGCTAAGGTAACGGTTCATTAGGCTGCGTTAGTTGGACTACACTAAATCAAAGTTTTGGGGACCGTATTCTCTGCGCAACCTACCCAAGAAGGAAAATCAATTATTATGTTGTGACACCAACTCCACGTATCTTAACTGATTTCCTTATTAAGAACTCCTATATTTAGTTGGTTTATTTCTTTGTTTAGTTAGCAGTTTAAGAGTTATTAAAAAGTTAATTACTTCTTATGCACGGCTTGGAGCTATATATATAGCCTGGCCAACTTAGTATTCGCTAATCAATCAATAAGAACAAATTCTTTTCTAAACTCTTCTCTTAATCTTCTTCATAGAGGTGGCTAACCCCCAACTCAAAGGGTTTTATCCTGGTTTCCTAAGTTTTTTTGGTATGATTTCCATTGTGTTTGGTGTTGGACCATAACACCTGGATCAGAGCAGGTTTTACTCAAACCCTAGATTTTGAACAATTTTTTTTTTTTTTTTACAATCATGACTTACACTGAAGATTTGACTCTCTTGCAACGGAGCATCACCGGAGTCACAACCAAGCTTGATACTCTTATCACAACCATCAACAACAATCACGTTCACGATGAAGAAGCACGTGAAAGAAAGAAAGCTGAGGAAAAACAGTTGCGCGACGAAGATCGTATAGATCGAAAAACTGAGCATGTAACAGAGTTATTATCCACCCTATCCGCTGAGCTTACCACAGATTTATCTTCCACACTTGGAACTACTTTGCGAGGGGTGTTTCGGGAGTTTCTTCCTAGATTTAATCCGCATGACGATGTTGTACCACCACCTCCTCCTGGTGGTAATAACAATAATATCTGTCCTGCATTAATAAGTTTGAAGTTCCCAACTTTTGATGGTGATGATCTTGATAGTTGGATTTTTAGTGCTGACCAGTAATTTACTCTTCATGTTGTTGCTGATGATGTCAAACTGGCCATTGCATCTGCTCATCTTAAGGGTGATGCTAATGCTTGGTTCCGTTGGAAAAGAACCACGGTTGTCGTGACCACATGGATGGAATTTTGTTCTCTCATTCGTGCACGATTTTATTCTACTAAGTTTGTAGATGCTCGCATGTCCATCATCACAATTAAGTAAAAGGGAACAGTTCGTGAGCACATTCCTGAGTTCGAAAGACTGCTGAATTTTGTCACAGATTTGCCTGAAGATCACTTGATAAATTGTTTTATTCATTCCCTCAAGCCGGATATTGGTTCGATGGTTAAGTTACTTGAGCCTCAGACTTTGACCGCAGCTTTCACTAAAGCCATTGATAGGTGTAGAATAATACACTGTATTTACTATCTATAGAGTTTATGCTTTCTTTGCTATTTTTCTTGTAAATTATGTATCTTACGTGTGTTTTTGAGTTATTAGGTGCTCTGGAGTCGCACGGAGAAAAGAAGAAGAAATCACCCAATTTGAGCAAAAAGGGCAAAATTGTCATTTCACGGGGCAAACATTATCTGGAGCCCAAGCGAGGTTAAGGGGCATCTCTGATTTGGGAAAGTATTAAGGCAGGCCACTGTTGGCTCAGGCCACCCATGGGGTAGTTCTTATAATGGGTGTCAACAATCTTACCCAATTATTACCTACCCTAAAATCGAGTATCTCAATCATTTGTGTAGAAAGAGAGGAGTAAAAGCAGCTTCCGCTGCTGTTGATGAGAGACGATCGAGAAATTGAGAGAATCGCAGCTGAAATAAAGAGAGGAAGTGAAACTGTGAGGCTCAGATAGGTTGAATGAATTGTTTTTACTTCTAGTTGAGAGATGGGTTTGATGCTGTTTCGATTTGATAAAGATTAAATGGGTTTTCGATTTGAATCTGACATTTGAAAGATGGGTTCTGGTTGTTGGTGTTTGATACTGTCAAAGCTATAAGAAGAATGGGTACTGATGATTTGAATGGGTTGTAGAAGAAATTGATGGTGGAATTGGTATGGGTTTGCTGGAGAAGATTGGGTCTGGTCGTTGTTGAAGAATTAACAGAGATAAAAATGGGTTTGTGTTGAAAAGGGGATCTGCTGTGTGAATTATAGAAGTTGATAATTACAGAAACAGCTGGGTTTGAATCAAATCGAGTGATAGAAGATTTAAGCCGTAGAGATATTGATTGCATATGGAAGAATCGGTTTACAAAGAAACAAAGAGGATCTGTGATTCATGGGTTCGAATGGAAGTTGGTTTTGTTGAAAATGTTGATGATTTGTGGTAATGTTGCCACTGTAGAAGATGGAGTACTGAAACAATGGTGGAATGGGTTTTTTTCTGGTATTGGATTGTAAAGATGAGGCAACAGTATCAGAGCACCAGAAATCGTTCAAAGTGATGCAGTGATGGAGATGGTGCTGCAATAGAATGGATATGGAGGAAAGTCATGCTGCTATGGTTGAGAAGCAAATACGAGATGATGTTGTTGAATGATTGAAGCTGCCTAGATGTATGCCTAGGAATTGTGAAGGAATTTAAGACAGATCGGCCTAAAATTGGGCTGAGAAAGTCATATAAACGAACAAAACTCGGCCGGATTCTGGTCCTGGTGAGTCGACTCAATGAGCTAGATGGCCGATCCTCTCAAGTAATTCAGATTATTCAGATCAATCAGCTGAGTTAGACGGCTGACTCAGAAGCTGAATCCTCCTCCCCTTGACCCTCTTGACTGACGGTTTGACCTTCTTGACCGTTTACTTTGACGGTACCGCGACAGAATATTCCGCCGACGGAGAAGAATCTCAGGTAACCAGCGGCAACTTTTCTAGCCGGATTCCGATGATCCCAGTAATTTTTCGGCATACCAAAATAACAGATTTTTGTGTGGATTCTTCTCATGGGTGTGAATACTTAGATTTGGGAATTGGATGAAAACTTGGAAGTTTTGGAGAATTGTACTTGAAATTGGAATTAGGCTCAAATTTGGAAAGTGGTGTTATTTTGAGAAAGGGATTCTTTTCCTACAAGGATTGGAGAGCATTGGAGCCTATAAATAAAGGAGTTCTCTACAACTTTTCACACACATCTACTTTGGAGAAGGAGTTAAAGTGCACAAGGATTGGAGGAAGGAGCAACCATCATCTTTTCAATAAGTTTTTCTTTTTTGTTTATTTATTATTATTATTGTGTGAACTCCAAACTATGAGTAGCTAATTTTCTTTTTGATTGAGGATGAATTCATAGTTCTTAACATATGATTTGAGTTTTGTTTTCAATTCTATCTTGAAGTTTTTCATATGATTATCGTTCGTTTTTACTAATATTAATATTTATGATTGATTGATAGGTTGTTTAGAGTGCACACTAAATTGATTTGTTAATTTGATCTAAAGCTAGTGAAAGTTAGGGAATGCGTAATCGTTTCTTGACTCTTTACACAAGTAGAAAACACGAGACCTTGCGGAGGGATTCCGTGGAGAAATTGTGTGTGAAAACAACGCTAGAAAGTGGACCAAGAGAACCGAGTCTAACTACTAGTACTAAACCTAAATTCATAAATCTTAATGCATTCGGGGAATTATATCTTGTAAGCAAACCTCAAGGTGGTTCTTTTGAATAGAATTTGATAACTAAGCGAACCTGTTACTCAGTGAAATAAGGAATTTTGGGGTTAGCTAAGTGAACCTGCTATCCTACGGTTGGTGATAATCTGTGACTAATAAAAATTGGAAAAGAACATAACTTGAATCATTGTTTTGCAACGAAGAAGGATTCCTTGATCTAACTTCTCTTATTGATTTCAACTTACACTTTTGATTGCTTTATTTAATTTCTTTTGCTTTTAAAATCTAAAACATTGAGTCGTAGAAGAAATTGATGGTGGAATTGGTATGGGTTTGCTGGAGAAGATTGAGTCTGGTCGTTGTTGAAGAATTAACGGAGATTAAAATGGGTTTGTGTTGAAAAGGGGATCTGGTGTCTGAATTAGAGAAGTTGATAATTACAGAAGCAGCTGGGTTTGAATCAAATCGAGTGATAGAAGATTTAAGCCGTAGAGATATTGATTGCAGGTGGAAGAATCGGTTTACAAAGAAACAAAGAGGATCTGTGATTCATGGGTTCGAATGGAAGTTGGTTTTGTTGAAAATGTTGATGATTTGTGGTGTTGTTGCCGCTGTAGAAGATGGATTACTAAAATAGTGGTGGAATGGGTTTTTTCTGGTATTGGATTGTAAAGCTGAGGCAACAGGATCAGAGCACCAGAAATCGTTCAAAGTGATACAGTGATGGAGCTGGTGCTGCAATAAAATGGATATGAAGGAAAGTCAGGCTGCTGTGGTTGAGAACCAAATACGAGATGATGTTGTTGAATGATTGAAGCTGCCTAGATGTATGCCTAGGAATTGTGCAGGAATTGAAGACAGATCGGCCTGAAATTGGCTTGAGAAAGTCATATAAACGAACAAAACTCGGCCGGATTCTGGTACTGGTGAGTCGACTCAGTGAGCCAGATGGACGATTCTCTCAAGTAATTCAGATTATTCAGATCAATCAGCTGAGTTAGACGGCTGACTCAGAAGCTGAATCCTCCTCCCCTTGACCCTCTTGACTGACGGTATGACCTTCTTGACCGTTTACTTTGACGGTACCGCGACAGAATATTCCGCCGACGGAGAAGAGTCTCAGGTAACCAGCGGCAACTTTTCTAGCCGGATTCCGATGATCCCATTAATTTTTAGGCATACCAAAATAACAGATTTTTGTGTGGATTCTTCTCATGGGTGTGAATACTTAGATTTGGGAATTGGATGAAAACTTGGAAGTTTTGGAGAATTGTACTTGAAATTGGAATTAGGCTCAAATTTGGAAAGTTGTGTTATTTTGAGAAAGGGATTCTTTTCCTACAAGGATTGGAGAGCATTGGAGCCTATAAATAAAGGAGTTCTCTACAACTTTTCACACACATCTACTTTGGAGAAGGAGTTAAAGTGCACAAGGATTGGAGGAAGGAGCAACCATTATCTATTCAATAAGTTTTTCTTTTTTGTTTATTTATTATTATTATTGTGTGAACTCCAAACTATGAGTAGCTAATTTTCTTATTGATTGAGGATGAATTCATAGTTCTTAACATATGATTTGAGTTTTGTTTTCTATTCTATCTTGAAGTTTTTCATATGATTATCGTTCGTTTTTACTAATATTAATGTTTATGATTGATTGATAGGTTGTTTAGAGTGCACGCTAAATTGATTTGTTAATTTGATCTAAAGCTAGTGAAAGTTAGGGAATACGTAATAGTTTCTTGACTCTTTACACAAGTAGAAAACACGAGACCTCGTAGAGGGATTCTGTGGAGCAATTGTGTGTGAAAACAACGCTAGAAAGTGGACCAAGCGAATCAAGTCTAACTACTAGTACTAAACCTAAATTCATAAATCTTAATGCATTAGGGGAATTTCATCTTGTAAGCAAACCTCAAGGTGGTTCTTTTGAATAGAATCTGATAACTAAGCGAACCTGTTACTCAGTGAAATAAGGAATTTTGGGGTTAGCTAAGCGAACCTGCTATCCTACGGTTGGTGATAATCTGTGACTAATAAAAATTGGAAAAGAACATAACTTGAATCATTGTTTTGCAACGAAGAAGGATTCCTTAATCTAACTTCTCTTATTGATTTCAACTTACACTTTTGATTGCTTTATTTACTTTCTTTTGCTTTTAAAATCTAAAACATAACCCCACCCCCCTTTTGTGACAATTTTACAACTAAAAATCTCTTGCTCCTCGTGGGAACGAACTTGACTACACTATATTACTTGTTAATTAGGTGTAAAAATATAAATTAATTTGTTGTGGTTACGACACGCATCAGCCATTAATCAGGAATATGTCTTGATAGATACCAATTCTACACATAGACCGTATCGTCCTCCATCACTAAGGACTTCCACATTTGCTGCTGCTACTCCGTTTTGCAAACCCAACCTACCACCTGGAGCTAAACGCCTGACATGGGAGGAACAAAAAGTAAAACGTGACAAAGGTGAATGTTTTAATTGTGACCAATTATTTACCCCGGGACATCTGTATGCCAAGACAAGGTTATTGCTATTGGATGGATCTCAAACTATATATGACTTTAGTATTGAACATCTTGACGAAGACCCTTTCAGGGAAGAGGAACCAGCTTCTGATGAAACTCAGCAACCTGCACTTTATTTTAACTCATTAGTGGGTACTCATTCTCCTAGGACGATGTGCATATCTGGATTTACGAAAGTCCAACCATTAACAGTCCTTCTCGATTCAGGGTCTACTCATAACTTCCTTCATCCAAGAGTTTCTAAGCAATGTGGATATTCAATTTGCGACTCAACTGTAGCTTTACGTGTGACAGTTGGTGATGGTGCTCAGATAAGTACTCAAGGGTTTTGTCCCAATATTCCACTTAAATTCCAAGATTATGAGTTTACGTCTAATTTTCATCTGTTATCGATTAGTGGTTGTGATGTTGTGTTAGGCATTCAGTGGTTACGTACACTTGGTGAAATTTCTTGGGATTTTACATCCATGACAATGAAATTCAGCGTTAATAATTCTGACATTTTGTTGGTTGGTAATGATTCTCCCTCAATTATGATGTTGGATAGTTATCCAATGCAACGTTTATTGGACAAAGAGCAATACGGATTTTTGTTTCAATTCTGCACAGATTCTCCTGCCAGAGCTCAAGTTTTGGAACCTGAAATCCGACGCTTATTGTCTGAATATTCATATATTTTTGAAACTCCAACTACGCTGCCACCTTCAAGACAACATGACCATCATATCCCATTACAACCTGATTCGTTACATGTCAATGTTAGGCCTTACCGCTATCCGCACTTTCAGAAGACCGAAATCGAGAAGATAATTTCGGAGCTGCAACAAGCTGGACTTATTCAAAAAAGTTCAAGTCCTTTCTCTTCTCCTATTTTGATGGTTCGAAAAAAGGATGGATCTTGGAGGATGTGTGTGGATTATCGTGCATTAAATAAGATCACTATTAAGGATCGTTTTCCAATTCCTATGGTGGACGAACTTCTTGATGAATTATTCGGTGCTTGTATATTCATAAAGCTCGACTTATGTTCTGGTTATTATCAAATCAGACTTTTTGGCCCTGATATTCACAAGACTGCCTTTCGTACTCATGATGGCCATTACGAGTTCCTTGTCATGCCGTTCGTACTTTCCAATGCACCAGCCACTTTTCAAAGCTTGATGAATCATATATTCCGACCTTATTTGCGCAGGTTTGTGCTTGTGTTTTTTGATGATATCTTGATTTATAGCAAGAGTTTTTCTGAGCATATGGAACATCCAAAGACAGTATTTGAGATTTTACGATCTAATAAATTATTTGTCAAGGAATCCAAGTGTACATTTTCTCGGTCTTTTGTGGGTTATTTAGGCCATGTTATTTCATTTGAAGGAGTGTCAGTCGAAGATGATAAAATTAAGAGCATTCTCTCGTGGCGTATTCCCATTACAATTAAGGAACTTCGTGCATTTTTGGGTCTTGCCGGTTATTATCGCAAGTTTGTTAAGAACTTTGGAATGATTAGTTATCCCTTAACTCAATTATTGAAGAAGGATTACTTTGTATGGACTGACACGGCAACATCTGCTTTCAAGAAACTACAAGAAGATCTTACTACGACTCCTATATTAATATTACCAAATTTCGACAAGGAGTTTTATCTTGAGTGACGCTTCTGGTGGAGGCTTAGGTGTTGTATTAATGCAATCTCAAAGACAAATTTCTTATTATAGCAAACCATTGTCTGGTAAGAACTTAAATCTTTCCATCTATGATAAAGAAATGTTGGCAATTGTGTCTGCTGTTCAAAAGTGGCGACCTTATTTAATGGGAAGGCACTTCAAGATCTATACAGATCATAGGAGTTTGAAATATTTCTTGGATAAAAAACTTTCGTCTATGGAACATCAAAAATGGTTATCCAATTTATTAGGATATGATTACCAGATTATCTTTCGCAAGGGAAAGGAAAATATTACTGCAGATGCCTTGTCTCGTTTGTCCGGTCCTCAACTTGCTTTACTTTCTACACCTATACTTTTTGGTGTACATGATATTATTGTAGAGTGTCATCGGGATGAAGATTATGCATATCTTATTGAAAATTTGAAGACTAACCCTGAATTCAAACGTCATTACACTTATGCAGACGATGCTTTGAGACATAAGCAGCGCATTGTGGTTATTCTTTCTTCTTCATGGTTTTCCAAGTTACTTGCGGAATTTCATTCAACTCTTATGGGGGGTCATTCAGGTTATTTACGGACCCTCAAGAGACTTCAACAAAAAAATTATTGGAAAGGAATGAAACATTCACTTAAGGAGTTCATTGATCATTGTGACATATGCCAGCGTAATAAAAATGAATCATTTTCTCCCCTGGGTTGCTTAGTCCTCTTCCTATACCTGCTGATGTTTGGCTTGATATTTCAATGGATTTCATTGATGGATTTCCATTATCTGAGAGGAAGAGTTCAATATTAGTTGTGGTTGATTGCCTGTCTAAGTATGCTCATTTTCTTACCTTGTCTCATCCATATTCTGCCAGCACAGTTGCAGAAGTGTTTATAAGAGAAATAGTTCATCTCCATGGAATACCAAGAAGTATCGTTACCGACAGGGATGCGATTTTCATGAGTACTTTTTGGAAAGCCTATTTTTCCTTACAAGGTACAAAACTATGTCACAGATCATCTTATCATCCGCAATAAGATGGCCAAACTGAGGTTACTAATCGAACCTTGGAGTGCGATTTACGTTGTTTTGCTGGTATGAAACCAAAGGATTGGTTTAAATGGTTGTCATGGGCCGAATGGTGGTATAATACAAGTTTTCATACTTCCATTCAGATGACTCCTTTTGAAGCTTTATATAGTCGATCTCCTCCAACAATCTTATCTTATTTGCCTAGTTCAACACCAGTGCATGATGTTGATCTAACTCTCCAAGCAAGGGATCATACTCTTGAAATTTTAAAATCCCACTTATTGGATGCTCAATATCGGATGAATAAATATGCTGATTCTCATCGCACTGAGAGGTCTTTTCAGATTAATGATTGGGTTTATTTGAGACTACAACCATACCGGCAAACCACTTTGGCTAGTACGTCTTTTTCGAAGCTCTCTCCTCGTTTCTATGGTCCTTTCCATGTTATTGAGAATATTGGGAGTGTGGCTTACAAACTGAAGCTCCCTGCAACAAGTCGCATTCATCCTGTTTTTCACGTTTCTCAATTGAAAAAGAAACTGGGTGTAACTGTTAATACAGTTGCTATTTTACCTGACATCATAGATTATGATAAATGGGAACCATCTGCAATCTTACAGCGCGGAATGTATAAGAAAGGACGTAATGCAGGAACGCAATGGTTGGTACACTATAAAAATCATCCTGAAGATGAAGCCACTTGGGAGGATGCTGATGATTTCATTGCAAGGTTTCCAGACTTTCAGCCTTGAGGGCAAGACTGTTTTTTCAGGAGGGAAGGATGTTGTGACACCAACTCCACGTATCTTAACTGATTTCCTTATTAATAACTCCTATATTTAGTTGGTTTATTTCTTTGTTTAGTTAGCAGTTTAAGAGTTATTAAAACTCTAACTTAATTACTTCTTATGCACGGCTTGGAGCTATATATATAGCATGGCCAACTTACTATTCGATAATCAATCAATAAGAACAAACCTTTTTCTAAACTCTTCTCTTAATCTTCTTCATAGAGGTGGCTAACCCCCAACTCAAAGGGTTTTATCCAGGTTTCCTAAGTTTTTTGGTTTGATTTCCATTGTGTTTGGTGTTGGACCATAACAAATTAACCCCCAAAACACAAGATAATAAAATTTAATATGTCTCATCCACAAAACACAAGATCACCATTTGAAAGAAATGTGCCTTAATAACACTGGTCCTTGAAAATGATACGAACCGGCCTGGGCCCTTCCATTTTGTATACTACTGGTAAACATTGGCAAATGTTATATGAACTGGCCCCTTGCTCTTGAAGTTTATCCCCATTCATTCTCTCTACTCTTAGGGTTGGTTTTTTTCACTCACCTCTTGAAAGAATATATTTTATTAACCTAGTTTATCCCCAAAGAGCTCAAGGATAATATTGAACAAAATTTTTGTGAAACCAATAACGAAACTGGTAGAAAATTGAGTGGAAAATGAACATTGAATTCTCATCAAGTCTGGCTAGTTGTTTGATTCAACATACAACTACCGCCCCGAAATAGGATTTGGTGGATGTTTCCTACGGAATCCTGCATTATCAGAAACCATTCAGTTGCCGATGATGATAGAGACATCACTACTTCTACAAGTTTTGTCTCACCCTGGAGACAAAATAGATGAATTCCTCCATGGCTCCGTACTGATACTAAATCTGTCATGACAAAGTTGTTTCTGAGCATTGGTCACTAAATTCGCCATGCTTTTGCATTAGCTGTAAGAAAAAATATTGCAACATAGACGCTCCCATTCAAATGGTCGAGGAAGAGTTGTGACAAGTTGCATCCACTTTTATGGTGCACACTCTTACAACATAAACACACCCATTTTCTGGCAGAGTGCGCATTCGAAAATTGACAAGCTAATAACGATTTCTATCTGATTTTTTCGGGCTTAGTTTCTATACCAAAACCTAATTTACCTCGTAAAACAAGCAACACGTAGAACACTCATGCTCTATGTACTGCAACTCTTTTTTATCAAGCCACTTGGTTCATCGAAGTTTAAAATATTGACCAGATTGTACCTTGAAAGGTTAAAATATTGACCAGATTGTACTCTTTTTTATCAACTCTTTTTTCTATGGCCTTTGTACCTTGAAAGGTTGATGATGACGGGCAATATTTTTAGAAGGGGTATGGATGTGGATAGGGTGTGCCGGTTTAGTGAAGAAGAAGATGAAACAAGTGCCCATTTATTCTATGATTGTTGGCGAACAAAAAGAATTTGGGATTATTTTGCCGAAGGATGCAACTTCAATTGGAATTACGATATTGATATTTCCACAACTACAAAAGCTTGGAGCTATGATTGGGGTGATGAAATACTTGATCGTATATGGAACAACTTACTTATTGCAATATGGTGGTGCATTTGGAAAGAAAGGAACTCTAGAATATTCACCAATAAAAAGAGAAATTTGGAAAGTTTAATCCGAGATATTAAGATTCAAGCATACTTTTGGGCGGAGGCAAACACTAGAATGTTGGATTTGACAGCTAACATGGTAATAGCTTTATAGGAATCGTATTTCTATCGGACGCTTTGAGGTGGATGTGAGGCGTTTTGCATTTGTTTGTTTTCTCTCATTCTCTCTTGACTCTTTGTTCTTTTCTTTGGGTGATCGATTCCAAACTCGATCTCCTTTTTTGTGTCGGTTGTATTTATTGGGTTGAGGTACCGCCTTAATGGTTTTTCAATGAATCTTTTCCTTTTGACCGATCAAAAAAAATTTGATCAGATTGTGAACCACCATAGCAGACATGATTTCCCATAACAAAACCTTAAAAATACGCCAAATGGCTACAAATAGAAAGGAACCCAAAGACTACCAGAGGGATTCATAATAACAAAAACCATTAGAGACAAGAAAACAATGTTGTAGAGGAGGTGTTGGGATAAAGAAGTTTCAGTTGGTGAATAAGGCTTTGCATGCTAAGTGGATTTGGAGGTATGGGAGTGAGAAAAATGCTTTGTGGAGAAGGATTATTAATCAGAAATTTGGTGGAATTACTGAAGCCTTATTTCCTAATCACTTTAACAAATTTGTTTGTTTCAGTTTGTGGGCTGGAATTCTGAAATCAAGAGATTTTGTTAAATCAGGTACTTCTTTGATTGTTGGTAATAGCAGTAGTATTTATTTTTGGAATGATGTTTGGGTATGACAGCAATCTCTGGATGTTTTGTTCCCTACATTGTTTCTTCTTTCAAAAAAGAAAAATGCAGTCATTAAGGATATGATCTCTTCTGAGGGAGCTTGGGATCTGAATTTTGCAAGAAGTCTTAATGAGAATGAGATGATTTCTGTTGTGAATTTGCTGGCAGTGATTGGTGACCCAAGTAATCTTGGGTTGAATGGTCTGTTACAACAGATGAAAGGCATTGGATATATGAGAAAGGGAAAGGTTTTTCTGTGGCTAATGCTTATATTTCTCTGGATACAGATGGTTTTCTAGCTTTCCCTGACAAGCAGCTCTGGAACCCTAAAATTCCATTGAATATGGCTTTTCTGGTATAGCCTTTATGCTATGATGGTGCTCCTACTTTTTATTACATGCATAGTGCAGGAATGATTCAAGATGCAGATTGTTTGCTATGTGGTTCTCATACTGAAACCAATGCTCATCTGTTCATTCACTGTGAATTTACTGCTTTAGTTTGGGCTTTTTTCTTGAGAAGCTTTGGCATTACTTGGGTTCATTGTAGTGATGTCAGAAGGACAATTTGGGAGAGGAGGAACAAGAAAAGCAAGAGCAGAATTAAGAGATTGTGGGGGTATTTTCCTTTTGCAATCTGGGGGTGCATCTAGAAAGAACGTAATAATAGATTTCATAACAATGTAATGAAGTCTATTGAGCAGATTATTACTGAGGTCAAGTGTCTTTTGTTCAACTGGAAAATAAACACTGATATCTTTGACAGTTATAGTTTGTCTACGCTTTTATGTAATTGGGATGCTGTAATGCAACCATAGTTGTATCTTTAGCTTAGTCACTTTTGGTGGCTGAGTTATCTCTTTATAAAATTTTCCCTTTTAAGTAAAAAAAAACTACTAACGAAACAAAAATTATTATGATTTCTCCTAAACCAAATGACTTACTTGCACGATTCATTATAGAATCAAGGTTAAAATCTGGGTTTGAGCCATATATAAGTTTAGCACCATACACATCGTCCAATGTTAACTTCACCTTTATGGTTCTAGGGGATGCACGATGTAGTTGTAGAAAATCTTACAACCACACCCTTAGTAAAATCTATGAACAATCTAAGTTACCATCATAAGAATCATAAAAAAAATTCGAGTCCAAATTTGTGCACCGGGGTGCACATTCCCGCTTTTGTTATTGGTTGTTAAAACCTTAAAAACCAGTTGACGAAATCCCAAAACCACCCTCTTTTCATATGTACTTTTATTTTATTTTCTTTTTCTTATTTCTTTTGTTTTGAAAATTACACATTATTGCATAACTATCTAGGGCCAAGGCCTTTAAATTTTCTTTATGTCTCTCTCCCAGAACTCCATTGAAGTATCCAGCCCTTGTTCCTGTTTGTTCGTTGAATCAAACTTATCATTGAAATTAAATACCTATACAATATGTTAATCGATTTCTCAAAAAACCTATCGAAATTTACTCGCAAAAATTCTTTTTCAGTAGAGAAGGGGAGAAAGAAGAATTTGATTTTGATGATTTTGGTATTCAAAATCTTCGAGCCAAACACGGCTTTAATCAAATTGATATTTAGTGTATGAAAAATAATTAATTTCATGGAATAAATATGAAACTATCAGATTGAAAGTAAATAGTACAGAAAAGAATCTCAGAATCCATCTTGACCAGTAATTAGGTATCAAATTAAATGATAAAAATGGTATATATATTTTGATGTTTTTGTTGATTATACAAAGGAACTGAACATAAAATCAGTACTGCATCCACACTAACACCAAATGTTTCTTTTCCACAACCCAACCACCGTTGCCGCTGCTACTACATGCTCTGTTTTTGAATTGTGTTGATCGTTTTTCGGAGACCTAGATCAGAAAAAACAGTAACAATAGTAAAGAGAAAATCGATGTCCCTAGTTTATTCTTTGTGATTGATGCGTTCAAAACTCTTAAAGGTAAGATATACTGCACAATAGCGAGTGATTTTATTCAAACATATACTGAATTACGTTTTGGGATTTGGGGAAGAAGAAAAGAAAATGTTGACTAGAGAAAGATAATGGTTTTGTAATGGATGATGCTAGGTTAACAACAAAATATCCCGCGTAATCTCCCGGGAGAAGATCCTGTGGCTGGGGAGGGGGGCGTTCTTAACATATAAATCAGAAAAGGCTGAAGTGGTTCCTATGACTCTTATCATTGTCTCACACGGGATTATACCTGGGATTTCCTCCCGGTGTACTAATCATTATTGTTTTGTAATTTCTTCACGAAATAAAAAATATAAAAGGAAAAAAAGAAAGAAAAGAAAGTGGTTTTTAAGATTGTGAGAAGCGGTTTTTAAGCTTCTACCAACCAATAATCAACAAGCTTGGTAAAGGGGCGTCATGAAATGGTAGAGGGGCGTCAAGTGTGATAGCAATGTCCCTCTTATTGGTTAGGGGGTGTTCTATAGGGGTGTAGATTGACTAGATTACCCTTTCACCTTAAATTAACCAAAATCAAATCAATTTTTTTTAATTAACCAAAATCAAATCAATTAACCAAAATCAAATCAGTTTTTTTTTCATCTTCTTCTTCTTCTTCTTCATCTTCTCTTCTCCTCCATCAACCCTAACCTCCATTAAAACCAAAAATGTCATCGTCTTCGATTAATAAAGCGATTTGAAAAATGTTTGGAAAAACCCAGTTAGGTTTAGTTTATCGTGTTGGATTTAAGCTAATTTTGTATCAAAAATTAGGGTTTTGAATGAAAATTGAAATCGAAATTTCTGGGTTTATGCTAGTTATGGTTGGTAATAAACTCAAATACCAACCGTAAGTTCTTAGTTTTGAGAATATGTTCGATGAACGGTTTTTATTTGCATCATATTTATCAACCGTAATTGAGTTACGGTTTGAAACTCAATTAAACTAACCAACCGTAAATCATCCTGAATGTTAACAACTTATCAAATAGTTATGTACGGTTCAAAAGTTAAGATGACTTACCAACCGTCATCGTATTACTGGTTGGTTTCGATTCACTAGTTACCAACCATAGGTTAGTTACGGTTGGTTTGTATTCACTAGTTACGAACCGTAAGTACATTCCTTGCTTATATTCAATTTTCTCGTAAACTTCATACGTTGGCATACTCAAAGATTCGTCCGT
The DNA here is from genome assembly GCA_023529315.1 of Papaver bracteatum. NCBI lineage: Eukaryota > Viridiplantae > Streptophyta > Magnoliopsida > Ranunculales > Papaveraceae > Papaver > Papaver bracteatum. Next base: position 99,237 of record JAJJWX010001273.1, read on the forward strand.
AGTTGCCCCTTAATGATTCCGTTATTATCACCAGGGTCATCATTAACGAATCCGGTTGAGTAATCATTAGAGTACTCTTCCTTAAATTGGTTGAAGTTATCATTTTGGTTATTAGTATCTCCTGGAAAACAAAGTTAATTATTATTAATTTTTTCTGAATCAATGATCTTGATCATCTATTTGTCCTACTTCGGGTAAATCCATAACAAACTCATCCAAGTAACTGGAATAATTGCCCGCCCATGTTTCTTGATAACTATTAGGTCCGTTACGGTTGGTTAAGAATCAATAGTTACCAACCGTAGGTTAGTTACGGTTGGTTTCTATTCATTAGTTACCAACCGTAGGTTAGTTACGGTTCGTAAGGGAACAAATTATACCAACCGTAACTGGTTTTTTCTGGGTTTTCCCCAACATATAGTTACGGTTGGTAACGAGCTCCATTCCAACCGTATGTTCTTCTGAAATTTTGGGTTTTCCCAAAATTGAACCAGTTACGGTTGGTAATTGATACATTACGTAGCGTAATATATAGTTACGGTTGGTAATGAGCTCAATTCCAACCGTATGTTGTTCTGAAATTTTAAAAAAATTGATTTGTTACGTACTTTAGAAGTATACCTAGCCATTTTCAATGATGGTTTCTTCACTTTGTTGGTTAATTTCTTCAATTGGTTGAGATTGACCTTCACAAATATCACAAAAGTTTCTTTTTTCTTCTCTAATTTTTTTTTATAATCTATTTTAGAGTTATGAATCATATGATAAGTGAAAATTAATTAACAACATTAATCTTGATTATCAACACTAATCTTGATTATCATTACTAAACTTGATTATCAACAATAAGGGCTAATTCGTCATTTCCAGATTTTATTTGATAAGGGACACTTGAAAATTACTTGTAATGACCTTTTTGTCTTATTAGGGTGACGCCCCTCTACCATTATGTGACGCCCCTTTACCAAGCTTGAAAAGCCGGAATGTGCACCCCGATTTTGTGGGGGTGCACAAATTTGGACTCAAAGTTTTCATTGAAATCTTTAAATCTAATACAAAGTTATGAGAAAATTATAACTTGGGAAACAAATAAACTTTCTCTCTCCTAAATATCTTGTCTAAGCTCTCAAAAAGATCTCTTTTCAATACAAGGTCGCTCGGCTCCTTATATATGAGTTTACATATTGGATGACAGCTAATAAAGCACCTAATTTCGGATCTGACGTGCGTCCACGTCGCGTGGACTTTATCATTGACGCACAGTTCTTCTATTGACGCACGGCTCTTCACACTTTACTCGTGATTTAGGTGACGTCATCTGATGCGTCATTCTGGATAAGTTGTATGCGGTCGTTTACGCTCAGTTCTGGTGATCATTATTTCGCATAACTTGTAGGTGTGCGGTATTTTGTACCCACACATGAGGCCACATGAAAGCTTCGGGAACAGACGAATGACCCAGCCCTAAAACATGTCATATTTCATGTATTGCGACAGATTCCAAATCATAGGCCGTATATGATTTCTGGGAATTGAAATCAACTGCAAAAGTAAATGCCGCGTTAAAATGAAATTCTGCGCCTCTTCCCGGACCGGTTGCATGTGCAATCACCGTAGTTTTATCAAATGGATCTCCATCTCCGTGGTCACCATAGTAAAAACCGATGGTGATGTTAGTGCGCTCGTAGTCTTGGGTTTCCATTTAAATTTACTAGAATTACTGATGACCATACAGAGAAAGCACGTTTAAGAGCAGTACGAATCTCTGAAGCTATTATTTAATCGATGGTGTGATTTGGAGATAGCGAGTAGTTTAACATCAAAGTTGAACGATCCCAAGTATGTCGGCGGCCTTGAATATACGAGAAATGTTTCGTTATGTGTAACTTGTGAGCATGGTTTTCATCCACCCCACATCTTGGTGATGTAACTTGATCAAATAGATATTAAATTTTCAGGTAAAACAGTGTTTCTTGCTGAAACATAAGTGATGAAGAGTAAAAAAAAACAAAGAGACGAAAGACTGCTGATAATACATTTTCAACTATTTCTGCTCGGAAACCCTCAAACCAGATATCTCTAAGGAAAAATTATTAATTGAGATAACAACTTAGGTGATCAAGTTTTGTGTATTTTTCGGAAGGTGGATGAGGAGAAGAGGGGAAGCAGGGAGATCCGGAAGTTGTTGGTTGCATGTGAAAATTTTAAGGAATGGAACTCAACTTAAGAGATAGAGACTGACTGATATGAATCAAGATGTAGAATTAAAGTTTGAATTCCCATGTTGTTTCTCTAAAGATTCAAGTTACTCGAAATGGAGTTTGAAAAATGCGCACACATGCCTTAACTTTAATTTGTTTTGTATGCTGGAAACTGCTCTTATGCTACATGCACTAGTTTATCACATTTTTGGGTATATATTTATGACAGACGTGTGTAGGTTATAGGTGGGACTTTTATATCAAACCAAATCCAAAGCCTTTTCCAATAGCAAGTATCAGGTCGGCTAGAGAGTATCTCATAAAAGTATAACATAGTTTTTACGACGGCTTGTCAAGCCTTACACATCCCGCGCTATGGCAGGCAAATACTTGACGCTACCCGCGCCGCGTTTGTTTTTGTTTTGGACCAGATGAAAAGTAATCACCGTTTAATGGATTAATAATTCTCGACCATTAATGCAGATATACTTACATCATGTCCATGTTGCAGAAGCTAAGGGTTGTTTCCCCTTCACAATCCTGCCAACTGCAACACTACAAGGGGACCCCCCCCCCCCGCTTCACAATCTGCAAGGTTGCATTTACGTTTTCGTTGTTTGAGGGGAAAATAAATAAATAGGAAATAAAAGAAGATGGTTGCTAGTCTACGTACCGGAAACCTACATTTTCCATGTGGATCGCCGCTCTCTATGTATGTCTGTCCAATGCCTGCTCCGGTGATAGATTTCGCTTGCTCAAGTCTCTCTTTACGGACTCATCCCATGTTAGCTTCGGTTTTCCCCTGCGTTTCATCCTTCCTTCAGCGCGCCGGATACGACCTACTCGAACTGCTGCATCAGGCGGTCTTCGCTGGAGAATCCCAAACCAGCGCAGCCGATGCTGGGTGAGCATATCCTCGATTGGTGCTACCACAAGTTTCTTACAGACGTACTCATTCCTGATACAGTAATGCCTTGTATGCTCGCATGCCCACATCAGCATCCGCATCTCGGTACTCTGTAGCTTCAATGTGTCCCGATTATTCGTCGCCCAACATTCCGCACCATACAACATGGCAGGCCTAATCGCTGATTTCTAAAACTTACCTTTAAGCTTCAGCGGAACTTTGCGATCACAAAGGACGCCAGATGCCAGCTGCCATTTCCGCCAGACATCTTGAGGCTGATGACGAACATCCTCATCAATTCCTCCATCACTTTAGAGCATCGATCCCAGATAGCGAAATGAATCTTTCTTTGGTACAGGTTGTCCATTCAGAAGAATGTCCCCTTCAACTTCCTCAGAGTCGCTGAAATCATACTTCAAATTCTCAGTCTTGGTTCTACTAAGTATGAAGCCCTTCGATTCTAGAGTCTGGCACCACAATTCAAGCTTTTCCTCTATATCTTTATTTGATTCTCTGATAAGCGCCACATCGTCTGCAAAGAGCATGCACCATGGGATCTCACCCTGAATGTCTCTCGTAACTTGATCTATAACTATATTGAAAATATATGGGCTCAACGATGATCCCTGGTGTAGCCCTATCTTAATCGAGAAATCGCTTGAGACTCCGGCGCTCGTCCGGACACCGGTAACTGTGCCCTCGTACACATCCTTGATTAAATTTATGTACTTGGTGAAATATACTTTTGTTCGAGTGCTCACCATATTATTTCACGCGGTATTTTGTCATAGGCCTTCTCCAGGTCTATGAACACCATGTGTAGGTCCCTATTTTTCTCCCTGTATCTTTTCATAAGTTGTCTAGCCAGGAAAATCTCCTCCGTGGTAGATCTTCCCGGCATAAATCCTAATTGGTTTGGTGAGACGTTGGTTTCGCTGCGTAACCGCCGGTCGATGAAGGGTTCCCACATCTTGAGTGTGTGACTCATCAGTTTTATTCCCATATAGTTAGAGCAGCTCTGGATATCTCCCATGTTTTTAAAGATCGGGACGATCACGCTTCGACGCCACTCGTCCGGCATTCGGTTTGACCGGAAGATGTTATTGAATAACTTGGTCAGCCAAGTTATCCCATCATCTCCCAGGAATTTCCACACCTCAATCGGGATGGCATCCGGACCTAAGGCCTTCCATCTTTTAGTCCCTTTCAAGGCCTCCATTGTATCAAACCATCCTCTTAAAAGTTCAGTGGAGTATTTGGTACAGTACATACATCAACAAAATATTGGTGGAATAATATTAATTCCTTACGCCGGTTCCTATCGTGTATGTCAAAAAAAAAAATTTCGTCATGCCAGCCGGAGTGGAAAATGGTATACTCCACTATGGAAAAATGTTATAAGCGACACATTCCTTATCGTTGGATAAAGTTTACATTGGTTAGTAGTACTTCATCTGATAATATAATATTGAATATGATAAACAATTTGAATTTGGGTGGGATATAAACTCTTTTCATGTCCCCGCAACATAAAACACGTTAATAAAAAAGATAGAGAATATTGTTGAGCAACATTAAAGAGTCGACTTATATTAATAAAGTATTACTGAGCGATAAACACGGAATCTAGGTCGCGCGACCAACATATCATCGCGCAAACAACACTCTATCGCTCGCTGGAAACTCCATCGTGTATGCCTATATGTTATTTATGACATTTAGGCATATGAGTTTGGTAATTTGGCATATCTATAGTGGGTGCATATATGACGAATATCATATTTTGTCACATGCATAGAAATAGGCCTTAGAGCTAACAAAAATAGTAAGACTTGAGACTTTTTGTTTTTACACATTTAACTCAATAGTAATTCCCCCAATTGGAGCCTGGAGTTGGACCTTGTTAGGTTAAACAACTGGCATGTTCAAACAATGCAAATCTTAATCTAGAATTTATTTTAAATATTCATAAGACAAGTTATAAAGCGTTTGTATCTTGTTAACCTATATACACGTATATAAGTTAAGGATCAATATAATAATATTATATTTATCTTGGATGTTTATGTTTGCCATTGGACTCGTAACTTTATTGGTAGAATAAATATATTATACTAAGTAATTATATTTTCCAACTCTTACCTTGGTATTATAATATTATCTCGTGGAGCCCACAACTTTTAAGTTGGATAAGTGGGATCACTTACAAATGTAGTAAATTTGTTCTTAGGTCGGATTTGAAGAAGATCCCAGACAGAAAAAAAAAAGTTAATATGTCCTGGAATGATTTGATAAAGGAGTTCAGTTGGAAATATATTAACACCTTGCGAAAAAAATAACGATTATATAATAGCATAATCTTAATTATTATCCAGGTTTATATATTTCTTCAAGATGATAATACAATATCTGATGAAAAAGTTAATTGGGTTTATATTGACATCTTATATCGGGCCTAAATCGAGTTGAAATAAACATCTTTATCATATCATCGGATCTTATTATACCTATTTATTATTTATTTTCTTTCCAATCATTTATGAAAGTTAATACTAAATCATAAAAATAACTTTTAAGAAAGCGAAATATATATTGCAACCAGAAGAAAGAGATGACGAGGTTTAAGGCTTTTGGAGGAGGGTACGTGATGATGAGTGGAATTAAATAAATGTTCTCTATTTACACCTGTTTGATCTCTTTTAGAATGCAAGGGTTAAGAAGACTATCTAACTTATACTGAAATATCCTAAAATAAAATTGGAAATGTAGATGGTGGATTTTCAACAAGTGCTAAAATCATAAACTCATGATTATACGGGCCTTTGGTTCAGCAATCACACATGAGTATTGAGACACGAGTCTCTCATCGAATTCTCAACGGAGAGTACTTTCTCTCAGAGTACATGTAGATATGCAGTCAACGCCTAGACAATGGCATAATTTCATGAATACTGAATACTTTCAGTCATTTCTATATAGTATCACGGGATGGACGGCTCTACGGAGCAACATCATCTTCAGGAACAAACAACGAGTTTAACCTGACTATATAAAGGATATGGCTTACCGGCAAGTCATGTCAGGATAATTAATGCTCCTATCGTAGTCAGTTTATTCTGCTAGGCATAGACCCATGAGGTTAATTATCCCTTCATTTCTCCGATTCCATGGTCTCATGGAATGGAAATATCATTGCTCCTATTCCATGGTCGAATCAACGACGATCCCATGGAATGGCAATATCATTGCTCCGATTCCATGGTCGAATCAACGACGATCCCATGGAATGTCAATATCATTGCTCCGATTCCATGGTCGAATCAACAACGATCCCATGGAATGGAAATATCATTGCTCCTATTCCATTGTCGAATCAACGACGATCCCATGGAATGGAAATATCATTGATCATACTCCATGGACAAATCAACGACGATCCCATGGAATGGCAATATCATTGCTCCTATTCCATGGTCGAATCAATGACAATCCCATGGAGTGGTAATGATCACTTCATCGTTCTGAGTTCATAGTCGAATCTTCAGCTGATCCTATGAATTAACAGTAATCATCTATCCATTTTATTACTCGTTTCATGAATTATTCTCCATCAAATTTCATGAATTGGTAATAAATAATTAACGGGCGTCTGAGCTACCTCTAAGTAAGCCCCGATTTAAATGGTGAAAGTGTACTCAACGATGATGCACTGACGATCACCGCACGAATAAGTATTTCAAAATACAACGGAACGATGAACCTATGCAAGATAGGGAAGAAAATAATAAATAATTAAAAGTATTTGACCAAGGTGCTGGGACACTGACACACGATCAACTCATCGTGTCGTGGTCAGTTCGACGCCAATTCTATATTTTAATACACTTTTATTATAAAAATTCTCTCGATTGATCAAATATCCTTCTTGAGGAAATTCCTCAGATTCGTGGTACTTCCACGAGTCCGTAAAAAATAATATAAAATTAAGAGAGTGTGTGGGACGTGACCATTGGCCGACTGGCCATTCCTTGGTCCCATCCGACCCACACCTCACGGTCCCTTATTACTTTATTATTATTTTTCTCTAAAAAATTACCTAATTTCATGTATTTTTATCACATGATAAAGTTAGGAAAAATATCATGGGACTGGCCCCTTGAATTCTTCCTGAATTACTCTCGGGCTGTTTTCACCACCCAAACGAGATTAAAACCTAAATATTCTTGTAGTTGCAGGAATTCCCACACTACACCCTTGTTAAGATTCTATAGAAATCAACTA